>JABFEA020000001.1:49913232-49933008 GCA_019775915.2 Cyphomyrus plagiostoma
TTTCACCCCACGGGCTCCAAAACCTATTAACCCCCCCCCCCCCCCAGATTAGTCAAACATTAAAGCTTTGCACCAACACACACAAACAGATCCAGTAAAAAGCACAAAGGCTCATAGCAGTGCGGATTTGCCTGCCGGCTGAAGAAGGCTCATGGAGGAACCATCCAGTATGCAGGTACATGAAAGAGATGAGATAGGAATGTTTGAGTGTTACCTCCAGCAGTTCTACAAGGTTCACCTATGAAGAAAGCGCAGAATCTCAGTGGGCCGGCGATCATAACAGCCACTTAAAGAGCCCAGAGACCAGGCCCAGTGAGCTACGGCGTTTCCTTAGGGGGTGATGTGAGGCACAGCAGGTTAGGACTCTACACTTATGATCTGAAGGTTGCTAGTTCTCATCCCAAGCTCAGAAAAGTGACTTAACTGTTGGGCCCCAGATATCTAAATAATTCCAATGAATGTCCACAGATTTGTTCCATGCACAGGAGCACCATGCGGTGCCAGCTTTTCACGTGCCGCACGTGGGCTTTCACCAGGGCTTCAGAGGCTCCATGGAAACACAGATGCCGCCTCTTTCATCTCCGGAAAACAAGATAACGTCCATATATGATGTCTTAGCTTCTGAGGTCTCAGTTTTACTTGGGATCTGCAACCTGTTTTTTTTCTTCATTTAAAAGTCTAAAGGAAACCAGCTGTGAATGTGAATGCTTTCGTTCCTTCCTCTTCCCCATCCCTCTCTCCACTGACGGTGGCCCTCCAGGTAACACCGATTAATTTTTAGAGTAAGATTTAGCACTACGGTGCTCGTCCCAGACTGAAAACACACAATAGGTCCTCAGGGCAAGGCACAGATGGCAATGAGCAGTGAATCCGAAAACAATGTCCAAGACCCGAGGGCGGGAATTGGCTGCTGAAGGAGCCGATGCTCGCCAAGGCTATGCCCACGACAGGGTGAGTCTGGGAAGGGGCGAGGGGGGCAAAATTTAGCACATCTGTACCCGGCACACATCGGGGCGTGAGGCTAAAACTCAGTGATGTAGAACATTGACATTATGACCCCGCTGTAGCAAACCCATAGTGATGAGCTGAGCAGGCCAGGCTCAAGGAAACTCACCACGCATGTGGTATCAGGTCTCTCCGAAAGTTAACTTTCCTTTTTTAAAAAAAAAACTTCATAAATCCCTCATCGATCTTAAAATTCAGCAGAGGCCCTTTTACCCTCTGACATGCCATCTGTCTGCCCCAACCTCCATTAACTCCCCGAGAAAATACAGAAGGAATCTCTGTTTCCCCTTTGCAAGGTCTCAAAAACTGAATCCACCACCGTGAACACCAAGCATATGGTGTCATACATGACTATATGACTATAATATACATTTTACATAGTTGTGCTGACATGTGTCTCTCTCTACTGTTTAAGTCAATTAAATCAATAATTTATACCAAACACACATCCCCATGATCTTTAGACATCAACAGAGATTTTCTTTTCCCATCATTACCATAGTGTTTAAATTCTGGAGTGCTTAATTGAATAAGATTTGGAGTACACTTCACAAATAAGGTTGATTATCATTAGTGAGCAATGGCAAAAGTTTTCCTTTAAGTATATATCACTAGTCACATTAATCATTTTAAGTTGGGTGCATTTCTTGAGTGAAATTTGAGGCTGAGCCCACCATCCACTCATTCCTTAGCACCAAGATAGTTTTGCTCCAGCAGAATTTAGAAAAACACTGCCTGTTCTGGCTCTCACCCCTGCTGGGTCTGCCTCTCCTTACACTCTATTAGCACAATGTCACACGCTAATGATTGGTCCCTGCAAATCTGCTCCGGCGCAGCTTTACCTTCCCTTCGAATTGAGCTTCAGCATTTGCTTGTTTCGGTGAAGTAACTTAATTTATCGTCTGTGAAAAACTACTAAATATACTGTACCCACAATAAATTAAATTGTCACAATTTCATACTGACTTCTTCACTCACCTGACCATGATAGCCAGCTAATTATATTGTGTAAAATTAAAGAAAATAGAAAGAGATCCTATTAAATGAATCAGTTTTGCAAATTCCGCTTGACATTTCAGCAAATACATCCTGAAAAATGTACAGTTGGGTAGAGATCATCACGTACGACTTCCACGGCCCAGACAGAATGGGCAGTCAGCTTGGGCTTTCAAACGCACTGTTTTGGAGCCCAGATGGATCACGCTGCATCGCTTTATCGACCCGCAAGCTCCTCTGCCCACATCCTACCCAAGACACGCTCCATCGATTCCTCCTGAGCCGTCCCCAGATCCTCTGTCTGGGACGGCACTCACTCCACTAGCTGTGCTGATGATTCTTCCTGTGCTCAGGCCCATCTGGGAAACGCCTGGCTAAACTCTGGGTAAAATAGAGGTAAACATCTACATAAACTATATTTATCTGGTGTATGACACTGGTACACTCCTATTCACCCACTGGGGACTGCAGAGTTTCTCCTTAGTGTCCTCTATCTGGGTAACTTTCAGAGGGTCCTAGTTATATTCAGCTGGAAGTTGCTGTCCATTCATACTAGATCCCAGACAGCTGGATAATTCTCCTGCAGCGATTCAGATGAACCGCCCCAGTCAGCAGGCCTCCGGCTAGGGGGTCTGTGTTCCACATCACTGATGTATCTGCTGCTGCCACTTTCAAGTTAGGGCTCATCGACGAGTCAATCCCAGGTCCTTGTGCAAGAACCGAACACGGCATAAAGAAAAGCACTTCCACATAGTCCGAGATGCGGGCACCTCTTAGCTGGCGAACGAGGGTCTCTAACATCTCTAGAGCTGTAATTATGCTGAGATGCGGTGGTTATCCTCAGAGCTTGACGTTTCCTTACCATTTGCTCATTCCACGATGATGGCCGTGAAGCTTCACTTTCAAGAACCGCTGGTCGATTACCGCAATGTACAGTGATTAATATTTATGGTATTTCAGCACTGTGATGTGAACTGAGGGGAGTTTAATTGAGTTTAATTGGGGGGGGGGGTAACTCTACAACCCGGGAACACACATTCAATAAAAGGATGACACCTCTGGATTCTGTTGAAAATCTCTGAATTCCACCTGAACAGTTACAACATACAGAAGGTTTACTGTGACATAATCGTATTGCTGCTCAGCATTATGGGAAAATCACACCGTCTGTAACTGCGGGCGGTGGCGCACACTGTCAGTTGTTCATGTCTCTCCTGAAGTAACAGATGTATTTTTCGCTTCTCCTGTGACACTCCAGTAGCAGGTTAAGCCTTCACTTCAGCCACATAAATCAAGGTCAAGGCCACATCCAAGCTGGAAGTGACGCCCCCTGACTTTCTGTGGAAAGCCGCTGCAATCCGCAGGGGCATACCACAGCCGTTCCTGGAGAGTGCCTGCCCCGGGACTATCACCAGGGGTAACCGTCGCTCACATGCAATGAACGCATCCACCAGGTGGCGCCACACTCTCACCCAGCTGAAGAGAACTTTGGCGAAGTTCAAAGTCGCTTTGCTGAGGGACGGTAATGAGTTTTCGATGGAGGCATCTCTCACCACGGCAGCCAGGTTTTCAAATGACAGCCCACTCTCTCGTGTCGTTGACCACTGACCAACACTAATGATAAGAACGAGGTGCTTCCACCATGCCCGCAAATAGCTAACTCTCTGCACACACTCATTTCTGAAGTGGTTGAGGACAGTGAGAAAACCCTTTTATATCATAAAATTGAGTTGTCTGTAATCCCAGGTTGGATATTGCTGTTTATGTGTATGTGCGTTATCACATATGTATGCAAAAGTCAAAGCTATTTGCTTATCTGCATAATAGTGTCCCATATGCTGCTATGGGACAGACAGTAAAATAAATAAACACATTGAAAAATGAATCAGTGAAGCATACAAAGGGCACTGCAGCCCCGGGGGGGGCACTCGGCTGAGGCCCCTGCCCGCGCCTCCTGTGCTGGATCACTCTGGGCTCCGCTTCTCTGCTGCATGAAAGGGATCATTCTGTGAGTGTCGCCAGGCTTCTCTTTGTTAAGCGAGTGTGCTAGCCTGGGAAATGGCGTCACCCCAGTCGCTAGCGATTACCCCCCAGAATGAAGGTCTGGCCTTCCCCGTAACCCCACTGGTGGTATGGCCCTTCCCCCAGTGACCTGTCACCCACAATCTGGGTGGACTTAAGTGTTTAGGGACTAAAAACTGAAAATTGTTGCTAAAAATCTTATATCCCTATATATTTCAACAATCAAAATACTTTATAAATGTAACTTATGGAAATTCTGCCTTCATGTGGCCCCTAGTGTTTGGGGGCCCCAGGAAAGCCCACCCCTGCCCATGATAATAACTTTTTACCAGATGCTCTACCATGCTAATTAACGTGCCATTTACCAGAATATTCTGCCACCTCCATCACACAGCCTTACCCAGCCTACCATTTAATTGTGCTTCTGCACTGATTGTTAAAAATGACCAATAAGCACCAGTTTCTGCTCTTGGTTCCGATTTCAAGATGACTGCCATACTGAATTTGGCCTGATGTCCCTAACCTCTATATCTCTGTACCTTTAGGAAGACAAAAGAAGACAAACGTCCACCAGTTCATTACAAACAGATATATGCACACCTCCTCAGTTATTTTTATCCAACAACATTTTACAGCTTAATGACCCAACTCGCCATTTGCTGTTTGCATTAACGAGTTAACGAGCAGGTATACTTCAGGCTGTGTTCGAAATGTCCACTATATAATGAATCGGCCATTTTGTAGCGCTGATCGAATTCTCAACTGTAAATTTCATTCACTGTATAGTGCACTATAAAACTGTCATGAGGTACACCAAAATGCAATGTACTCTACCCTGCATCGGTCAACTCAGACCATCATGCATCGGGGCCTGTCACGTGAGTGTCAGAACCCTTTTGGAGAAACCAGTGATCATTTTAAGTAACTTACTTATGAAATGCTTGCAGGGCTACTGCTGTAGGTAGATACAGTAAGCCAAGCATGTTGTCAGTTACATCATGTGTGTACAGACTTGTGTTGTAAAGTTTTATTTCATTTTTTTTCATTGTGAAGACAATTATAACATGTACCAAAAATATCACCGTTGGCAGCTGTACTACATTTATTTATGCAACAGAGACGACAGTTACAAATATCCAGCGCATAATTAGGTAGCGGCGTAACATCCTCCTAGTGTTCCGAAATGTATGAACTACGTCTGCTCTTATCCCCTAGTCCTGGTAGCTGCTGGTCCATCTTGCAGCTCACATGGGAGCAAGGAAACTCTCTGCCTGGGTCACTAGACCAGGACGGCAAGGGCTTAAACTCAGCTATAAAAATTCAGTTTCTGAAATGTATTTATTTGCCAAGGCTCAATGGAGCTGGCCTCGGTGCTATCGCACTAAGAGGATATGGAAGGACTGCTGGTACTGTATGCATCCATGGGAACAGCAGGGAAATCAGCTTGGGTGGTATTTATGTACGTTTGGGGGTGAAGAGGCAGGGGCGGAATGATTGACATGAGGAGAAATGAGTGACAGATAGAATGGATGCACACACTGAGCATGTGCATGAGAGTGCTGATCTTCTTGGACGCAGAGATGAAGCGAATGACCACCAAACACCACTGACCAATAAACATTGACTGCCAAATACTGACCACAGACTGCCAAGCGCTGACCACTAAACACTGACCACCAAGCCCTGACCACTGTCAAACACTGACCGCTGACTACTAAATGTTGACCACTAAGCACTGACCGCTGACCAATACACACTGACTGCTAAGTACTAACCGCTATGACTGGCAAACACTGACTGCTAAACGATGACTGCCGACCACCAAATGCTGAGCATTAAACACTGACTGCTGGCAGCCAAAGACTAACCAGAAAACACTGATCGCTGACTACCCAACGCTAGCTGCTGAATTCTGACCACCAAACGCTTACCTCCAAACACTGACCGCTGACTGCCGAATGCTGACAGCGAAACACTGACCATCATTGGCCACTAATGGGCAGATAAAGAACACAAGGTGATGTAACTTCCAGCAGGACTGAAGCCACTGGGCATTGATGTGACACTGATCTCATTTTGACATCCTCCTACCTCTGAAACTGTCTAAAAGGCAGCAAGGTAACTGAAATTGAAAAATACTGAAAAGTAATGCATGACACACAAAAATATATATATATATACTGTATATATAGTTAATTACTGACACCTTGGAGCTAATTAACTTTCCAGGATCTAGTGGTAAGTGTTTTACCAGGAGTCTCCGGGGTAATTTCAAGTCCCTCTAAATTTATCTTCACTTTGGACCCCATGGAACCTTCCACAAAGGCCTTACATCAGTCAATCACACACTAACACAAGACTTTCACACACTCCTGCATGCACTGCTTGGCATTAGTACATTTTCCCATAACCATAGTCCGAACACAATATTACCATACAAATAATCTTTTCATATCCATATGCCACTGCTGTCATGTAGTAAAAATGGCATTTTAAATGGCTCAGGCCAGAGTTACTGTGTACTAAATAAGGGCTGGCGTTTTGCAGTGTAGAAATAAACTGTAGTAATGAGAGGGCTGCTGAAATATAGCTAGACGTAGAAATTATCATGCTATTCGGAAATGGGTGTGGAAAGGCATGGCACGGAGTCTCATGGCATTAAGTCATTTTATGGTATTGTACCATAAAGGTACTGCGGTAATGAGTTTTTGGGTTATGGGATAACATATTGTAGATACATCACTATCACGCTTTCGTACAGGGACATGACTAGTAATGGGATTTGGAATTCCAGGCATGGAATAATGCTGCGGTGGAATTTTGGATTTTATAAGGTGGCTTTTTGCTGCTGAAAGCACACGCCACACATCATCCCTGGCGGTAATTCTGACGAAAACGACCATCCCTCTCTAGACAGGCTCCCAGGCTTAATGAGGCACATCTGAGGCAGAGAGACAAGTAATGTTCAGCAGGGCTCAGGGGGCATCAGCGCATGGAGACAGTGCCGGCAGGCACTGGGATGTAAATGACACCGTTCAACACCAAACCCCCCCGCCACCTGTCGCCGGCGAGGCAGCAAGATGCACACCAGGGAATGTCGCCGGAGACTGACAGACTCCGAGATGCAGCTTGAGGTGACCTAAGTTTGGGACCAAGCAACAGACTCGACGACCAGCTTCCCCTGGAGACGGAGATGTGGAGCGCCACACAGACTAAAGGGAATGCCATTATATCTGTACTCTCCGTGGCATGGACGACTCGCTTCCGGGTCAAAGCTTTCAATGAAAAAAATCAAACTACACCTGAATGGGCTAGAAAAGAAAACCATGTGACTGAATTTCCAGACGGCCACAGACCGCTGGCCCTGGACGCATGCAGGAGGTGGACCCCAGCCCTACAATTACACTGGGAAAATCACTGATGGCTGATGTATATTAAGCAGGGAGCACAGGCACACGCACACGTAAATAAACACCTCTGTTTATGTGCTACTGAGCTCAAATGCTTCCACGCCTTCTTCCTCGGAAAGCTGATAGTACTGGACTCGCTGTGAAAGTACTCCAAGAAAAGAGTGCAGCTCTGTCTTTCTTAAAGGGCCATCGACATTAGTGCCAGACAGGTGAATGGGAGACTTTCTCCTGCCCTGACGGATGAGGAGCACTTTTAGCTACTGACTTCCTTTTACTTTAGCTCCCTTATCGTCCATTTACCTCCCAGCTATACTCTTCTACCTGGTTCTTCAACCAGCTACACTCCTCTACCTCCCCATTCCCCATCCCCCTTTCTCTGCCTTCCTCAGAAGACTAGGACATGCCATGGGTACCTGAAGCTCGTGGTGTGGGCCTGAAGAGGCTGACCTCTCAATCCACTAAGAGTCCCGCTTGTTCTGGTCTTTAGGAGGGTAGAAAACGGCGATCCTTAGAGCGCCTTAGAGCTGGATACCAGAGTATAGGATTGACATTTAATGCAGGCCCTAATAAAAAGGGGATTACAAATGCTATTAGCTTGGCTAAAAGGTTTCACAGGCGTGCTCGCCCTCGCGTGCTGTGGCTGCCACTGTGTTCTCCCGGTGCCGGTGTCTGTTCGCTTTCAGAGTGCCTGCGCATGCCGCCTCCCTGTACCATGCCGATATCCCAGCCCAGGAGACTGACAAGGGGACGGACTAAGCAGGACAGCGATAGACTTGAATAAAAATGTGTTCCCTTCCCCCAGTTTTAATGAAAGTTAATGACAGTTGATCCCTTTTTCTTTTTATTTCCTTCTTTCAATACTTCCACATTTTTAAGACCACTTAGGGATATGGCTTGCTTTTATATTAGTTACCTCCTTTTCCCAGGATCTCTTTCCTGTCGGGATCTCTTTCCTGTCAGATATTTTTTGTGCCACAAACTCTTTCCAAACTGGATCTCTTTATTGCCATAATCTCTTTCCTGCCACCATCTCTCTACTGCTATAATCTCTTTCCTGCTATGATCTCTTTCCTGCTGTAATCTCTTCCCTGCTGTGATCTCTTTCCTACCAGGATATCTTTCCTGCTGCAATCTCTTTCCTCCCAGAATCTCTTTCCTGCTATCATTTCTTCGCTGCTATAACCTCTTCCCTGCTGTGATCTTTTTCCTACTGTGATCTCTTTCCTGCCTAGATGTTTCCTGCAGTGATCTCTTTCCTGCCTGGATGTTTCCTGCTGCAATCTCTTTCCTCCCAGAATCTCTTTCCTGCTATGATTTCTTCGCCACTATAACCTCTTCCCTGCTATGATCTTTTTCCTGCTGTGATCTCTTCCCTGCTGTGATCTTTTTCCTGCTATGATCTCTTTCCTGCTGCATTTTCTTTCCTGTTCTCTGCCAAAACATCTCCTCCCCACTCTTCCCCTCTCTCCCGCCTTGGTGACCATCGCAGTAATTTCACACTTTCACACACTTCCACACACTTTCACACATTTCCACGCGCGTGCATTCTCGCACACGCACATCTCTGCTCTAAGCCTTGCCTCGGGACTTTCATGACAACTAAATGCTCGACAAACGAGCCTAACTTCCAATGGATGGGAAGGAACGCAATGTGCAAGGAGGCTGCAGCCATTATATCTGTACTCTCCTTGGCATGCTGACCAGCACGGCTCATGCACACTTCCACCATTACCCTTCTCCCAGCGTCTCAGGAAAGTTCCCCTGCAGCCCCCAGCCGCTTCCCTAATGTGATTCTCATTTTACAGAGCTGTTTATTTATGCATTTATTCACTTTTGTTGCAATTTAAATGGCTCCATGTAACAAGGTATCCATTATGCTCACCTTTTTCTTTTCTTTTTTTTAAGTTGTAATTTTCTCCTGGTGATGTGCAACAAATTAATGCTAAATAGTGCAGATCTTCATCCTGTAAATAAAACCCCAAAACCTAATTATAATGTATAATTTAATTGTACTCTAAAAATGCTAGTGCGACCCAGTAATGTACTATATTTTTAATTACTCCCAGTCGATTATCGCTGTACTATAAGTTTTTTTTTTTTTTGCACATTTATGTTTATGTATATAATCAAATGGAAAATTAACAACATTTCAAGTTATATATTTTTGGATTCACTTCTCTCCAGAGCTATTGGGCGTAGATGCTTCTGGAATGCACTCCCTGACGCTGTTGCAGATAAGAACACATATGATCAAAAAAAAAAAAGTCATAAGAAAAGACACTTAGGCCTTGAAGGTTATCAAGATGTCTCTGTGAAGATTTCCAAGTGGACTCGTGCCCGAAGGTCACACAGACCCCTGTCCCTGCTGTGATAAACCTTCTGTGTGTGGACTTTGACTAACGTGTTGAATCACGATGTGTGCATGGAGAATTGGGGGGGTTAGTTCAAGGTACTGCTGCCCACCAGCACCCCCAACCAGCCTGTCAGTGGGTAACTTCAGGGAGATAACTGAGGTGTCATGTTCACAGACGTTCTTGTCCTTCACTGAGAACCCCTGAGATGCCAAAGGTTTCTTCTGGAAGAAGATACAAGTGACCAAACATGAGTCACCCCAGCCACGCACCCTCTGTGATGTGCAAAAGCAGGATGGCGTCATCTTGACGTCCTCTGACACAAAACTGGGATGCAAAACTGTGTGCTACAGATACCTTTTCTAAAAATACATTGCAGTCTAATGTGGACATGAAGCAAACACTATATCATGAAAGAGAAATATTGGTGTATGTGTGTTTGTTTGTGCGTGTGTGTGTGTGTGTGTGTGTGTGTGTGTGCATGTGTGTGTGTGTGTTTGACCTGCGCTAAGCCAAAGCAGGTCTGAAGGCTCCCAAAGAGCAGCCGAACATATGGACCCCCCCCACTCCACCACCCCCCGGGTGAAGGAGGCCTTATCGTTCCTGCAGATGTCAGGAGGAAAATGGGCGAAATAGAGCCGTTTAATCTAGTGACCTGGAACCCAGGTGGATGGGGGCTTGGAGTGAGCGAGAGGCAAGTGAATGCTCTGATAAGACTAGGTGGACAGAGAGAGAGGGGGAAGAAGTGCGGGAGGAGGAGAGAATGATCGGGGAGGCAGAAAGAGAGATGAAGAAGGAAAGAACAAGTGGAAGAGAGGTAGAGGGAGAGAGAGATCCACTTAAACCACAGCGCCAGTGTGTAAATGTGAACACAGGCACAGGCAGAAGCAGACAGCAGCCCCCACCCCTGGGAGAGATCTCTCCTCTGGGCCCCTCAGTAAGGACCAGCGCCCTTCTGTTGGAATGCTGCCATTTTCAGCCATAATGCCGGGTCAAAATACATGTCAAATGCATCATTAAAGCCTCACTCACAGATGTACTGACAGACCGCAGAACACAAGCAGCACAGTAACAGCGACTCGAACTCGCCGGCCCATTCCCGAAGCCCACGCTGTGATTGGCTCAAAGCGCATGTGGTGGGTGTAACCGTGGTGACGGGAGACTGAGTCATGCCAAAAAGCTTCTGGAGCTCTGTGAGGAACTTCATCATGCCAGCATTTGTTACAGACACCCCTATACGTTTGCCAAGCCGGCATAAGAAGACTGGAGCTACTGAGAGATCGAATGAGGCCTGGGGAATACAGCAGGGGGCGTGCAGGAGCTTCCTTTCAGGCCGAACCCTGAACATCAGAATGTGTTAAGTGTAGCGGATATAAAGACGTGAGTGTCAGCCCCCCCGCTTCCCCCCCAACAAGATTGCATTATGATGCTGTGAAAAATGGAAATTACCTGCCAAGCATCAAACAAATAAATAATGAACACTGTCATGTTTAAATATTGATAAACAAAAAATAAACTAATAAGCCATATAATAGTCAGGCTACACTCCAAACTACACTACACTACAAAATATAGAGGGAAGGGCACCATGAACACATTGGTAAGGCTGCATGATAACTTCGTCTCAATGGCTACATAATGTCTCTCCATTTATATCCTCCAAAGGAAGTCTCCTATTCTCTGTGGTGAATCTCATTTGAGGGCTCTCTAAAGGATAAATACCAGCATGGTGCCCCCCTGTTAGATGCATATTTTTGCCAATATGCTTCTATGTATTCCTTTCAATAGATCCCTGGAACTCTAGTTTTTATTAGTCAAAGCAGGAGGTCTGATGGTTGACAGGACCGCCGTCCAATCTGCTGTCGGCTGATTACAAGAGGGGGGCCCATGTGCTAACTAAGAGATTGATTGGCCGTGCTGTTGATCTCTCAGGCCGCCCTTGTTTTTCCAGCGGTGGGTCCAGTCACAGTGGGACTCTGCAGATATGGTGTATTTTTTTTCCCCCAGGGGCAGTTGAGTTGGGGAGGAGAGGGAGAGACAGGTGATTAATATGGCAGTAGCAGCTGGCGCCCACCTCCCCCTGGGCCTGGCCCACTTCGAGCGGATACTTGTCAGAGGGGCTTGACGTAGCTTTGCTGAGGCTCGGTGTCGGCGAGCCGCGGGTGTGCCAGCAGGCCCTGACAGCGGAGGAGCCTCGGATGTGCCAGCCAAGTGAGGCACACTGTATGTCAGATGGCAAAACACATAATTAACGACAGAAAGGATATAAAGGCGGCAGACCATAGGGGAAATTTCAGCTGTGGGGTGGCGCAAAACACAGGCCTCTAGGGGCAGACGGAGAACAAAAACAATGAACGAATCGAACCAGGAAAGAACTCCTGTACGTCTCTTGGGCCTGATCAGACTGTGATGCCTGTCTTTAACCAGAGAAGGCGCCTCTGTTCCAGTGCACACATTCCATCCAGTTAGTGAATGAGGAGGAGGGTACAGAAACAAGTCAAAGTACAGAGGCGATTAAATACCCAGGTGACTGAGCCACTAAGAAACGAGGGCTAGCTTTCTATCAAAGCCCGATTTTGTCCCCTTTTTTAAGTTCCGTGGGCATTATGTTACTCCTTGTTGTTTATTAGTACAAAAAAAAAGATCATTATCATTCCCGCCAGTAGCAGCAGTAGGGATGCAGCAGAATATAAACGGGTGTAATTAGCTAGACCGCTCACTTCCACCGCCATTCTGCCCTCCTTTCCTAAAGTTATGACACCGAAGACGCACCTAAGCACCTCCACCTCTCTCCTCATCCCATCTGTCAAATGAGCTCCTCTGTAATTTTACGAAATGAAGGAAAGTACGGACGAGGCCGCCAATAGTCTCCGCCGGCAATATGTCGGCCTTTGCGTCTGTTTTAATTACGGACTACCGAGTGGAATCGAGCAGATGCCTTTCGGCGGCACTGGGAATCCTGGGCTGCCTGACAAACGCTTATCGTCGCACCCCCGTTCTCCGCGACTTATCCGCAGCCGTAATTATTACTTTCCCCGTGATTGCTGGCTCGCCGTTTGCATAAACAGGAACACGTGTGTGTTAATTGCCTTCCCACAAGCAAGACCTGCTTTATTCAAGGCACCATGGCAGCTGGGGAGGTTTGAGTAACGCAGCGTGCTCGAAAGTTTCTTACCGACTTTTGTTCGCAAATGTGAAGCGCGGAGAAAAAGTATCCCTTCCACTGTCTCAAAGCAACAATGTGAGAAATACAATAACAGCGATAAAATGAAACAAAATAAATATACATTATGGCATTATGTGCAGGTGGGTCTGTATTTATCACCAATATTTGTGTAATATACTGTATATACCTTTTATATTTATACTAACATATTGTCACACTTGCAACAGAGCAGTATAGGATACTTGTTTTCCCACTATTATTTACGTGTTATATCAACCCGTTCTTGTCCAAGAATATAAGTGCAAACTGGAACTCAAAACATTAATAATAAGTGTGGTTAGAGGCCATGAATTCTTTATATCACCCCAATGTGAAACAGAAATGGATTTACCAAGAGAAGAAAAAAAGTTGTCATTCCAGACAATATTCAAATCATCATCATTTAATTAGCTGCCCTTTCACAGCCTCACTGATAGCTACCTATCCGGCATGGATCTGGAGAGCATCGAGTCAGTCGATTCCAAGAAATGTTTAATTCATCAGCGCTCACCGTACTGCCAAGAAGTGCCAGTGACCACCAGCAATGACCCGCGCCGAGCGATTATAATCACAACGTCGATACCTTTGATGAGAGCAGCAGTCACTCGTGAAGGCTCTGATTGGACGGCTTCATTCCAAACGCTGGCCCATCATATTGTGAGGCAGTGGGCAATTTTTTTTTCCCTTTTTAGGACCACCTCAATCGATTTTCGACATACAGAGAGATTTCAGCCAATCAGACTGAAATCTGAAGAAAATTGTGTTACGGCTTTAGCATTTTGCTAACCTTAGCTCATAATGAACAGGTTAGTTATTTAAAAAGTTCTGCTGAAGATGCATTTTGGCCAGAGCTCCTCACCTAAAGATCTCATCATATACATTAGCCTCCAACTTTCAAAGCAACAAGAAAAGAATCTCATACCATCTTTTGGCCAGACCCCACAAGGGTCAATAAAACATTGATTGCCACTGGGCCGTGCTATTACTACTAGCTATTTAAAACAGCTCCATTAGTCACAAAATAAATACAAAAAACAGCCTTTATGCAGCTGTACTTCTAAAATGGATGGTTATTTCTATTACAATAAAACACAAAGAGTGTCAGAATTTTAAGTACGATAATCAATCTTCCTCACTGCGTGAAACAGATTGACATTTTAATCATTTAAAAGATTTAATCTGTTCTGTTTTCGGTCATTATTCACTATCAGTTAGAATAGCTTTACAATAGTTTTTTTTAATGTTCTATTGAATCTATAATGTCTTTGAAAGTAATTCAATAGCAGTGTAATTTGTCAATGACTGCAACATTGGATATTTCACATGTAGAATTTTTGCGTGATTTTGAAATGCAGCACTTCCTCTCCACTCTTCATATTATAATTCCTGGAGTTTGGTTTCACGCATGATGGAGAAACGAAATGCCACACATCGGCTACTTTCAAAAAAGCTGCCTTTCACTGTCAGGTAGATCCTTGAAGATTGAGATCTGTAGGTTTGGGGTTAGATGGTAACCTGGGGGAACTGTAAGCTTCAAAGAAGATGTCAACCATGGGGTCTTGGTTTTCTAACAGAACGACTTCCTGAAAATCAGCTGCATTCAAGTCAGAGAAGGTTCAAGTTATCAGAATTCAGCTGCATTTGCATAGAGGTTTCATGGGGTGACCCTAGCCAGATAAGTCCTCTCCAGTGCTTCCTTTAATGAACCATTTATGTGGATGTTTCATGAATCAGCAGTGTGAGAATTTAGAGAGGCTCAGTCCAGTAAAGCCACTAGCATTTAGGGACATAACCTTTGGTCTGAAAGAGTGCTTTTCAGCCTAAGACCATCCCCTGCCCCAGCTATTTGAGAAGTTATAGGTCAGCAATCGAGTTCTGCAGTCATAAACGGCAGCTGTTAACCACTTACAATCAGACTCTCATTGCCACAGCACAGGCTCGCATGATCCTACAGTACGTTCATTGAACTGATGCTTTCATCCAACGCAACATTCATTATTTTATTTTTTTTACAAAGCAGGGTCAGACAACCCCTGGAGGAATCAGGAGTTGCAGGCCTTACTCAGGGACCCAATGGTGATGTCATTTTGCTAACTCTGGGATTTGAACCAGTGACCTTCTGACCACAGACACAGCATCCTATCCTGCTGAGCCACACGCTGACTAGAAACGACTAAACTTCTGAGATAGCTTTCAAGTAGCTTGGAGATGTCCATCACTATTCACGTCAGTTAATTTCACTTATACTCAATTACTTTCTGTTATGCTAAATTATATTGAATTGAATTTAATTAATGTCAAATTTAAGCTCAAATTTAAGCCTAAATTAAATTTAAGGAAGCATTTATTAAAATTTGTTTAAGTTCTCCAGGCACTCTCTGCTTGTTGTCCTTCTCTGCATAGGTGAGGATCGAATACGTCGACTTTATAATCGCATGACACGAGGTCACCCTCCCAGCCCCTCTCAGAACGGCTACGATGTCACGCTTCACTCCTTAGCTGATTGGATCGGACGGGTGATTAAAAAATAAATAAATGGGGCAGCCACAATGAAGACTAACAAAGCAAAATAAGACCTAATCTCACTTTTAATTTCCAAGGGCTTCGTCTGGGAAAATTGAGCATTCTGGTGTTCTAAAACGTGTGACTATGGTGGCTGTAATCTTGTTCTCTTATTCTGCTCTCAGCTGCAGCCTGTAAGCTTGTACTGTTTCTCTCTCTCTCTTTCTCTCTCTCTCTCTCTCTCTCACACACACACACACACACACACTGCCGAATACACAGCTGGAGTGTAGAAGGCAGCAGGGGGTGTAGTTAGCATGATGTTCTGAAGCCAAAGCAGCCACAAAGAATCAATTGTGAGACCCCCATCCTCATAAAAGCACAGACTTCATGTATCGGGTGCAGACCCGCTGCCTGGGCGATGACCACCCATCACGACTTTATCGCCCCGTTGCTGGACACAACGGGAAACAAAATTTGTGAATCCAGGGTTCAGACGCAAAGGAGAATGAGCGTTGCGAGATGGGAAGGCCAGACCCAGCCTTAAAGGTAATTTACACGTCGTGTTTCCACTCTGGTGGTCAGTCACAAATTCACACCTTGGATGTTCTAATAGCTTTTTGGAGGAAGTGAGGTTTCTGAACTTAAACCCAATGTAAACTTGAACACAGGAGAGCCTTTTGGCTCCCCCACCCCTTGGAAATAACGTGGAGAACTTCACTCGACTTTATAAATAACTTTTTGGAGATGTGCAGCATGGCCAAGAGGCAAATGATGGTCGGTGGGGAGGCCAGTCAACTGGAAATGTGAGGCGAGGCGGACGTGCTTAAAGACCTCCACATCTTCCTCTCTTTTGATTTCTCAGAAGTGTACATGCAAATGCCATCCATGCCTGGAAGGAGTGAAGATTCAACACATATGAGCAGGGGACTGGAAACCTCATGAAGGAAGGATTCTCAGTGCAGAGCACTCTAGATCTCATGGTACTAAACTCTGCTAGAGCTTTCAAGAAACATGAAATTACGGTTAAAAGAATCAAACTTACATTTTGGAAAGACGCATTTAAAATATCCCTGCACCAAACAAAACGGAGAAACTAATCCGGTATCATTCTGCAAGCTTAAACAAAGAGACCACAATGTCGTCCTAAAAGAGGGGTGGGGTCAATAACCTTATCATGATGATATATGCAATTCTTTGGCGGATGAAAATATAAGACAATGTGATTGGCTGAAACATGTGGCGCACCTGCATTATTATTACTGCAGGAGACACGCTGAATATATTCAATTGCCGATAATGTTCTTTCACTGAGATTGTTTTGTGTAAAGTCATTTTGTGGGAGGATATAGTGTAGCCCATGAAACACCTTTTCCCACCATTGTGTGCCAAACACTGAAATTCCCCATAGTTTAATTTAGACGCCTGGTTTCTGTGATCACTCATTGGATTGATTTTCCCATACAAACCCCTCAGGAGGTTGGGGGGGGGGGGTAACTCTTTGCTCAGGCAGCTTCAGTGTGGAGTTCTTTCAGTTAATTAATCCCATAACACTATCAGTTTCTATTCACGTGGGTTATGGACAAGCAATTCCTATATGAACGAACTTTTTGAATTTATCGAGCTGCCGAATGTGATCTGCAGAGAGAATAGTGAACGAGGGGAGATTTGTTCACAGACGAGAGGCTTCTTCAATTTCTCTAAAAAGGGCCTTATCAGAAGTGACCTGGTTTCTATCTAAAGGTCTGTGTAGTCCAAATTAAGGGCTGAAATACAGACATTTAGACCTACAAATGCAATCTTGGCCATCGCCCCACACTAAATAAAACCAATATTGTCCTTTTTGGTCGCAAACATGCTGCAGAAAGAGAGCAGGTTACAGAGAGATACAGCAGTCTATGACGTGAAGCTGGCTGAAGGATGTAGCTTCCAGCTATATATTTCTAAATGGAGTTACTCTTCAACCAAAATCACTCTTCTCCTCCCTCAGTTTTTTTGCAGGCAGACATGCACACAGGTGTAAATGTGTTGCTGCCACAATGACATTCTCCCTGTCTAGTCGGCAGCTCCGTTTGCGACAGGAAGCACTCGGACACATTGTCAGGGTGCCATTACCACAAACACAGCGAAAAAGCAACAGAAATGGTGCTTCGGCCACATTTTAGTATATCGGTCAGCTAAGGCCTTTTCTGCTGCTCCCTTTGTATAGTAAACATTGCAGAAAAAGACTTAATTTCCTATTAACATCAGTAGCCGTGTACTTTTTGATTAAATTTCTCCTCTAATGCGTGTTCCTCAAAAACAAACTGCAATCACAACCATGTATATAGAATATTTTTGTTGGCCCATTAAAGGTGATTATCTTGTTCTAGAGGACTACGGGGGCGGGGGGGGGGGTGTGGTTGGGGGGTGCTCCTGGACTCAAACCTGCCTCAAGTCTAGATTCTTCACCTGCTGGCCCAACCTGCTCGTTGACCATTAGTGGAATTAAAATGATATTCGGTTTAGTTCCATACATTTCCCATTAATTGCATCATTAAGCGTAGGAAAGTAAAAAGTCATTCTAATTAGGAGAAAGTGTACCATGACAAGTTGTTTTTTCCTTGATTCAACTTTTTGTTTGTTTTTTTTTTTCGTCTTTTGCCCTCTAGCTATAATATTCATTGACTAAATTGTACGTCCCCTTAATTGCTTTCAAAACCATTTCTTATATTGCTGTCTCACATTAATTGCTCTTGAGTTGAATCGGAATGTTTTTCATGCATTAACAGCTTGGGGGTGCAGTAGGTAAAGGGGCCCGATATGAGAACAAACTGAATGGAACTTGCTGATAGAATAGCAACAAACAAGGCCAGCAACTGAGCCCCAAATGGATGAAGTAACACATCAAGTCATAGTGGGCACTCTTCAAACCAGCACATTTTAAGCTATGAGAGCAACCAGGTCCATTTGATTAGTAAATACTAAAGCTCATAAGTCTGTATTATACTCATTTAGCAGAGTCTTTTTAATCTAAATAGACATACATTATTTGAGAAATCAGGGACAGAGAGTCTCTAAAGGAAATTGGGGGTTAAAGGCCTTGTTCACGGGCCCAACAATAAAATCTGTCTGTTGACTCTGGGATTTGAGCCAGCAACCTTCCGATTAGTGGCACAGGATCCCAACCAGCTAAACCACACAAATTTTACACATGCTAGGGAGGGCAGGAGGGGGAACTGAAGGAGATGGCCTGTTGAAATGTAACTACTCTCACCCTTTCGCTAGTCCCGTTAGCATGCTTCGTGTGACTCGCCAGGCGGGAGGCTAAGCGGCGAATCCTGCGTAGCAAGACAGCAACTTGCTGCCACACAAGTCTCCTGCAATTACTTCTGCATAAAATGCAATTTATTTCACCAAAGCCCCGGAAAACATAAAACATCGAAGGTATCAGTAAATCACTGAGCCGTTGCTTATACCTTCGTGCGCTCAACACCATGGACGAAAATTGCTCCGCGGGCCGATGCCAACACTTCATTACGATTCAGACTCGATTCATTCCCATGTTTCCCTAATTAATCTCACATGCCACTTAGCACAGTCACCACACTCGCATTTCATTGATACCAACATCACCACATTGCTAAAGATACATGCTTTTTTAATGCATTCAGCACATAAATTATACTTGTTCTTTAATAACTTGACTTTAATGTGTATATATCTATTCATTATATATAGGGAAAAATAAGCACAATGATCGACTGGCTTGTTTACCAACTCAAAAAAAGACGCTATTGTATCTAATTCACCAGCAAGACTACCACTTTTGAAGATGACTGAACCAGATATCATAAATTTGATCAGAGAGCTGAGCTTAGCCTGGTGAATATAAATAAGCCTTCAGCTCCTTTGTTCAGAGCTGAAAACAGCTTTGTCAATGCTGACAGAGATTATTATCTGTAGTTGTGTACTGATTAATCTCCAGATGAGGAGGCTGATTTTGGGCATCACGTGGATGTTCTGTGTGTAATGTCCTTGTAACGCTGTCACTGAATCCATACCCCCCCCCCTCTCTGCCTCCTCTCCTCCTTGGTAGGAGCTCGAAGGAGGACACTGGGGAGGTAGCCAATTCCAGTCTGGCTTTACACAACTGTGACGCACCTGTGTGTGATCCCCCACAGCCGAGGGGCTTGATGCCACCAGTGCCGTTTCGTAGGTGAGATCCTCATCATCCTGACTCTGGCCTCACCAGATATAAGTACACTAGGGGGGCGGGGGGGGGGGGGGGGGGGGGGGGGGGGGG
>JABFEA020000001.1:49933018-49943802 GCA_019775915.2 Cyphomyrus plagiostoma
TTATCCTCATCATCATGACTATGGCCTAACCATATATAATTAAAATACCCCCCCCCCCCCAACACCAACGACACTTTTGTCCGACTCTTTGCTGCTGTCAGACTCATCGTCACCTTTATCAACACCTTCGTAATCATCCACATCACTGTAGCATGATGGTCAACTCAAACACGACTCAAGACTGCAATGGTTTAGCTAACACCTTCAACGGCCAATCAGAGGAACAGAACTCAAAGAAACAACAAACAAAAGCAAAAGATCAGGAGACTGGCATCTGTTCTCAAGAAGAAACAGAATTTGCTTCCTATTATGAGGCCACTGATGGTGCTTCTTTTTTCCTGAAAGCGCACTGGAGTTTTTGTGTTGCTGCATGGACAATAATTTGGGAATCAGCACTTTCGTGCACACCCACTGTCATCATTCGCAGCCACTGAAGCAGCGCATAATTTGTAAAAGCCACACAGATTGATTTGCATTTGCTGGAGTTAATTTATCCTGGTGCGTAATAAATTACTATAGTGGAAAAAACAAGAAACTTCTGCCTCAAATGTTGTAATTTGTAACTACCATGTTGATGTTTTCTGAAAAAAAACTAATCTTCACCTATAACACGGGAAAGCAATGTATATAGCATAATGTTTCAAATGTACAATATATTTAAGTTAAATCAACTCAACCACATAGTTAAACTGCAATAAATTCAAGATAATACTGTTTGTATACTGTAAACCTGCATGGTATAGTAAAACTCTAATTGGGTAATTAACAGTGTAACCTTTAATGTAATATATGTCTTCGAGTCAGAGCTACCAGATTCCCAAGACTAACTGATCCATGACTGCAACACGATAAACATGCCTGAACACAAAACTGTAGCATTTAATGACAAATCGAGTAAATGTTTTAATGGTTGCTCGGAGCCATGCAAGTTGATGTTGCTTGATAGATTTATCATGAATCCCAAAGTAAATTAACAAACTATGGATAACTTCCTAGATTTGGATAGGATTTAAGTGTGATGCGTTTCTGGTTTTGCAGTGAGAGTCTCAGTGTTAGTTTTTTTTTTTTTTTTTTTTGACGTATCCCTACATTCTGTGAACATCCCATTACTTTTAAATACCACGACACACGCGTTAACGTGCTTGCTGTGCATGGAAGCCCACCGATATCACGCATACTGTATTTCAATTTGTTAAGGGAAGGAGGTACAGTGGTGGGTAGTGGTGGGGAGGGGGTGTTACCGCAGCTTGGCTACCTCCTGGGAGGAGAAAAGAATAAACCGTTTAATACAAGTAGTGAGTATTTAGAGATCGGCTCCCGCAACGCGCCTGGTGCCAGGGGACAAAGGCTCCCGCAGCGTCTCTGCTCCGCTCGCTTTACGGACGCCTGTGTGACTCTCTAGCGCCACCTGGCGGCCGCGCTGTGGTACAAGACGCGCGTTAGTACGCGACCACCTCTGTTCTCAAGGGGCTGGCAGTCCCGCGCGAATACTCCCCCTCCCAACCCCCACCCCCCGGCGATGCCAACTTCGGCGCCATAGAGGGACAGGTGCTCGCAATGAAGACGACCTCTGATAGATGCTAGTATGCCTGTAAATGAGTTACTATGATGCTTCTACTGCTGTCATTTAACCTGCACAAGTGTCATCGTTATAAATAACTAATGTAAGACGATCACTAACGGGACACAAAAACATAACCGTATGTATCGCCTCAACTTTTGTTCTTAATAAATCGCATATATTTAAGCATGCGTTAAAACCCAGGAAAATCTGGTTCAGTTGGCATTTGATGCACTCGTGCTTTTAAACTTGCCCACATTTTTGATCGTCATCAATAACAGCGATGTACAATGGCATTCACATAAGCTCAGAAGTTGGGGTTCCTCCCCTCCGTACCATGCATGCTGCATGTTATTAACTACTAGCATGAATCTGTGCCATCTGAAGTATGATGCCACGTACAATCACCTGGTCTGGGTTACTCGACTTGCACATTCACAACAAAAAAAAAAAAACCGGGGAATAGGTACTATAAGAAGACATCACAAAAAGCATCATATGTGAACAGTCAACTTCTGAGATCTCGGTATATAACATTTAAATATTCATATTTGCGTGAGTAAAGGAATTAAGAGAATGTCAGGGGGTAAATGACTTCACAGATGCCACTTGATCGTCTGTTCCCTAAAAGCAGGACATTTGTCACCTAAATGAACGTGATCTAACTGCAAAACAGCACAAACCCCAAAAAGCGACCCTGCCTCGGAGCGGTCTCCAGCTAGAGAGCCCCGATGAGTCCGCAACACGGCGCAAATGCGAGAAAAAGGGATGCGATCGGCGCAACTTCTCCCGGTTTTCGCTCCTACCTTGAGAGCTGCAGATGAGCAATCCCAAGGAAAAGACGAGGAGTCCCGGCTGCATTGTGAGCCGCTTCGGCTGATCGGCACCCTTTTTTCTGGTCGCGGTGGAGCTGGAAGCCCTGTCGCTGTAAGGAAACCAAGCTGGTCGCCTCTCTCCTTCACAGGCTCTAGCTCTCCCTCCCTCCCTCTCTCACACGCACACCCTCTCTCTATTTCTCCCTCGCTCCCTATTCACTCGTTCATTGCCAAGTGCAGAGATGATCCACTGTAAAGACGGAGCCTCAGTGCTGCGGCAGTCCTCCGGCGCAGAGGCATATAATTCAACAGCTGGCATATATTTTAAAAGGAAAACCATATATATGTATACATGCTGCAAGAAAGGCGCCTTCTATACGACAGAGAATACAAAGCTGGGGGAAAAAATAAATAACACGATTGTTTAACTTATCTTGTTATATGAGGCTGTGGTTTCTGGAATATGCCTTGAAATTTAGGCTACAGCTTGGTATACAAATATTTATTGCAGTAATACTTTTTTCTCTTATGCCTGGTTTAGCGGACTTCCGATACATTCCTGATGTTTATCTTTTAGGTAACATTTGACTGACCTGCAATTATTAATCTGTTTCAGAAGTCAAGAAACATATATGCTACCTTCTATCGGTAAATAAATTAGATTAAACATTACAGTTTTGCAAACCTTGATCTCAGGTGGAAAACGATATCTTAAACTTTAATTTTGTTATTTACAAAAGGACAGTCGGCCCATGCACGGTTAACAACAACGAATGTACGTATTTATATTTTGGACGGTGTAAAATATGAAACTGAAACCTGGTGGCGTACATGATAGACCTCCGACAGGGAACAGTCAAGAGTGCGCTAATTAAATCAATCCATCCATCTTCTGACCGCTCATCCTGGTTAGACTTGCGGGGGCGCTTGGAGCCTATCCCAGGCAGCAGAGAGAGTAAGGCTGATGTACACCTAGAATACGGTGCCAGTCCACTGCAGGGCACACACACCACCACACACTGCGGGCAACTGAGAGATTCCCCTTAACCTAACTGCATGTCGTTGTACGTACTACGAGGACAACATGTAACAATACCACACACACGCGCGCACACACACACACAGCAGAAGCAAGATGTAGCCCTGGAGCTGTAAGGCAACATTACTACCAAGTGAGCCACCGTGCCGCCCCCATTAATTAAATGCTTACCCAGATTTTAATAAGGCAAACAGTATGCTTGACAGAAATCTCTACTGTGATGTTTTATTAGTGATAAATTATGTAAATAACTGAACGACCTGCAGGTGATGTTTCGGCTGGTAGTGTGAGTCTAGCCAAACTGAACTGGAACAGCACGTATAGATAAACAAGCCTTTGGGCAACTCCGTACATTCATTTAATTTAATTAATTTATGATAAATTACGTCTCATATTTTTTGTCCATGAAAGGGTTCAATTGACCTTCTGTGGAAAAATATGGAGATCAGAGAAATCGACACGGTTTGACAAAATACTCACATCAACATTAACGGCCCGGATTTCACATGCTAAATACCACAACCTAGTGGCTGCTATCATCGAAATGGAGAAGTCCGCAGTTAAAAGATCTATAATCAAGCGATTTCTTTTTTGAAGTTGTTAAACTTTAAAAGATTGGTTTCTCAGCGTAAAATATCCCTGAGGAAAGAGCGAAATTTCTTACGCAAAGGTGATCACATCATAGTGACATAATGGTGTAATTGATTGTGCGCTGAAGGCATTGAACCCTAGCCTTTCCCCCCACCCCCATATCGCCCAACTCCAACTTTTTTGGAAGATGGGCCAGTGCTGCCACGTCACAGTGAAGGTCGGTGGATTGTCTGTACTTCTGCAGCACACTAGCGTAGCTGCGTTTGATCAATTGCGCAGGCACCGTCTAAATGTTCCCTCGCAGATCTTTACGTGGAAGCGAATTGCTGCAGAACCAGAAGGCTCGTCACGAAATGCGGCCCTGCAGAGAAACTAATGTCATAATAGCTTATGCTCTTCACGGGGCTTTTTTTCACTGGGACTGCTGTGCCTTTGCAGAAATCAGTGATGATTTACAAGTACCTTACTTGAGTGCTTTATTAAGGGTTCATGTGCTTTTGTGTAAATACACTCTTATAAAGCCCTCTCTCATATCACTGGACCCTATATTATCCTTAGGATCCTCATGCAATGTTTTAGAAGATATGCAGGTATTGTGAAAACGAAATGAAATTAAGCTTTATTTGCTCAAGTATGAGGACAGCTGCATTTGAAAGCTTTAGTCTCTGTATGTTTTGCTGTCCTGTACGACATGCACTCAAACGCAGGTGAGAGTGAAATCTGGGGCCAGGGCACAGGCTCAGGCACCTATCCAGCTCAGGGCCTTACTCAAGAGCGTGACGGAGATGTGACTATTCAGCCAAGGATATGATTTGAACCAGCGACTTTCTGATCACAGAGTTTCAGTATTATTTATTCCGTAAATTGATTCTGCAGGTATTGAACAGAAGACAGCATCGTGACAGCAATGTCCCATTGCATAAAAAGCTATATTGGCTGGATTAAACATGATGATGTAGTGTACGTCCTTTGCTTAAAAAAGTCTTGTGTTAAGGTGACAAGAGCACTACATGGAAAGGGATGGTCACTTCCTCCCAAAATCGCATGAGTAGCGATGGGTAGCAGGCAAGCATATGTATAGCCAGAATGTGGATGAATGTCCTTTGTTTAACAGTGGGAGTGAGGCTGGTACAAAGATCACGGTTCCTGGCATTAACTCACGCAGGCACCAAATCCCAGGGGACAATGCTTCATGAAGGCTACGGCTTACACAGCCTAGGTTTCCTAGCAACATCTTGTAATAGTCTCATTATAACGATTTTGGTAATTCACCTGCCTCACCTCACCTTTCAGCAGATGTCCAAAGTCTGGCCCCTTCAGGGTGGCTGATGTTACTGCTGTTGCAGTTCAAGTTTAAAGGTTGTGCGTGAAAGACAGCTCATCCATTCATTCATCCATCGTTCTGGCTTCTTATCCCATAGACAGCTGCAATAAGTCCTGAGGCTAGGCTACAGTTAAACTCTCACCAAATTTACTTTAAGAAATAATGACCAAGAAGAATGTGCTCCCTTAATGAACTTGCTTTAATTAAAGTCATTGGATTGATATCAGTGCCCCCGACCTTAGATGTCCTTCAAGCTTCGGTTCGTCTTTCCTTTCGTGTTTTGCCATCAGAAACCAAGTAAGGCACAGTGGTACCTTGGTTCTCAAAGTCACTAGAATTCGAATTTTTTGAAAGTCGAACAAACATGTTTGACCTAGAACTTGAGCTGAATATCAGTGAACGCTGCCCCAATATAAATTGTACGTGCCCAGAAATGAGTCATACTGCAATGCAGTTCTTACTTGAATACCTTCTTCACAGACTGGACGATTAACCAAATAAAGCAGTGGTTCCAGTTTGTGCAGCCGGGTGAGAGGTCGCAATGCATCTAACTGTAATGCATTGCGTCAGGATCAGAATGCATTCCTTTAAGCCAGCGTTGTAAGCAAGTGGAACACACCCAATGACCAGACTGGGGAAACAAACTGAAACGCGGACTTAATATGGAGGACTAATGACAACAACCAGAAACAGCTGATCATATGGGGGTCCCACACAAGGTTAACGAGGGGGCGTGGCACACGGAAGGAGCGGACGATCAGGGCATGACAGGGGCAATGTTGGAATAAGATCTTTATCGTTTTGGGAGCCATTAATAAAAAATGTTCTTCCTATTTTATCCTGTTCATTTTGTGTTCAAATACTAAAAAAAAAAAAACATATTTAGGTGTAATTTTGGGGGGCCAGGAACCAATTAATTGGTTTTTCATTATTTCTTATGGGAAAAATTTGATCAAAACTTTTTAGGATTCGATCCGGAGTCCGGAACGGATTAAGTTTGAGAACCGAGGTACCACTGTATATATTTCTATGTGAAGCCTTCCATGTTTTTCCATGTCATTTCATTAATGTACACAGAAAGTTCATTAAAGCATTCTGCAAGTTGAGGAAAGATTCTATGAAAGCATATGAGTCATGGTGATTTAATTGAATGCTTCCAGTACAGCATTCCAGTTCCGGATAAGCGGAAGCTAATGGATGGATGGCCTTCCAGTACTCCCTGTACTGAATGCTACAGAGGAGCCCAAATGGCCAACATTCAAACAGAGGTGTAATACCTTCAGCATAGGTCCGTGAAAGAGACCAGGAACAGTAACAAACCAGAACTGATCTTGCCACAAACAGGGAAAATGCCATCAAACGGCAGAAATTTCAATTATATCGGCAAATCAAAGCGACTGGGCCGTGTGGAATAGGGTGGCTGGTGTTTAGGAAAGCAGCCCAAAGCAGAGTAGCATCAGGGTGGGGCGTGGAGGCTAATTTACGCAAATGTTTTGTGACTTATATCTAGGCCTGGTTATTTGTCTCACTAAAAAGGCGTTTGATGAGGATTCTCTTGATCGGTTCAGATCATCAGTGAAACGAGAGGGCTGTGAAGTATGGCCTTTCCTAGCTGGGATCATGATCATTAAAACCAATGTCTAGACAGACGACAAATCAGGCACGACTGACAGAGAGGGATTAGGCGGTGGAGCCAACACCTTGAGCGATGGCTTTAAAGTCTTCAACATTAACGTAACTTGAAGCCCTTGGCCCATTAACTAGCCTGGAATTTCTGGAAGGCTTCTTGCAGGGGCCCCAGGGACAGAGAAATCTGCTTTTCTATTCTCTGGGAGAATTTGGAAGCCCGGTATTGAGAAGGCCGGGCTCGCGGGTAAAGACCTGAGGACTGAGAAACGGATCAAACTTTTCGCAGGTAAAATGAAGAGAGGTATAATCATCTGTGTGCCCAGTGCAAAAGCCTGCTTTTAGGGATGGGGCTTTGGGACAGGCACAGGGCACGGATTGGGAGGCTGTTTCTATTCAGATTCTTTGTGGTCATAAACTCCAACCAGCATGTCCCAGTTTCATGCTGTTAGTGAGTGAATGAATGAATGTTACATTCATATAGTACTTTTATAGTACAAGACACCCAAAGCGCTTTACAGAAACAATGGGAGCCGCTTCAAACCCAACCACTGCATACAGTGTGCTCACCACATAGTAGTGAAAGTGGTGACGAGACAGTAGATGATTAATCAATTAGATATAGGGGATGATTAGGAGATTAGATTTAAAAGGGCAATTTAGCCAAGACATTATGGTACTACACCTACTCTTTCAGACAATGCTCAGGGATCTTTTATGACCTCTGAGAGTCAGAACCTGAGTTTTATGCCTCATCCAAAGCACCATTTTCACAGCACGGTGTCCCTGTCACTGCTCTAAGGCACACTGACCAAAGGATGGGATAACTTTTTGGCCACACCATCACCTCTTCCAGCAGCAACCCAGCTTTCTTAGTTGGTATCAATCTAGATACTGGCCAGGCTCAAACCTGCTTAGCTATAGATGGTTTACCAAGTTTGAACTGCAGGTGCTATGGCTGCTGTCAAAAAAATACTATGTTGAAGACAATGAGGTAAAAGGAGCCCCTGGCAGATGGGAGGGAAGCAAAATATACCAGTCAGCTCCAACAGGGTGCAGGATAAGTAAGGGCAGAACCTCGTTTACAGTTCTAGTTTTGACTTTAAAGAATTTGTGTAGACAACTCGCTTGCTTTCTGCTTTTCTTGTGCCTCTGGGTCCTGCTGGAATGGGTCCATTTCTCACAGCCAAAACTACAAATTGCTCTCTATCGAATAACATTTCAAAAATCTACACAGTATGTTTTACCTTAGCTCAGAAAAGTGATACATAAAACACAGTAGGTTGCATGCATATATATGCATAAAACGGAGCATCTGGCGTAAATTTTGACTCATAAAATATAGCAGCTGGCATAAAATTAAACAACGGGGATTTGTAATCCTTTTGAAGCAGTTTGCTGATATTTCAGCTGAGCGACTTGGTCGCCGTCAGCGTTTGGGAAATGACGGCCCATCCAGGTCCACAGCACAAATTCAGGAGGGAGTCGTACCCCTGCCGACCTGCAGTTTGCGGCGTAATACAAATACATGCTACCTTTTGGTCTTTTTGAGCTGTGCTGACGTGCGAGGATGGCAAAATCAGACTTTACAGCTGCAGGTTTTTCTGTGACTTGCTCCTCCCTCCGTCCCCTCGGCCATGACTCAGTGCTGGCGGAAGTATGGAGGGATGCGCTGTTTAAACTCAAAAGCTGGGGTGTTTTTTTAAAGAGCTGGGCAGTGGCCACGCAGGGCAGACTCCCAGAGGCATTAGCCAAAGAGAGGGATTAGACCCCAGGGAGACTCAGAAACACACTGAGACCTGAAGGCACAGCACGTCCACAGACCCCCAACACTTACTGCAGTAGGAACACTTAACATCCCACCATGGACGAGCAGAGGATGGATGGATGGACGGATGGATGGATGGATTGGGACATTCAAATTTGTTATTAGATCTGCGTTTGGTGATGAATGAATGAATAAGCAGCTAAAATAAAACATTCTGCTATTAATCATAGATGATAGTTCCACTGATAAGGAGTCACTTAAGAGGGGAAATATCTTTTTTTCTATGTAATATTAGAATCTTGAAAAAAATAGCTTAAATTATGAAACTAAAAATTATACACTGCAAGGCCACTTTATTAGATATACCTGCTCATTAACACAAACAGCCTGCTGATGGACAATGAATACATACAACACACAGGCAGGGTTAAGAGGTTTAAGTTTCATGTGGCTCTGTATTAGAGTCCCTAATATGTTTGAACAAAGTAATTTTAAACGTGGCGCCATTGCTGGTAACATATGCGATGGTTGATGCATCCCAGAAACAGCTTCTCTGCAGGGATTATCACGCACAAAACTTTCTAGATCCTACAGAGATCGGTGTGATTAAGTAAAACCATCCAGTCAGTGGCAGTTCTGTGGCTCCAGACACCTTTTTGATGAGGGAGGTCAGAAGAGAAGGGCCAGACTCATTAAAGCTAACAGGCTGGACACAAGTGTAAAAATAACAGCTGAGTTCAACAGGGTTGTGCGGAAAGGCATCTGTAAACACATAACTTGTGAAATATTGTAGCAGTATTCAAAAGCGAAGGACGAGGAGACTTGCCTGCCAGTGTAGAACATGCTCTTTATTGTAGTTCTGAACCAGACCATAGAAGACAATCAGCAAACACCCAACCCCCAACACACACTGTGGGAACACAAGAAGACCAATACAAGTGTGGCAGGGCGTCAGGACATAATGCTGCTAAGTATAGCCGGCCAGCGCGGTAGGCAGGAGTGAGGGCGAGGTTCAAAAAGAAGGGGATCGAGAGGACAGGGATGGCGATAGAGGAAGTAGCTCTTCGTTCTAGTGTGGACGGGCGGTGTAGAGTGTGTAAGGAGTATCCCAGGTTTACCTACGGCGAAGCCGCTCACATCAGTCTGGAAGGGCTGTGTGTACTTAACCGTTGCACGGGACCAAGTTAGCTGGAAGGCAGGTTCGAGCTGCGTCGGTGTTCTGGAGGAGGCAGTGATGGCTAAATTGCTGTGAGCGACCAGAACAACAGACAAGGATCGGCGGAGAGCTGCACCGGGCACCACGTAGAGGGGGCCGGAGTCTGGAGGGATCTTCTAACTGCACGCCCGGATGCCCGGTTTCTCCATTCCATTGTGGAAGTAAACGTAATGGGCAGACTTTCTCTTGAGAGTGTTCATGTTATCGGACTGATTATTATAATGTGACAGTGGCTTAAAGTGCTAAATGGATAAGGTTCATTTCTGTTATGAGGTTATATGAATGTGTTATATGAATGTGTCGTGTTGTAAGATTACTGCGAATGTGTTACACGAAGGGTGGAAAGTAACCCGTTAGAGTAAGGGGAGTAAGTAAGAGGGGAGTCAGATTTTTAGGTGAAACCCAGTAAGGTCATTTCAGTCCCCTTTTGTATGTGAGTTTTAGTTCTTTCAATTTAATAACTTGATAACTATCGCACTGTGAATAAACTGCCTGTGTGTTCAGTTGACCTTATCCTTGTGTATGGTGTTTATCCTGCCTTTATTTGTTGGGCTCCCTCTGGAGTAGGGGCACCTCACCTACTACTGCTGAGTAGCTTGGTGGGAGGAGGGTACGGGGTGGGTATTTAAACATCACGTCACCCACTACGGTACCACACTGCAGGTCTGCACTGTGACGCTGATAGGGAAATCCTGGAGCCTTAGCCGATCTACTCATGTGGTGCATATAGCAGACTGGGGGGGGGGGGGGGGGGAGCCACGAGAAAAAGAATTTCCCAACCCCCACCCCCAGCCCAATTACGTAAAAAAGCACCCCAACCTTGCGGCAGGAAAAGTCCAGTGGT
>JABFEA020000001.1:49943902-49963252 GCA_019775915.2 Cyphomyrus plagiostoma
CCCCCCCCCCCCCCCCCCCCCCCCCCCCCCCCCCCCCCGCCCCCCCCCCCCCCCCCCCCCCCCCCCCCCCCCCCAGCCTCGAGAAAACTCATGTCCCTACCCCCAGCCCCAGCCCTAGTACGTCAAAAAGCACCCCATCCTTGCTGCAGGAAAAGTCCAGTGGTCTGTTTGCACACGTAATTACACATATACCCCCTGTTAATTTGAATTTTATTGATTTATTTATCTCCTGAACATTCCTTTGTAACAGGTTCGGTTTGATATGGAAGTAAATCTGTGTCATCAGAATTTGAATTTTACTGAAATTCTAACATTGAATATTTATGCATTGGAAATTCGATGGTCCGAATTCACATCCAAAAAATACGTTGTTAAAAATACAAGTTATACATCCGGGACACCAAGGCTAAGCAATCGAATCTGTGGCTGCGTTTGACTTCATGCAGCCGCTTACAGCACAACAGCAATGTGAACAGGTATTCCGGGCAATTCCGTTTCCCCTGTTGCGCGCTGATTTGTACACGGTTTCATTGTTGTTTTCATGTCTTTTTACGAAACTCTTGAGGTAAACAAGCCATATATTTTAAAACATCACAAGATTTTCGATGTTTTTTGTTTTAATACAGGTAATAAATGAAATTATTTAATTTGCTGGATAGAGATATTTCTTGATGAAAATGTTATAGTATTGCTTATAAGACTATATTATGTGTGACGATCTACTGTATTCACATGTAATAATGTACCTGAGTGATTTTCAGACATCTCACATACATATTTTCCTAAATATTAGGAGAAACGTTATTTCCTGACATCCAGGATATTTGGTCCCCCCTTGTTAAAACAGGTATACAGGGCCTCGGTACTAATAACAATACAGTATTCACATGTAATAATGTACCTGAGTGATTTTCAGACATTTCTTTGCTTCGATATTAGAGGAAACATTATTTCCTGATAGACATGGGAAACTCAGGGAAACTGCCCGGAACACATGTTTTGACGTTTGTATCCCAGGCAGTTCCAAGGCATTATCTGCTACTGTATTTCTCCCGAATATCACCTACAGTAAAGCGGTTATAACTGTTTTTCAATTAAATTCTCCTGGTTTGTTTATTGTTAGTTACTGTAATGCTGTGCTGCTTTTTAAGCCTAAATCGAACGCAGCCACTAAGTCCATTGCTTAGCCTTGCTATCCCGGATGTATAACTCATATTTTTAACCTCATATTTTTGCATGTGAATTCGGACCATCAAATTTCCGATGCATATTTCCAATGCATAAATATTCAATGTTAGAATTTCACTGGCATGTAAAATTCAAATTCTGATGACAGATTTACTTTCATAGTTTGTGAACTTTTTGAATTTGTTTATACTATGTCTTTGCACTTAGTCTTCTTTTGCACTAGATGTTTCATCGCTTGCATTTTACATACCGGGCTGTTGTATGTAAAAGAATTTTTCCATGGGATCAATGAAGTCTTATCTTATCTTATCTTATAGTGCTTGGTTGTGTGGTGTAGGAATCTCGTAAAACATCTTAATTACTTGCTAATTACTCTTAAATAGCCCAATCACAGATCAATAAAATAGTAAATTATGTGCAGATGCAAATACTACATACCTACATTTTGCTTATATTTAATATGAACATTACTAAAACGTAGCATTTAAGAGTTTATTTGATTTCATGAAAGCCAATGTCCTTTAAAACCTTCAAAATGATTATTTCACAGTGTATTAATGTGCATCGAGAAAACTAAGCATGAGTTCAACACAGCTATTTGCTATCAACCTATATGGTGCTTGCAGACAGCTGGTGCATTCAAAAGAACTACCTAAAAATAGATTTGAAAACCGTAAGGCACGGAAGTGCTTTGGATGCTTAAATTCCACATTAACACAGTGTTACCCACTGAAATAAAGTGCAATTAAACCCAAAGCCACTTATTGACATAATTGTAACTGTTCATTTAGTTTGATTATTACTGGCCTATAGCCCATATTGTGGTTATTTCAGAACCTATTTATAGACTCATCTTTAGTCTACATCTCTGTTGAGGATTATTTTACAGTAATTAACCATGCAAATAATTACCAAGAAGGCCTTTGTTTCTGTCAGACTTTATTGCAGGGAACCATGTGTCTTGCATACATTATCAAAAAAGGTGTTGTTAAGAAGTGGATGTCATCGGTTGGCACTTCTCTGCAATTGTTTCTTTCCCAAACAGGCTTGAACAAAATGCAGATAAAAAACTACTTCTCACATCAGGACTCTATGTCTGTGATTGGAAGGGTGTTGGTTCAAATCCCAAGGTTGGTAGACTGATGTCCCCTAATATGTTGGAGGCAGGCTGACCCTAGGCTCTGATCCCAAAACACCTGTATTTGTGTCTCCTGCAGAAAGTTGTAGGAAAGTCGTCACACCTCAAAAAATGGCTTGGGGCAAGATATGCCCTTATTGTTACTGGAATAAAAATATAATTGACCGCGATAACTTACGGCCAGGCATGCTGGTGAACATGCACAGCAGTATGCTCAGGTAGATTCCTGGTACTAACAGTTCCAAGATTAAACCAGTAACCTCTTGAAACCAGCATTCTGTGTTGCTGTTTCTGAAATATTTTTTTCTCCTTCTGGGAACAGAAGTGGTCAGCAGTCAGTGATACCTGCTGAGCCCTCGCTCTTCCCCCCACAATGAAATGAGACGGCCACAATCAAGAACAAATGGATATGGGCGTAGGGTCAGCTCGACCATCGATAAGGCATTAGCGAGTATAATAAGATTCATTTGTGGTTTATTCATTGATCAGAATCTGGGGAGAAAAAATGGTTTGGATGCAGTACTGGTAAATAATCCAGTAAGAGTGAAGGCAGTCCATGCTTCAAAAAATAAATAAGCAAATAAAGAATCACTGATTCGGTGCGCTGGTTGTGATCTCTGGTTGAGACCTACAGCAGAAACATTTCTCTTATGAACTTAATGAGTGAGAGTTCAGGTACTGATCTAGACAAGGTTGGACCGACCACGTGTGGCACTTGGTGTGAATTTGGGAATGATCAAGGGTCCTGTGACGATGCGCAGTGAAGTCCGAGGACCGTTCCAGCTACATGCAATAAATGACTTCGGCTGAATGACCTCACTGGTGATCCCGTAATTTCCTCTATCATCAACCCTGTATTTTAACCTATATTCCTAATCTATATATCTATTTATTTCTTCATTTATTTCATCACACATTTTTTAAATACTGTCTTGAATCATATATTGTCTTGTATATTATATGCTATTATATACCAGGGCACATCACCCAAAACAAATTCCTAGTATGTTTCAAATACTTGGCCAAAAACAATCTTCCAGATTCTCATATGGAGCATCATTTTCTATCGCTGGGCCTATGCATTGAGGATTATCTGGGCTTGCATCAGCGACATTAATACTTTAGAATAACTGACATTAATACTTCAGATGTGAGCCTAACCCACTGATGAAAGTGCATTCTCCTAGTGGGATCTTAGTGTGGATCTTAACCTGAAGGGGACATCAGGATCCACAGCGCTAGCTGGCTTCCAAGCGGCTATGTCTGGCTTACTGAGACTGACTGATCTCCAGGGAGACATCCCAGGACAAGCAGCTACACTTCAATGGTACCATTGTCTCAGTAACATATAAGTGAACCATCATAAATGTCAGTCCTCATTGAATATCCCAAAAGCACATCAGATACCCCTTGGACCAGCTTATATCCACCCATTTACACTTTTGTCTGAGAACATTAGTAGACACAGGTTGGAAGTCCCAGAGGGTTCAGAAATTAAGGTCATGGTCTCTATAGTACTAAGCAACATATTGTACAGAGACAAAGATCTTCCTTTTGTAAAGACCACACACATATAAATATGTCCAGATTTCAATTATAAAGACATTAAATTTTTATAACTGTAATGGGATAATACTGACTGTATAACAACATAAGGTTTGTACCTCTTAGCTCAAATTAATCAAAGACATCTAGTCACCCTAATAGATTATAATAATAGATATTGTCCAGATGTCTTAGAGCAGTGTTTGGGTTCCGTGATGTTTTTCTTAATGGGGGACAAAGAGAATTTACAGCTGTCCTAATTTGTTTCACGGCACAGTTGAGAAACCATACACCTGTCCTCGATAATAAGGGAAAAAACTGAACAAGAGAGGTCCTGTTACAAATCTTATATCAATAATGGTTTATGATTGTACACATCTCCTACTTAATTAAATATCTAAATGATTCATGCTGAGTTACATCCTTTGAAGTACAATGGAAGGGGGGTGATCTTGGCCTTCATAGTCTTTTCTCACATTACCTGCTTACTTCTCAGACATCTGCTGAAAGCAATAAAAGCTGTTTTCTTTCCCTTTTTGCTGAAATTCTTACAAATGCATCTAATTATGTCTTGATTGCGGAGCCACAGCAAAGTCAAACTCGGGAGGGATGATGAACACTGGGACCTAGAGAGGGATGTCCCTACAGTATCATGCTAAATACACTGTGACCCCCTCACCAAGCAATTTTTATATTAGAACCTTCAGAAAAACAGGAGTGGGCAGGATTTATTGCTAAATGTAAAACTCGCCCCCTTTGCATCAGCAGCTGTGTCAGACCTCTGCTCCATAATGACATCATTCCCTGGCTACCTCCCATCACTAAATTTTACCACACAGGCTGTGTTGTTTTTTAGCATCATCAGACATGTAAACATACCTGTCATACCAGTAGAGCTGAAATTCTGGGGTCACTCCTGTACAGCTGCCTGCGTACCGTCTTGGATGTATGATGGCGAAGTTTTTCAGGGGAAGAATGAGACAAGCAGAGGAATAAATGCAGAAGCAGGAGGAAGGTATTAGCCGCAGAGAGGTACTTAGGCATGAATGAGCTGACAGATACTGAGGAGCAGAGATGTTAACGACATGAAGGCACATGGTAACGAACGCTGATGATGTCATCAGACATAGTCTGGATGCAGCCTCCGTTTTTATCAGGTCTCCTACTGCATGGATAGGGTTATGGGAAAAGCAATTCAACCCTCCGCAGCATCAGTGGTTTATTCGTTTGTTTGTTTTAGGTTTAACTGTTCTGGTTATGACTGTCTGTATATTACATGTCTGGATACGGCTGGCACTGTGCCTTCATTACAGCGGCACGCTGTACCAGGAAACGTTATGAATCTTCACACATCTGATTTCAGTGTTTGATGGCTGGACGGCGTCTCCCCTCAGACTTGTGAAAATCACGCTCTGCTTTATGCAGCTGTGACTGATACCGACCCTCATGGCTTTTGTGTCATAATGTCAACCGGGATGTTTCTTAAGAGCTGCGTCGTGGAGAACATGACGTCATCCCTGCGATCCTGGAGTATATATACAAAGAAACCACTCAGAGTTAACTGACTCTAATGAAGTAATGTTCCACCGGCCTGATCAGTGTATGCATGTTCAGCGTACATTTCTAAATGCTTGTTTAATTTTAGATTCTCTGCATTACCTCCTGTCACTTTACTTCCAAATGCACAGTATTTAGGGATATTAGTGATAACTGTCTCTGGAATGATGCAGTAATTAGCATTGTGGCCTCGAACCTCTGGAATGTGGGTTCAGGTCTCTGCCCAGGTTCCCTGTTCCCCAGGTTTCATGGGGAGTATGTTCTCCCCATGTCATTGTGGGGTTTCCTATGGGTTTTCTGATTCCCTCCCCTCCCCTACAGTCCAAAAACATTCTGAGGCTCATTGCAGTAACCAAATTGTCTGAAAGTGTGCTTGGAGTGTTTCCGTTCTTCCTGCCTTTCACCCATATGCTCTGGACCACCTACAACCCTGAATATACAAGTGGTTATAGAAAATAGAGGCATGCATACATGTCATGTCTCCTATGTCCCTTGTTTCAATATCTTGGTGCTAAGTAACCGAGCATTTCACTGTTGATTTACTGAGTATAACTGTGCATGTAGCAAATAAAACTTTGAATGATCGACTCTGCTTCTATTAGTAAAGTCAGCATTACGTTCATTATCATCTTCAGATACGTTATGTGTGGGTGGCACACACAGATGAAATTTCAATCTCATTGGTCAAAGATCAAGAAACAGCGATATATAGAATAGAAATATGTAAGGCATTTAAACATTACATACTGAGGCTGGGAGGAAAGACAGCTTTGCTGGATAACTAAACAGAATGGAATTTGCGAAAAGTGTGTGTTAATTATGCAATCAAGCAAGAGATAAAGTAAATCACCCCCAAACATGTAAGATACCATCCATCCATTTTACAACTTGCTTATCCTACTGGATCGCAGGGGGTCCAGGGCCTATCCCACAAGCTCCAGGGACAAGGCGGGGAACAACTCAGGATGGAGGGCCAGCCCATCACAGGGTACACTCCCACATATGAACAATTCAGCATCAGCATGTCTTTGGACTCTGAGGGGAAACCAGAGTACCCAGAGGAAACCCACACGATGACATGGGGAGAACATGCAAACTTCACACACACAACTAAGGCAGAGACTTAAACCCAGGTCCCAGAGGTGCGAGGCAACAGTGCTGACCACTGTACCACCATGTCACCCCAATGCAAGATGCTTTCCTTTGCATTGTGATACAGGTAAGAATATTACTATTTATTTAAGATTTGGTTCCAGCCAAAACAAACAAACAAACAATGATTGATATAGCATGCGGCTAAATATTTAACTGAAAATTCACACAACCATCAAACCCAAGAGTTAAATTTGCTCTGTGCTTTAACAGGGCAATTTTGCTGTTCAATCCTGAGCTGTGAATTCCTACTGTCTCCGTGCTCTCCACACTGACGCGTCACGGGGAAAATATGTCTGTGCAAAATAATTATTTAAATGACTGTGAATGGTACTGGCGAATGAATAAACAATGAAGTGTGCAATATTCTCCGCAAACGAAATGTAGCAGAGAGTCTCCTTCATCCACACACATACAGTAAATACCCACACATACAAATATGCTCATCAAATCTATGATATCGGGTATTTTAAAGCACTGTAACAGTCAACTGTGAAATAACAATTATTTAAAATATCATTAAAAAGTTTCATTTTACTGAATGTAATTACGGCCAATTATCAATGACAGACACGTAAAGCAGCATAGTGTTGAAAGTCTCCAACCAATTACAGGAACATCATTTTCCCTGAAATTACATATAATTACAAAGCACTTGTAAACTTTCAGTCCTGAGGTTTTGTATAATACTCTCTCCTACGTTTTCTTGCATGCACTTTTCACCTCTGTATTTTTGCATGATACTTCTAGCTGTTGGAGCTTCTATGTGGCCCACTGGTCTATATTGTCTATGTTTCCAACCGCTGAAGATCTAAGGGCCCAAAATCACAGTTCTTATTTTATTGCCCTTAGAGTGACTTTATCCACTGTTCTGCCATTCATCCAGCAGAAGAAACTGAAGCACCTCTGAGCATGAACCAGCAACCTTCTGCTGAACAGAACCCATTCCCTATCCCAGGAGCTTTCTCATTTTATGCAGTACCAGGTATGAAGGTGTATGAGATACACTTTGTTTTGAAAACACAACAGTGATAAAAATAGAACGAAGTCATCGAAGCCCTGGTGTAGGTGGTGCGCCAGCTCAGCGCGTAGTGTCTTCGCCTCCCAGCGTTAAGGCTATGGGTTCGACTCATGCCCCCTCAAGCTTCTGAATCCTAAGGTTTCTGGTTTAGCAAAGTGCACATTTCAAATCGGCTTTAACGTGGGCCGGAGTTGTTACCGAACATGTTTGTAAGCGAGTGACTCACATTCGGCTGGAATATCATTCAGTTTGGGCCTGTCTGCGCTATGTGTTCTGGGGCAGGGCTTTTGAGATCATGACCTTTGATTGGATGATGGGTAAAATCAGGGAGTATCAGAGAGAAAGGTGGACGTGTGTTAAAAGGTCTGTTCCTTCCCAGAGATGAATAATTGAGCACATAGAAAACTGTCAGGGCTTTCCTACCATACATTCTGCCATTTTTGAGCTGATAGGCTTTTCATATTCCCAAATTTTGGGGTTTTTTTCTGTGAAAAAGGAAAAGGAGACACTGTCTAGTGAAAAGCCTGGTTTTTAGTGTTTAAAAGGAATCTCATTATTGCATCATTTCCTTTCAGGCTGTGAGAGGAACAGACAACTGCTCGCAGCCCAGACCAACGTCTTGCTAAGTCTTACCTGGATTACCAGTTTTATTGTGAAGAAGCAGGCTTTACTTAGTTTGTCAACTGCCAGGAACAATTAAAACTCTATAGGACATCAAAACAAACGAATGAGACGGCCCATATGTTCCCATGTCCTCATTTTTAGCAGACGATGGAGCTGTCTGTTTTCATTTCTGTACCTCCTTCTAATTCTGTCAGTCCCTCACACGCTTCTCTCTTCTCTCAGAGAGACGGATGCAGGCCGAATCCACCCCCACTCCATCAAACTTGTTACTGTGCGACTCCTAGCACTGCTAATGAAAGTGACTCTTAATGGGGGATTTGGGGACACCCAGGGAGAGACGTCCTGCACCGAAATGAGATTCTGATTTAGAGCTACACTGACCATGGTTCGGAATTTCTGGCCACTCGTTAAAGGGAGGGAAGATAGTCTGTAGGGGAAACATTCTGAGAAAACAGGTGTTCGGACCTGAGTGAGCTTTAATACCAAGATGTAAATCTGTCAGCACAAGCAGTGATCAGGCATACCAATAATGTGCTTCAGTGTGATTAGATGCTAATTCCAGCAAGCATAATTCTACATGAGTACATTTTAATGATTAAAAGAAACACTCCTGTTTCTTTTATTTATGGGTCTTATACATATATAGTATATCGATATATAAGCCATAAAATGGGACAGCTATAAGTACGAGACAGGAGAGTGACCCAGAAGCAAAATAAATACCTCAACACAGAAATAAACAACAAATAAACCAAGAAAATATGCAGCTGCTTCAGGAAATCCTCCTCCAATACTCACCCACATCCATCTAGCTAAAGCTATTTCACTCCCTATCTACTAAATTAGCCCAATCAGGTCCAGGTGGGTTTTATTAATTGGCAACTCCGTGGGCTCAGGGCTGATGATAAATCACCATGGAAATTCAACCGATCATCCAATCCCTGCCCTCTAGCTTTGCTCTATATATATGTATATGTACTGTATATGTTAATCAGAGCCAGGCTGAAGAACAGAGGGATTTAAATGCAAGTGTCTGGGTTTGGTGGGCTTTGAAGGCACCATGGCTTTTTTTCCTTAGAACGAAAAAGGGCGCTTGTGTGTGGGTCATGATATGAGATGAGTTTTTGTAGGGGTGCAGTATCCCCAGGCATCACCCTAGGCCAGGGGTATGTGCTTTTGATGCAGGGCAGGATGCAACCCACGTTGACCTTGTCTACTGAGGGCCCAAAGACCATTTTCCAAAACAAAGGTAGACTGTTGTTTGAATGTAGCACGCTTAAGGGTTTTATGTGTGAGGGTAGCAGCATGTGAGTTTGTTTTGTGCAGAGAAAGGATCAAAGGTAGAGGTTTCAATGGGACCAGTGTTTAGTGCAGGACAGAAATGTGCAGAGATGAGAGAGGCTGCCAGCCACAGGAGATGTTAATACACACTTATGTATAGTGGTATGACATTGTAAAAAGTGAGTTACAAAGCCTTTGCTCTTTTTATTGATCCATGCACATGGCTGAATACTTTGCAGTACATAACTTTTGCTACAGTACAATAGAAAGTGCCCTGGTCAGATCCCAGATCAGTTCCTTGACATCTGTAGTGGCTGTTATCACTTTGGAAGATAGATATTATGGATGAATATAAGGAGGGAGACTGGGCAGGTTTTTGTCTTACTGGGATAGAGGGGCTTCAAGGTGGAGAAGCATTATTGATTGATTGCAGGTTCAATTATTATTGGAGGAAGGATGGATGGATGGATGGATGGATGGATGGATGAATTACACTTCGTTGCAATTGCAGGTTTATAGTAGCATAACACACACATTTAGAAAGTAAAGGACATGTAGACAAGAACAATAAATAATACATAACAATAAGCAGAAACAGTGCAAAGAATGTCAAAGACGGTACTGTATGGAATTCAGTAGCAAATAAACAGAATGTGATGTTCACAGGTAAAACACGAGTGACTTTGTCACTGCGGAAAGAGGCAAAGTCACCAGCAGTGAGAGGATAGCAGAGTGTTCAGAGTGTACTGGGGAACAGTTTGTTTACAGCGCCTGGGAAAATGAGCCAACTGCTTTACTGCCCGGAAATGTGGCGTCTAATACTGGCGGATTTTCAGTAGTCCACTGGGTCGCTTTCTGAAAGATGACTGAAGGAGCCTCTTTATGTCGCCACATTACCGTTCCAGAAAGACCTTTAGGCTACATTTTACACCTTTGATATCCTGAAACTGTAAATTTTAAGTGGAGGGGCCTTAGAATACGGCATCTCAGTGCCCTTTAGCAGGCAATCCGCCTTGCTGATGGAGAGGAGGAGCTTTTTGAGAGGAAGCCAGCTCTCAGTAGGGCACTAGGGTCAAGAGATTGTCACGCAAAGCCGCCAATGGCCGTCACGCCTGTCTCTCGCCATTATCGCCCTCGCCGTACGGCCCGATTTAATGAGAGAAATGTGAGAAATTAAACATCTCAATAACTGACTGGAAAAGAGGATTTGGGATGATTTATAAAGTGTTGCTGAAGTGACACCCCAGTCACATTTTTAAGTGCCATTAGCGGTTCCTAAAGACTGGGTGAGGATGGTCATCGTTACCATTGTTACCCGGGGAAAAAAAGAAGACAGACATTAAAAATGTTGTCTTATAAAAGATTATAGTAACAAAGTATATCATCATTCTGACACGAGACGTACCTCATCCCACTTCGGTGAAAGACTGATTTTCCCTGCTAAACTTTATAAATTATGCAGGAGAGAATGAGACACGTGATGCCGTAATGCTAATGTCTGATCCCAAACTGACAGGGCTGAACTCTCCCTCCGCCTTGACCCCCCGGGTTCAAGTGTCCATGTCTAATGAGCTTAGTTCCCTTAATAGCACAGATGTCTGGACATATTGGAGTGTCAGAGTGAGGAAGCGGAGGTCTCGCTAGCTGCCAGTGAGGACAATGTGCGCTAACACGTCAGCCCATGTCGTGTTGAAGAGGAGCCTGCCAACCGGAAAATCGGCAACTGGGGAGACAGATGCGGGGAAGTCTCAGGCGCTGGGAAAGTTTGACTCTGGGAATACGCAAATCGGCCATGGCTAACGTGCTCGGCACGAACTCGGCAGGCATCGCCGCTGACGGGCAGTAATCTGCCGAGCTTCGTTTTCACTACCGGGCCTGGTGTGCGGAGATGTGTGTTTCAAACGCTTCCCAGTTAGAAGGTGTTCCCGCAGGAAGCAGCGAGTCCATGAGGACCTCGATTTCGGTAAGATGGCTTGGCCCCAGCCAGAGAAGCCCTAGTAGACGCACGAGTAGGATGGCACCTCAAACAAGTATGGATGACTGAGACCTGGCTTCATGTCTGGATCTTTAATTACTGCCAAACAATTTGTGCCTTGCTTGGTGGTTGTCGCTTGAAGAAAGGTCAATCCAAGATCCGTAAATAGGCTCACAATAAGCACAGGAAGCAGAGGAACCAATGCACAGCACTCTGAATGTTCAAAGGCATTGGACACCAGAGGTGGAAAGTTCAGGTCCAGAAACTACAGAAACAATATCTTGGTCTGGGTTTGTATTTTCTGGACCTGAACTTTCCACCTCTGTTGGACACTTTAAATATAAACTACCCATAACAAAGATAGACACAGTATATCAACAGAAGGAAACATAAAATAAACTCCCTGCTAAAAAATATTATTTCCTATTAGTATTTTATAGTTGTTGGGAGCTACTCTGCTACCCTATCTTTGTCTCTGGAAAAAAATGTAGTGCTGGATATTGATATTTTTTTGATTATTATTATTTTTGATCTCATGACTGAAACTGAGCCTGGCCTCACTTCACAGTAGGTTTAAAAATTCCCCAACGGGGAACGGCGACGGTAGAGCGCTTAGATAAATAGGCCCGACAGTGGATTGTGTGAGAAATAGGTTTTCCCCAGGTACCCGGTGTAAACGTCGAGAAATTGATGCTGCTGATTGCAGAGGTTTGGAGCTGGTCCCTTTCACTCGCTGGGACCACCCATAAGAGGACGTGCTCCGAATCGCCACTTTAGCCATTTTCCATCCATTTTCAATAAGCACTTATCTAGTTAGGATCACGGCCATTGAGTGAGCTCCTGTACAAGCAAACGTGTTATCCAGTCCGCAAATTGCCTATGCTGAAAATTCCTGAATTTCCAGTTATGAACAGAACATTTAGTAGGGAGGGAAAAAAAAGCCTACGGCATTTCCCTCCTTTTAAGTCAGTTTAAAGTGCAAAATTATTATGCTCTAGAGACATGTTTCACCAAATAAACAGGGTCAGAAAATATGTAAATCTCTATTTTTGGGACAATAAATATAATTAAAAAAAAAATACACTTTTTGTGTGTCATTTTTATGTTTCTGATAAACAATGGTGTGTAGTGAGTCTTGTTTCCAGACAGACCGGGGAACAGATGAGGGAGGGGGGGGGGGGGCAGATGTGTGCATTAACCAGAGCTGAGAATCGGACTGGCATGGCATATGTCCTTTACAGACACCCAATTCATCTATTCCTCAAATCATCTATGAGTCCTGGAGTCCAGTCAGTGGACAACATGTTTTTATTTACAATAAATTATTTATTTACTTTAATTATTTAATTATTGACAGATAACACCCTATTCAACATTTCGGAAGCTGGAAAAGGTTTTCTCATTCCTGTGATGATTCTCAATTGGCTGTAAATAATTTATATTATTTTTAACATTAAATACAACCCTATGGAATGAAAATGCCCCGTTACTTCCCTTCCCCCCGCCCGATCCACCGCCTTTTCCCAGCTCAGGCCCAGGAAAACAGAGATGTTTGACGATGTCACTTGTAATGACTGATGCCACGGAAACCAAAAGACAGCCAGGCGGAAGAGAATGGCTCCCTGCTGGTGCCGTGCTGCTATACAGACGTGCTGGCTTCTCCGAAATTACCCGTATCGCCGCCGCATGCCACCGCGACCCCCCCCCCCATCCCCTTCTAACCACCCATTACACAGCAGCTCAGCCCCAGCCTCCGTCCTCAGCAGTGATCCGTATTCCTGCTGCACAAATGGGCTTCCAGTGGCAGTTCCTACTTGCGGAGTGACACAGAAGACCTGCCAAGACGAGGTGTCTTGGTGACAGGATAAAAACAGGGCATGTCGATATGTTCACTACAAGTGTATCTCTTACAATGGACTTCATTCCACGTTTACTGTTTTACTGCTTTTCTTCAATTAAAAGATGCACAACACACATGACTATTCTGCCAAAGAGGGGATTCAGACTGACAACCTTCTGATTACAGGCATGGATTCCTAACATACTGAGCCACACACATGCTGTTCTGGAGGCAGTGACCCGCCGACATGCTTTCCAGAAATCCCCAGCATCACCTGCCCTACCCACAAACCACCCAATGAAACCAGCATCTCCCTGTGGGTGGGGTATTCATTGACTGGAGGAATGATGTCACACAAACTCGCCAGAGTCTGAAAAGAAGGCATGTAACTGAAGAATAAAATCTTGGGTAGTATCTGTCCAGCCCTCTTCACAGGGGTCCCAGTCATAGCTGGATAAAGAAGCAGTTGAGGTTTTAACTATGATATTGGCCTTCACACTGACCTACTCAAGAGCACTTGATTTAAACATTCTTACTGAAGACGGGTACATTTCTAAGGAATCCATCCTCACACTACTGCAGTCCGAAAATATGGACACGATCTGGATCAAAACATCACAAACCAGTGGAAGCAAGTGGCAAATATTGCTTCCTTCAAAAGTACAAGCCAGTCAGCCACATCCCATTTTTGCCCGCAAATAATATAAATATTTTGGTCAGGACTTTGACCTGTGCATTGCATGGAACGCTGCTGTCACTTTCCTTCAGGAAATGACATGATTCCTTCTTGCGCTCTGAGTTGTATTTTTTACCGGGCGATTCCGCTCTTGTGAAGCGGTAGATTGACACACAAAAACCAATATCTTATGAAAGGGGGCCTTCTAGGCGTCTCTCTTGATTATAAGATCCACGGTGAAATGTGCTTATGAAAGAGCAGCAGCCAAATGCCGAAAACACCACCATGTTTTTTCACCCTTTCTACTTAAAGTCCACGGATCAGATTTCTGACATATGAATGCTATCTTGCTAACCTTCGTTTTCTCCCGCCAATTTGAAGAATAGCGAAGATGACCTTTCAGCTGCTAAATTTGGCTTCGATATTGTCAGATGGGGGTGGGGAGGGCAGGGATCAGGCAGATTCTCATCACGATGACAAAAAAGGAAGAGGAGGCCTTACGCATGCATGTATCTCAAAGTATTCCTGTGAAGGTCTGTAAGACACTTAAGTCTGACAGCTGCCAATCAAATGGCTCCTTTTTCTTGTGGGGGTGAACAGAGAGATGTTATCATTGTCACTTTCAAAAAGCCGTCACCATGGTCACACTTCTTTCTATACCCCATCTAATGCCTGATGAGGTGAGACACAATAGATATGGCTCCTGGAAAATAATTCACTCCACAGTCACTGTCTCTGAACTGTACAGTCAAAGGACATGCTGAGGTGTTATGGGATTTCTCGGTTGGTCAGGCAATGCCATCAATCATTATTAGTAATTGTCATCAGCCAATGGACTTAACCCTGCTACATTAAGACCCACCCAACTGTCTCAACTCCTAACTTCCCCCTTGTAGTCCAAACCTCTACCCTCATGCAAGGTTATTTTGACTTCCTCAATTACATGATCCTGTCCAGACTGTGTCTAGTGTTACAACTTAAAAGCAGATCCTCTATTGATTGAGCAGGATATCCAAGACTTATTGTTATAACTTAATGCACTTAAGGTCCCACAAATGAACCACTCTCAGGATTCAATAAAATATTATTAAAATATCAAATGAATGGATCAATGGGCGTCGTGGATCACTGAGTATATCTTACAAAGCGTATGAACAATGCAGTCATCTCTGCAGCAGGTGAGGTATGTGGGGAACTGCATGCTGTATATTGCATTTCTCAGCAGGTGGTTGAATATGGTCAGAATAACGATGGCTCCCTATAATTCATATAACTGGAAAAGACGCGCTGCATAAAGACGTCTCTCTTTTTGCTGCTGTCAGAACTAAGGATCGATAAAGTTTTGTGGCTATCATCTGAAAAATCGTCCCAGTTGTTTAATGACAACATAGCAAATACAGGTGATTTACAATTTCCCAGGGCAAATAAAATAACGCATGAGTTAAAAAATGCTTAAGTCAGCAGAACCGTGCTAGAATGACAACAGGAAAAAAGAGAGATTAGTGTATCTCAGAACACAGATGTTAAAATATGTGTTTGAGTTCTTCAGAGGTGCATAAAATGTAATGGCTTTTGGATTTTATAGATCTACTTGAATTTAACAGAGCCAGACTTAAATACATCCTTTTGAAAGACTGCATTGTTAATTTGGAAAAAAAGTATCTTTTGTTGTTATAGCAACACAGGAGTAAATTATGGACTGCAAAAAGTAACTGAAATGGACAGTTCCTCAAGCTGCTTAAAAAACAATTATATACACTGAAGACTCCATTACATATAGTGTGAGTATTATTTAAGTCATGGAGTTTATGGAAATTCCATCAGGGAGTCTGAAAATATCTTTTCTGGCATCAATCAGAATAATATTACATGCAGATATCTGAATGGTCCTTTGCTACTTTGATTCTCTTAAATAAAAGTACTCATCTGACTGGCTCTTTGGAGCTTCAGTGCTCCGCCTACTACATTCCCTCTATCGCCATCAGCTCATCCAGTCGGTTACAGGAAGGGTGGGTACATCTGGCCCCCGCCTGCATTTACGTGACAACCTGTAGTATCTCTGTCTGGTCTTGTCACCTCTTTGATCATCTGAGCTTTGGTAAGACAGGTTGAAGTATCTGTACCAATCAATAAACCATTACCAGTATTACTGTGAAGTCACAAACGACTGAAATTACGGTTACTATGGGGATTGTGTTTCAGGCAAATAGCGTGCTGAATAAGCAACAGGCGCAATGGGAGCGTTCTGTATCGTTTAGGGAGCATAAGGGCACAGCCCATCTGCTTTTTTGGAAGTTGAGCTACATTGACCAGCAGATCCTCAAACCATAACGCGTCTATAGTTTTGTAGCTGTCATTCACAGTGAAGAAAGAAAGAGAGAAAAAGTGAAAAAGTTTTATTTTTTCATTTTTTCATGTTTTGTTACTTCACCTGAACTTTAGATTCTTGAAAGCATGTATTCCTGAGGTGTCTCTGTTCAGCATCACACACACGTGGATTGGCCAGACTATGCATGTAATCTGCAGCGGCCACAGAGCTTGCCTTGTTCACACTTATACCAGCTGCTCTGAATAGGTCTGGGGGGGTGGGGGTTGTACATGTATCTGCCAGCCCTCCATCTCATTTGCCCTGATACCTCTTCAGAGCTTTTAGTTGCTTAGGTGAAACCCAGCAACCATATGGCAAGAAGGACAGAAAAACATGGAACACACTGTTAGGTGTTCTTTAAATAAACAACCCTCCCCCCCCCCCCCCCAATACTTCACAGGGAAATAGTCTCTATACTCCGGAAGCTTCTGAACAACATGCCTCCATATTAGAAATGAATACATGTAACTTGATTCTGTGGAGACTTGGTGGAGATTACAGGAAATATAACAAAATAACTTGAAATATTGATGTTTTTGCATGTTATTGAGTTTTGAGCGCACTTCGAGGTTACTTTGTTTGCACAATATATGTGTCTAAGATAAGATAAGATAAGATAAGATAAGATAAGATAAGATAAGATAAGATAAGATATGAAGACCTTTATTAATCCCACAGTTGGGAAATTCAGCAACAGCAAAATGGACAATACAAGAGGAGTAAATGCAGCGTAATTTGTAACCTACACAGATAAAAGACTATACAATATAACAATAAAAAACTATACAAATACAAAAATATATTAAGATGTAGTGAAAATGCTTGTATACAAAAGTGGACATGGTAATTGGTATAGACTGGTTTCTTCTCCCCAACAGTGATGCAAAATTTTTCTGATCGTCAGTAATTTTAGGCATCTATCAGCATAACCTGAGCAATAAGTAGTATTAGAGTGCTAGTATTTCAGCAGCTTACTTTCAGAGGATGAATATTGTTATTTCTTCACTTCTTTGGACACTGTGTTAGAAAACAAATGTTATATGTGTTACATTTTCTTTGATTGTCTCAGGACACCAGAATGTTTGTTACTGTATGAATCAGCCTTTGTTTGGGACATGGAGAATGTCTCATGATAGCAGCTTGGTTAAAAAAATATATTTCCTCTGCCCCATAGCCTCTGGTAATGATACCATAACACTCATTGTGTTTTCACATAACTGAGAGCCTTAATTCTGACTTTTGAATGTTACATGTGTTTTAGTGCCTGATGTTCACAGCCAGAGTACAATGACTTTCTAAGAGGAGTCGTGAAATATTATTGGGTGCTGGGCCAGGAAGTTACAGAGGTCAAGGAGAGAATGGAAGAGAGAGGGGGAAGATTCAAGATCCAAAATGAAAACAGACACAATCACTGCAAAGTTCGATGAACACACTTCACTGGCAAAGCAGACAGTGAAATTATGGTCAGCTGGGTGGGGGGGTACTTGGGCATAAATACAGAGTTCAAGATCCAAATGACCCCCCCCCCCAACACACACAGACACACACTCCTCTCCATACTCACAAGTGATCATCATTTCTACTGGTGGATGTTACATAGCTTTTTACCAGAGTTGACCATTCTGTCAGTCCCTTATAGAACCTTAATGTAAACATACTTTTTAACTTTGCAATATCAACATGGGCCATGAGATTCTAAAATTGTAATATAACACTCTTCAGAGAGCTTTTTAAGAAGAAATGATTCAATGCTAATGTTCTTGAACAGATAAAGATGGAAAGACTAATATGAGAAATTATGCAAAACCATGTACAAACACATACTGTTACATGAATTATAAACCACAGTCCTAGAGACACATTAGTGTGTGTTTTGGCTATAAGCCAAAGGCGATTAATAGTGTTCCATTGTGTGCCTTTTATCAGTAAGGGAATGTCTATGTGTTATGAGCATGGATGGAAAACATAGATTTTTCCAGTGAAACACTGCAATATTAAACTCTGTCCAGGATATTGCCTGCATCCCTAAATGTGCACAACACTATTTTATTTTAACAGTGGTGTAGCATGTGTGCTTATTCTGTAAGAGCATCTCTGGGATGGTAAAAAAAAACAAGTGGGCAGAACGCTGTTTTTATTTTATGTTTTCCCGTTGATATCTGGCATAAGCAGTAGCATTTCAAAGGAATTCTCAGTCTCCTGACAAAATGACATGACACCTTGGGTTTCCTTGGTAGATGTTGCTGTCCATGGCTCTTTCCAGTCCAGCAAAAACCACACATTGTCTTTTACCTGGAGATACACAACATGTTTCAAACCAAGCAAGAACCTAGTAAGATTAATATTCAACATTCTTTGACACACTTTTGCTGCCTCCCAGCTCCAGGCCAATGGAGAACACCGAATACCCAGGACAGGTGTATTGGGACTTTATTTGGGTCTTCGGGGACCGTGTTGGGAAACACAGCTGGAAGGAGCTGAGAGATACCAGTGGTCTTTTTTCTAGGTGTCTTGTCAAAGAGCGAAGTATATGCATCTGACCTCGCTGTTAATTGGTATGTTACTTGCAATATGTATATTTACTGTGGCACATACACCCGGTCCACACACTGTGTCACTGTCGACACAGTGTCCCCAAACGCGCTTGAAGATAGCTTCAAAAATATCACTCCAATGTTCCTAAGTCAATAGTCCTGGCTTAATGGCATGGGTGACATTTACAAGGCTAAATGTTTGCCGTTCTTGTCACTTTTTCAACCCCCCCAACCATATGAATGAGTCTGTGTCAAGGAACGGTGAATATTAACCTCATCAGGTTCTTGCAGTGTTTGATATGTGCTGTGTAGCTCCAGGTGAAAGTTGATGTCTAGCTCTTGCTGGACTGGAGAGGGACCTGGTCAGCAAAATCTACTAATTCTCATTGAAATAACAGTCCCCAGCAGGGAGGGGGGGGGGGGGGGATGGTTAAGGGGTCATTTTGTCAGG
>JABFEA020000001.1:49967767-49980202 GCA_019775915.2 Cyphomyrus plagiostoma
ATTTTTCATTACAAAGATACTGCAAGAAAATGACCTCACCGGGTCATTTTTGACCCACTTGTGCATCTTAGGGTTAAATAGATTTTTTTTACATATACTAGATAATGTTGAAAAGAAGACATAATCAAGATTGCAATTCTTACTAAGTTTTTTTTTCATGTGACAACAATATAATGTGTAAGCACAACATGTTGATATTTTGAACCCAACAGACTATCATGGTCCTTGCGATGTGACAAATGCAAAATGACGATATTAACATCACACGTCATGCAAGCCTGTCAGGACAGCAGAGTGCTGCACTGGGTAGCACTGCTGCACTGTGGAATTTGCACATTCACCTTGTGCGTGTAGCTTTTCGTTGTACCCTCTGGTTTCCTTGCACTGTCAAAAAACATGCAACTTAAGTGAATCAAATTCCTCGATTATTTATTTAATCAATAGCGACAGTGCTAATTGCGATAGCAACTTCTTTTACCAAATTTTAGCAAGATTTATTAGTTTACCACCCGGCAGTAAATGGCAGCGAATGGTAATCCTGTGATGTATTAATATTTGTATCACTAGCCACAGGAGAACAATCATTTCAAGGATCACCTTGGGTGACTTGAGAAGAGGAACTGTCTGTGTTCTAGGAGGATGGAAATCAGCCACGCTTGATTATTGTTTGCATAATCGTCCCTGCACATCGATGATCCCGGGAAACAACGTGAGGACCAATGTTCGTTTAGGAAAGGTCTAGGCTGCTGATTGGGGCTGCATATGATTGTTGTGTTGAATGGGAATTTGTGAAAGGAGGTCAAATTATGGTAATACGGCATGAATTTTAAGCAGAGTAAATAAGCCACAATTGGCTAAATGTTTCTGGCCTCTATTGGATCATCTCATCAAGAAGAGAAACCCTCGACCGCTGAAACGTAATGTCTGTCGTTGTCCGAGTGGCAGATTCATTGAATGTAATTTAATAGTTTGAAAAATCAATTTAATTCTGCATTTCTCAGATTACTTAAAGCTGCACAACAAAATCACAGAGTAATTTAATAGGTTTTAGGTTTTGAAAAAAGAGAAACTCCACACAATACTCTTCTAAAACAGAGGCACATATTGTGTCTGAAGTGACAATACACAGGAAAGAAAATATTAATGTTAAAAAAAGTAAAAGAAAGACAATTTTCACATAATTTCACCTACCTAAAATCACTTCGGTCAGACTGACCTGCCAGTTTTCAATGACAATGGTCATTTGGGTTTTGAATCAATGATGCAAAAGTATCTCGTTATAATATGCAGGCCTACTATATTACCTACCCCCTGGAATCTCCTCCTCAGTCTGCTCTCTTCTGTGAGATATCTCATATTAACAAAATGCTTAAACCACTAAGGACATCTGCCAGTAGGAATTCCTCTTGTTAGGGCACATATTCCTTACCCCATTTGTAAATCAATTTAGTGTAAAACACAGGATTCTTGCAGCACGTAACACAAGAAAAAAACCAATGAAGAGAATATGATCATAGCGCAAAGTGACAATGTCATTTCCTGCTCCCTGTTGTTATTTAACTTGTGCAAAATGGAAACAAACACTACAGACACCTTTCTAATGCTTGACAGGGACATAATTACAGATCTCTTAAATTGGCTTTATGCTCAATTGTTTCCCCTTGGCTTGTTGTGTCTTATTATTGAGTCATATCTATTATCTGTGGTTAGCTTTACCAAGGCAACTGTAGAACATCACAGCAGTCGCAACTGTTTGTTGCTCCTCTCTCTCTCCCGTTGGGCTTTATGTACGATGGCACCAACCACCAGTTCAGGATCTTAAAGATTAGATTTTATCCTCTCGTTGTTCTTCTGTCTTATTAGCAGGCATCTGTAAATATAACATTGGTAGCCAACTACCATCAATCAGAAAACTCCTTGGCAAAGACCGGCAAGACTTCCAGCCAAATACTTGTTCCATCCAGATTACTGGCAGCTTTAAGATGCCCGAGTGTTCAGTCATGCGGATGGGAAGTGTTGACCCTTAGCACCATATGGATTAGAAATAAACCCTTAGCTGTGTTGTGGCACGGCCATGATTAGGTTTTGCATACACCTCTCATGTTCTTCTCATATGTCAAAGACTGCCCTTTATGAATGCTGGGAGCAATGTCGGCCATTAAAAGCACCGCAAATATGGACAAATCAGAGTAAAATTTTATTGATCAAATTTTAAACGTAACATGAAACTGCAGAAATAGCTGGATGTAGCATTCAGCAGATCTGTTGCCAGATGTGTAGACAGTTTATTGGGGGGGGGGGGGCTGTCACTCAGGCAATTAGCTTGGCAAACGAGAAGCTGTGAACCATGAACAGGGCCAGAAGCGATGGAGAAGGTGATTGCTTCTGGGCAGTTCTCATCTAGTCAGACCTGACTCAGTCTGGTCTGAGCAGCAAGGATAAAGACTGGTGACCAGCAAATCACAGTCTGCTGTCTGACATCTCTACTGATAGGGATAGGAACCAACAAGGTGGTTAAGGACATGGACTTAAAACAGAAGTCTGTGGATTTTTAAGTCCAGGATAGACATGTCCTACTCTACTCGGCAAAGTGATTTCACCATAGGGCCCTTGAGCAAGGCCCTTAACCACGATTAGTCCAGGGACGGATTGATCCTGCTTTCGGAACTGTGTGTCACTTTGAATAAAAGCATTTGCGAAATGAAAAGAAATGTAAGAATGGAAATATCCCATAGTCCTTCTGATGGAAAGCAACCTCCTAAATTTAACTCCTGAACATAGTGTTTGAAGCACATGCTACGCTATCAGGGCATACTAGTTCGCAGAAATCTATCCCGTTATAATTATCCCGGAAGACTCTCTGTAATACAAACATAGACTTGAGACTCATTGATTAATACATGCGAGCATGAAACTACTTTTTGTGGCTTAGACCAAAACTGATAATATGATAACCCCCCCCCCCCCCATGCATCTGTATTGAAAAAATAATAAAAAGTGGAAATGTAATTTCATGCCATGTTGCGGTGGAAAGCAGACCCTGAAACAACCAGCGTACCCAGGAGGAATCCTGTGTTTCCCTTCTAAAGAGCCTGGAAATATAATCTCATCAAAGTCAGCCCGGAGAACACATGCTAAATCAAATCCTTCTATTCAAAACAGGGTTCAATACAATCAGCACACATAGGTGCTTATTCCCGGTCTGCACTCAAAGTGCACTAAAAAAATGTGGCTCTACATGAAACAAGGGGAGTCAGAGCAGAGTTTATTGGAGATATTTGCTTTCCTTTTTTAGGATTTATGTAAATTAGCAAAATCGCAGGTCTGCCTGTTGTCTTGGCAGCAATCTACAGTGGCCCGCTCTGCTGATTTTTATTTGGCCGCGGTCACTTGATGGTGATGTTTAATTTCATCGTTGAGCTGAAGTCAGAGCTTGTGGGAGATCTGAGTGGATTCTATAATCCCTTGCCGTCAGAATGGCAAATCAGCTTCTACTGGCTAATCAGGATTTTAGTCCAAGTAAAATGAATTTGCTATTTGAAACAGCACTTCCAGGTGTGAAATTTGCCATGAATACCTTTTTGACATCTGGAAGGTTCTTTTTGTTCCTTAAAAGTGCTGCAAAATGATTCTTGGTCACAGATCATGGAGGTTTTTATGTTTGGTGCAGATCCATAAACTGCACTGAGAACCGTGGGTCATGCTATTATTTCGGCTAGGAAATTTTAACAAGGATTTCTTTCCTTCACTAAGTCATTTTTTCCACCCAGAATTTCAAGCAGAGTGAATTTCTGGTTTGCCGATTTTTGTAGATAGCATTGTCAATAGCATGTTCCAGAACTGTGTTCTGTTATCTGGGTGGACTGATTGACTTGCTGAGGTCCCTGATGATGATTGAACGTAAGCCATCTGCATCTGCTGCGCATTCCCTGAAACCCAAATCACAGCTGAAAGTTACTTCTAAAAACATGTGAAAAATCACCTACCTTTGACATAGGAGCCATGCCACTTAAGTAGAAAGTGTTGGGATTGCACTTGAATGTTTGTCGTCCTTCACCTAGTAGTCTGGACCTTCTCTGCGATGTGCTCTGAATTTGAAGAAACTAGGATTTTATCTCAACTTTTTCTGGATTAGATGATTAGCCTACTTGGAAGTCCTTGGTTTAAAGTCTGGATTTCACACTGTAATGACTGACCTGCAGCGCCAGTCAATTACCCTTTGAGATCTGCTGCACCTCCTCTGATTCTCCACGATGGCCTCCTTCGGATCGTTTCGCGCTTCAGAAGCCAATAACTGACCAAAACCGGGAAGATGTGAACTGAAAGAAAGCACAGGAAGTGACAGGATGAATATTTCATTTTGCTCTTCTATTTCAGGATGTATTTTTTCCCCCAGTACTGCATTTAAATTTAATTTCTTGGCCTGGCTTTTATCAGGAGTAGTAGCTGAATATTTTACTGGGAAAATTCAGGTTAAGAACCTTGCACAACAGTTTTACGCTAGTGCCCAGGAGTTGACCTGGAGGTCGCTACATGCTTAACAGCCACGCTGCCTGCTGCTTCAGCTCAGGGAAGTTTTCCGGATTACAGGCATAGAATAAAGTGTGCCTGGTATTTATTTTCAGGATGTGCCTTTTTCCTAAACCAGTTTAATGAACGATAGTGTTTTTAGCACAAATTAAGAATTACATTTCCCAAAAATTTGGCCACATATCCATCGTGTAAAAACAGAAACCCAAACAATAGCTACTTAGACTACAGGATGGATGGTGGAGCAGGATGGAGACTGACCACATCAACCGCAGTCACTTACGGACGCCCTGTACTCACACCCAACCTGTGCTTGCTTTGCCAGGCTGCAATTTTACATTGATAGTCTTATAGTATATATCATTTACATCACATCTCATTTTGTCATGTTGCTAGTTGGCTTCAATCAACCAGTTATTCCAGACAGGTTTGTAATCTCTCCTCGGTTTATCAGCAAAACAACTTTCTTGTTCGCTGTCTCTTACGCCTCCCGCTCAGGGCCAGCCAGCTCCCACGCCGATGAGCGGGTCCAGATATCCAGATTCTGACAGTCCCCAGAGAAAGCACTTTAGTACGACCCAGACATCATCAGCTTTACCATGGTCCCTGCCTCCGGCAATCCTGATCACCCGACCGTAATGGCCAACCCTGGTCATTATGTCTCATGTACTTCTTTACAATTTAAATAATCTGTGATTTGTGTGCTCATGGGGAGCAGAATTCTTTTGCCCCAGAACTGCATTAGTAGATAATGGTAGAATTGCACTTCACCCCATGTCACTGCCTGGCTTTGGTAATCTCAGTATGTGTTTAGAATACGGTGGTGTTATGGCGTCGTTTGTGGGCAACACAAAGACGCACTCTGCCATTGAAACGCCATTATTCCACACAATAGCACTTACATCTGCTGCCACAGAAGTCATAGCATCGCAGCCCAGGAATAACATGTTGATAGAGTGGCAGGTGCCTCTGAGCGATGAATGTGGGGGGGGGGGGTTCATAAACTTAACAGCCTGGTGACACCAAACGCAATTTCTGACACGGTCTGATCCATATGGTTCCAGCCGAAGGAGACGATGAGGGAATTTGGTCCCAGGTAGCGGACTGACACCACACAGTGTCCAACTTGTTCTGTTGCAGGGGCTGGACAAACTCACTAAATCACACACACGCACGCGCACACACACAAACACACTCACATACACAGGTTTGTAATTGTGTCATTTCAATGGGGAAAACTGTAATCTCAATGTGACGCCCTTAACCCCTACCCAGCCATAACCTTAACCATAAATAACAAAACAAAATACGAGACTTTTAGCAGACATTCGTTTTTTCGTAGATCTTTGTGGGGGCCGGGAAAATGGTCCCACAATGTCAATGTAACAGGTTTTTATTACATTGTGGGGGATATTTGGTCCCCACAATGTAATATAATCATAATAGACACACACATCACAGCTGCATATGCTGTTTTTTTTTTTTTTGATGAGTACTGAAATGTTTAATTGATATTTATATACTGTGCATCACCTTTCTAAGGAAAAGGGAGTTCTTAAGCTCAGACATGTTTCCCTGAAATAAACATGTGAAAACACATGCATATAACACAGCAAATAAACACGTGCAGCTTTAGATGTAGGAAGTTCAATTAAACTAATTAGTCAAATTTCAACCTGTAATACTGACTGACAAAAGCCCACCTCAATATGCAACACATAGCAGCTCATTAGATTAGGTCACATGTCGATTGATAAACATGAATATACCTGAAAGCGTTGTGCTAATGTCATCATTTTACATTTAAATGATTAATTCAGCACCCAAAATCAGTATCAATGCAACCTTTATTAATTACCTCAATTCAATATAGCTGCATACATTTTGACATGTAAAATTTAGATCAGTTGTTTTTCTGAAATGTGAATCTGGCAAAGAGGAAGTGAAGAGAACATCACAAGATCACTGTTGGCAAACAGACACCTGTGTGTGCCTACGGGGAAATGTTCTGTTCACAGCTCTAGAGAATTCAGACAGCAATCGAGTAGCTTTGTGACCCATCTAATGTGCGGTTTTCAGATTTGCATGTGACCGCAAGTTCTGATGTCTATTCTTTTCTGTTCTTTTGATATATATCATTGTTTTGGAAATTCTTTCTAGATGGGTTGCTTTTAAGTCAGTCAACATTTTTAAGAAAGCTGCCTTTTCTGTTCTTTATATATTTCTTTGGCAGTTGATGCCCGAAAAAGTTTTTTTTTCTCTTTTTTTTTCTTTCGTCTTTTATCTCTGGCTTCCAATTAGCTTTTTTCCATACCAGAGAGAAATATTTCTCTCTTCTGTTTTGATTCCATTTCAGGCTGAAGGCTTATTCTCTCTGTTAAATGTCAGATGCTGTAAAATTGTATTTCTTTCGCTTTGTAATTTCAAATCGGATCTGAGGAGACAGCGCTGTTCCCGTTAAAAAGGAAGAGCTGGGAGACGGGAACCGGAGCCGGCCGTTACGGACCGGGGAATGGATTACGGAGGCTGTAATGAGTTATGGATGGGTGTCATTGGTTTTAAGCTGCACATCTCACTATGACGGATCTGCAGCTCCATTTTCCTGTACGTATGCGCCACAGAACCGGGGTTACTGGCCTCTTTCAATTGAATCAGAATCCCAAAGAGACAACTGTAATTCCCAGGTACGTAATGCACACGTGCCTGTGGAAAACATGATTTGCAAGAATGATATTATGCTTTCGGGCCATGGCATCTACTGGATTTCCCTAAATGAGACTGGTACTGGATGGTCTTCTCCAGAAACTCAGTGACGGTGGAGAAGCAGATTCTCTCTGTTGGTTGGAGGTCCTCTAAAGTGCAGCCGTAAATATCACCTTTCCTTAAACTTGTATTTCCCAAATAAACAGCATAACTGCAATCATTCGTTTGCAAATTAAAAAAAAAAAAAATGTTAATTTTTTTCCCCACAATGCACATATTCACAGTTTTCACGAACTACATGATAAACAACGTGCAGAACATATAAATCCCACATTTGCGTTTCATTTTCACGTTTATTTCTTTATTTATTTGCTTACATTTTATGTAACTAATTTAAAGCCGTGCTCACATGTGCGGCCCCCAGCGGGTCAGGGAGGTGATCAGGGGTTTTATTTCCCAGCACCGTCGCGGAGCGGAATGTGGGGGTGGATGTGGTCAGGGTGGGGGGGCACTTCCAAGAATGAGGGAGGCGCCGTGGCCGGGTGCTGGGAAAATCTCATGGGCTGATTACAAGGAGCTGAGTGGGGGCGCGGGACTTTAGCTAGAGGGGGGCTTTTCAGCAGATCAATTGCCTGTAGTTTACACTTTTAGACATGGGTCTCATTTGCATATCACCTGCCAACGCATTAGCGCTTTTTTTATAGACTGCACATGTACCTCAGATACCCTTTTGCATCATCTTATTGACTAAGTCAGTTGTATTTATGGATAGTGGTAATTAAGTGGATGAAGCTTCACTGTTAAATGTAACTAATTTACGAGCATGTGTACGTGGAGGATTTCAGTCACCGGACTGTTTGTTCTGCTATCCGTTTAAAAATGTTTACATTTTTATGCAAAAATCCGATATGCTTGTTCAAACTGACGAGATGGACGTGGATTTCCATTATCATTCTGAGTCAATAAACGCCAGCAGATGTCATGTTTGTGTACTCTAGTGGACAAACATTCATTAGCATGCATTCTCCTGTTGAACACTCAGGAGAACACTAGTTCGTTAGGAGCAAAAGTCATGGAGACAGAGACCTTCAGACCTTTTCCACCATGGAGAACGACCACAGGCAAAACCGTTGACATACGGCTCGTACCCTTCTCCATTTTTCTTTTAAATTGGTCCCTTAAATTTATTCAAAGCATTTAGCTGGTTCTGAAAAAATCACAGTCATGCTCACACTTCAGACTGGGAATTAGAGCGGTGAGGTCACCAGGTAAGACAGATCGTGCTTTCTCACATTTACACTTTCTTATATATCAATGTTGGGTGTATGTGTGTGTGTATGTCTGCGCGCGTGTGTGTATGTGTGTGTGTGTGTGGGGGGGGGGGGTTGGTGGCAGAGAATTTGCATGAATTACAGCCTGGCATTAATCTGAGAATGCAGAAAACTTCCTTTTGGGTCTAAAGAGAAGAGAGAGGGACCGGACTTAATCACTGCCACAATCCCTACACCGTTAACATTTAGGAGGTGATTTCCTAACTGTAAAATAATGGTTTTTTGCTTTCCTGACTTAATTATGTACATGTTTACCATGATGTGCAGAGAGATGACTGTGTATTTCAGGGATTTTTTCTGACTAACATATAGCTAGACTATTGAAAACATACTGAAATGTGGCCTGAATTTGTATAGACAAGACCCAGTCCACGTCTTTCAATAAAAAGTCAGACATCTAATTTTTGACACCAAAATTTGAGTCTTCATTTTCATCCTGGAGACGCTGCATTTCATTCACGATTCTCCTATCAAACTTATATATGTGATATACCTATGTGTATGTCTGTACTGAAAATTCAACCACACTGCTAATGCTTGACTTTTAAAACAGGTTTTAAAATGTGAGAAATTATGGGTTTCAAAAACAGCTGACAAAACAAGGGCTTGCACTTTTTTTCTGCATGCTAATGAGAGTATGGACAAGCCCACATCCAAATTTTTGGTCTGAAACGCTGTGATTCAGGTGCTGAGGCCTTCAGACCTGGTGTTCAGAATATTAAACAGACATCGCTCCGAATAACTGAAGGTAGTCCACAGACATCCTCATAATTATTCACAAAATTGAATGGACATGTTTAAATAGGAAAAAAAGATAGTAGGTTATAGAAATACTGCCCCAAAGGAAATGAGGTCACAGAGACCCAATGTCAAGCAAGGAAATGGATTCTATTTACAGCAATGGCAGATAACCCCTAATACAGCAAACCATTCAAAAGACCATAAATAAAAAAATAAACAAATAAATATGGAATCCAAAATGAGGAATATTTTAAAAACATTAACTTCATCAGCAATGTTAATCCTTTTTTTTCCTGGCTGATGATGTTGTTTTTTATCTTGGTCAAAGTTACCACAGTAATGACTGTGTTGTTTCTTTGCTTTTGTGTTGTTCCATTTGGATTTTTCTGGTAGCACTCTGCCAAATTTTGCCAAAACTCCGGCAATCTTGAAACTGTCGCCTGAATACTCACCAATGAAATGTAGGAGTCATGTTCAATTAAATCACTACAGAAATAATGGCTAAATCAAATTTTCTGCAGACAGGACTTTCATATAATTTACAGATACTGGCCCCTTCTCCCAATGGACGGCTGTACTCACAGGCTTTGATTCCATCTGTGGTAACATTGCTCAATGGTTCGGCTGGACCCAGTGTGCCGGCCGTCGCACGCCTGCTTAAAAAGAAAACATAACAGTACTCCCCAAATAGCACGACAAATTCAAATGTCCGGGATTGTGAACGCGCGTAAACAGAGGGAGTAATGTACTTTATGTGCGTGTGTGTGCGTGAGCAAAGGGAGAGAGTGAGAGAGTATGCATGTGCCAGGGTTGCTCAGCAGTGACATCTAGGCCAGCTTTGCCACACCATCCTAGAACAGGAAGTGCTCAGTTCAGCTAATTACTCACCTAATTGACTAATTTAGACTTTTGTATAAATACTGAAGCTTATCCCTTTAAAAAGCACTTGCAAAGTTGCCAGATCTCTACCCAAACAGGAACAACAAAGTATGTAAAATATATAGGCCTGTATATTCACAATTTATTTTCCTACTATTGTTAATGAGGTGTTGCAAGCAACAGTGCTTTTGAAAACATTGAAAACATCAGTTTATCGCAGTTTAATCACTTTTTAACCCTCTAGGTGAGTTCTTTGTTATTTCTATCAGCTCAGTGTACTATTATGGCAGTCAAACTTATGTTTTTCAATGAAATATCACCATAACATCAGATACTTAACTAACATATTTTGTTATACAGAATTTACCAAATCCCATTAAAGCCTTGATTTCCTTTCAAAGTCTTATAATAAACCTTGCAACCATAATTTGAAATGAAAATCAAGCACTAAAAACTTGTTAATGTAATTTTTTCTCAGTCTGACATCACTGGTTTGATTAAAAATAATGACTTGCACATAGGCTGGGGTGGGAAGCAGATGTTGAAGGTTATAGCTGGTCTGTCTGAGTTATTTCTTCATATAAACATGCATCAGAAATGCCACATGGATGCAAGATAGTGATATAGTCATAGTGTTGTGGCACTGACTTGTAAACAAATCTCACCAAGCAATGTGGTTCTATTTAAACAAATGTACAATATTTTGTGTTTTGTCCATTAAGTAAATCACCGTTTGTATTTCAGCTTTATGTTAGAAAAAGCTACTCTGATGCCTGTGCTAAACTAGATGCTAAATCACAACTAATTATTGGCCACCTGATAACAATCTGAGCTTAAACTTACTGTACTACCTTAATCACCTCATTATATAAAAAGAATACAAATAGATAGAATGTCATTTTGAGTTATTCTTCTAGCATGGGATATATGCAAGAATAAGGCATAAAACTATTACATTACAGTATAATTTATGGTCAGAAACCTAGTACTAAAAATATTTGAAAAATGTGGATGTGACTTCAGACTGTAGACGAAGCTCTATTCAGACCTATTCGTCCTAAAAATGTTCTCCGAGCAATATGGTGCTTTTAACCTCATTGCTCTTCTTCATGTAACCCTAAAATAGCTTTAAGGTACTTTGCATAGCTCACCTCTGTGACCCAGCCTGTTAAAATCACACAGTGGCTTTTACCGTGTGGCTCTGTGGGAGGCTTTTTCCAAAAAATACGCAACTGGGATTTGGTGACTTCATTAAAGAGAAAAACACAAATGTCTCCTGTTTAAGATGCTTTATTTACAAAATGGATATTCCAGCAAGGCAACTGGGCATTTGTGTGGTCTTATATAATCGACTAGTTCATCTATCTGTCTGTCTGTCCATCCATCCTTCCATCCACCCCTGCAATTTAATGAATAATTTGCAGTTAAAATGAAAGTACAGGTCACGTGATGGTAGTGTCATATGCACGGTAAGCAGGTGACCGGGCAAGCAGGGAAGTCCAGCCGTCAGTGCAGGCAAAACGGGGCTTATTCAGGTAACACAAGAGGAACAAACACTCACACCACTAACGTCAATGACATATCTACAAGACTAGCTCAGACAGGGACTACTGTAAATACACAGGACAGGTCAAGAAGAACAGGAAACAGGTGATTCAGTGATTCAATCAGGAATTAACACGAGGCAACGAGGTGGGCGTGGCACACATGAGGATCGGACGGCGCTGGGCGTGACAGGTAGGACCAGGTACACCAGGTATTTTTAAAGTACTTTTCCTAATGAAAATGCAATTTCATATAAAACCATTAGACACTGGAATGCACCTAGTAAGAGTGCTAAGATCAATCCTATCTATCTATCTATCTATCTATCGTGTTTCATTTAATTTCTCTAGTGTTATGACAGGAGTGCTGCTCTCTTTAGGTAGCAAGTGGTACAGAAATTAATTAACATTAAAGAATGTTAGCAAATAAAAGCTTGGGTAAATCTCACAGATCTTCCTGTGTTTCTTGTCAGATTTCATGCTAATTTCACTGATTAGTTTGCATGAGACTCAACTGATACTAATATATCTCTGTATCTGGGTGGGGTCTTGCCATGGTACCATATTAGTATATGCAATATAATGTATTAGTATTATACACTCACTTAAAGGATTATTAAGAACACCATACTAATACGGTGTTTGACCCCCTTTCGCCTTCAGAATTGCCTTAATTCTACGTGGCATTGATTCAACAAGGTGCTGAA
>JABFEA020000001.1:49981094-49993989 GCA_019775915.2 Cyphomyrus plagiostoma
ACACACCTTTGCCCTTATTGGCTGAAGAGTTTAGTTACACGCATGACGTTTGTATCCCAGGCAGTGCCGATGCGTAACCTGCTGTCTCTCCCGAATATCGCGTAAAGCAGTCAGAACTGGTTTTCAGTTAATTTACTTGTTAAAATATATTGTATATATCGATGGCCAGTTTTTTCGCTGGTACTTGTTACTAGTGACATGGTGTATTGCAACAACAATAAAGGGTTTTTTCATCATCTTCATATATCCACTAACATGATTTAAACAGTAATGTAATGGGTTAGGAATCCAGAAACGGGAATTCAAAGACGCTATAACATTTTTACAGTTTTCATCTCAGTCGCTTTCATGAAATTTCCTCATCAGAAACACCATTCTCACCACTCTTAATGCAGTTCTCAAAACAGTAACACAGTCTCCCACACAAATTAGCAATTCTATTCTGACTTTGACAATTCATCAAAACAGTTCGTACATTCATCACTGACAGTTGCAGGTCTCTCACTCGCTTTGATACTGTCGCGCCATGCATTAGTGTCAACAATCAAATCATTTTAAACTTCTTTCAGGTATGTATTAAAGATTAAGGCCAATCACACACTGTCAGTGGTATCAGTAAAATTGGTCTTCCATAGAAAATAAATGGAATTACATGTTCTCAGATAAGATTAACTTGAAACCAAGAGAAACACATGTTCACAATGTTATATCACATCTGCATGTCATGCCACTAAATTGCATTTACACAAGCATATATAGGTGTTCAGATTCCACTCATTGCATAGTGCTGAAAATGGAGCAGTAAGTTGTGAAAGGGCGTGGTGTTCGAAATGGATATGTCAAAATTCCATTACCAACTTCATCACTCTTGCTACTTTTTTGCTCTTTCTTATTTACAGTATATATGAACATTATATATGCTTGTGTTTCTATTTAGAGGATACTTGAGTTGGAGGCCAGTGAGACCAAGAAAATGTTGGTGTATGTAGATGAATCAGGATTTAACCTAAACAAAGTAAGGCGACGTGACAGGAACATAAAAGGTGAGAGGGCCACAGTAGATGTCCCAGGCCAGTGTGGGGGCAATATCACAATATGTGCTGCTATTTCTGAACATGGAGTCATTCACAATGCAGTTACCACTGGGCCTTGCAATACTGGCCGGCTTCTTTAGTTCTTAGGATGGGCTCTACAATGCTCTTATTCCAGAAAATGTAAGGGGGATTGTGAGCGCCAACGTGCCATGCTGTGTTGTGGTTTGGTTGGGCTCTACAATTCTCTTATTCCAGAAAATGTAAGGGGGATTGTGAGTGCCAACGTGCCATGCTGTGTTGTGGTTTGGTTGGGCTCTACAATGCTCTTATTCCAGAAAATGCAAGGGGGGTTTTGAGGGCCCTATGTGATCTGGGACAATGTACGTTTTCACCATTCAAACCATGTGAGGGAATGGTTTGAAACCCACTAACAAATGATGATGGTGTTCCTTAGTGACCATTCTTCAATCCTACTGAGGAATTCTTCTCTTTGCTTTGAGGTGAAAGGTGTATAATTGCACGCCCCATGATCAAATGTCATTGCTGGAGGCAGTGGATGCTGGCTGTTGGGACATCACACCTGAGGTTCAAATATATTAGACAAAATAAGAGAAAAATAAGACATACAGTGGTACCTCGGTTCTCGAACTTAATCTGTTCCTAACTCTGGATCAAATCCTAAAAAGTTCAAGTTCTGATCGAATTTTTCCCATGAGAAATAATGGTTTAATAAATTAATAAATGGTTAAAATAAATTAATTGGTTCCCAGCCCCACAAAATTGTACCTAATCATGTTTTTTTGTTAGCATTTAAACACAAAATGAACAGGATAAAACAAGAAGAGCAAAATTACAAGAATTGTCCAAATCCACAAGACCGGGTTGATGGAAACATAGATCCATAGTGCAGTGAAGAACACTTCCGTTTACAGTATACTGTATTGTTTTTTTTTTGTTTTTGGTTTTTTAAGTAATCTACAAATCTTATGTTGTGATTTGATTTGATCAGTAAATTCCACATTACAGGATTTCAATGATGCCACTGTGTCTGTACTATTCTCTCTAGTCTCCAATAAAATAATGAAACCTATATCACATATTTTGTACACCTATATTTAATGATTGTACTAACAAATACACAATGAAGCTATTGGTATCTTGTGTAAGGGTGATCTAAAGTAATGTTCCTATGATATTTCTTAATATGATTTTTAGAAACAATGTTTCTGCAAAAGCAAGGCTCCTCTAAATATATGAATGCAATATGCCAAGTTTTGAACACTGGACAGCCTGTGTTAAAAACAATGACTGTTTTGAGTTTTGTGTGTAGAATTTTGAAAAATTGACATGAAGGTTCTGTTATTAGTGTAAAAGTGATTGTAAAAAACTGTAGTAAATTGTACATTGAATTACTCACACACAGTTCTTACACACAACCACTAACCTATGAAAAGCCATGGTGGGGCTTAGATAACAGTTCTCAGAAATCGCAAACACAAGGTTAAAGCCACTTCCGGTGCGTCATTTTCACTGTTTCAATCACCTTTTTAATGAATATGCTGTGGCGACGGGCGGACCGAGGCATTGTGGGAGCAGAGAGACATGGAGACTCGGTTGCTGGGAAAACACGCTTTTCATTAGCATTCCTTACAGGGACTACAGGATGCACCCAACAAGCACCAAACCAATTATGTATAAGAGACACAGGGTTGTCAGATGCCGAACTGTAAGACGCATACACGGTGCGGGATTTACGTAAGCTAATTACACACGAGGATAGACCATGTACACACAAGACACTGGTAAACATATGCACAACAATAAGGAATAAATCATTAACAATAACAGCAACAACACAACAAGGGCCATTTACAACTGCACACAGGGCATGCTGGGACATGCGCCCCGCCGGTGCTACAATACAAATAAGCGTGATGGAGTGAAGCCGCGAAATTCGAAGTGCGAACTGGCAAGGGACGACTGTACTACAGTACATGTACAATGTTCAATTCCATATTTTGTGTATGTTTTCTGTTACTTGGTTCTGTGCTCTCCCAGTTACAATAGTTATCTGTAAATTTACAAATATTTCACATTACAGTTTATTCGGTTATTTTCTCTACATTAGATTTTAGTAAGGATTTAAAAGATTAAAACATTTGCTGACTAAGTCTTGACGCACTGTTAAAAGTGTTTTATTCATTTGTCACAGTGATGAAATGATTGACTGATGATGTAAGCCCCTAAGCATGCACAAGGTTTTGATCATTTTAGTACCTTCTGCACGGGTGATTTAGTGTTAGGAGAAATGCATGAACTGTTTTGAGAACTGCATTAACAGTAGTGAGAATGGTGTTTCTGATGAGGAAAATGCATGAAAGCAACTGAGAAAAAGTGTAATATTCACTTATGGGAGTAGAAAAGTAAATAAATAAGTAACGATAATAAAATGCATCTGTTACAGTAATTGACCACTAGACATGGCCATTTTACATCTCCGGTGCCTTAGCCCGGACTTGTAATGTGCCATGATGACTTCGATAAATATGGCCACGGTCCTGCCCTGAGTGGTAGAGGCGTGTCTTTAACCCACTCAGCCTTCTTATGCCGCCGTGACAACAACATAAGTCCACTGGGCTCCGCCCCTGCCCGTCCACATGATAAACAGGCAATGACTAGGACCATCCTATCACGCTGCACATTATCGTGGCCGGTGAGTCCCTTGCCCGCGCTCTCTGCTTAAACAGTTCTCCATGATGACAAATTGATAGGCCCTCTGTCTCGCTATACTGTGATTAGGGAATATGAACTTTACCTTTGCTATTGACGTTTAAATGGGTCATAATATGCCAGCTTTATAATTCTATAAGTGCTTTGGCAGTGATTGATTCATTATTTGGGCAGCGGGCTAAGTGAGAGTGATGTATCTGTAATCTGCCCGGGCTGTTATAAATATCGCCGGCAGTGTGTGCCTCTGTTTCCGACATGGTGGCGGGGGTCTCTGGCTTCCTAATGGATATTACCAGGATAAATCAAGCTCTAATGCCCTCGCTTCCCAAACCCGAGTGGGCGCATTTCCTCCAGATGATGCACAGCCACCATGGAAAACAATAACTAGTGTGTAATGAGGTCATGGCTAATGGCAAGAATTAAAAGGAATCATATTAAACCACATAAAACCTTTTGGTGCCTTGTTGTAGACATGCTTCTGTTTGGGAGGGGGTGAGCCGTCATGGGGAGGTCAGGCAGTTTTTTTGTACTCCTCTCAAGCCCTTACTGCACGTGCTCCCCTGACGCCGTGATAGAGAGCGGGTGGCGCCAGGCGAGTTCAGGAGAATCGCTGGTCTGCTATGTTTTAAAGTTAATTCCGTGTGAAAACAATTACAGCGATTCCTCACCGAGTACATCGGAGGAGCAGCTAATTACACAGCAGATGTTTAGCCTTATGGTCACTCTTCCAGTAGAGCAGGAAGTTAATTGTGGACAAGAGTCAGGTAAGAGAAGTCAGCGTGTTACCATGGGGATGGGGAGAGGTATGAGAATATCTGGATTTTTTTGGGCAGGGAGGGCTCTACTTACTCTCACCTAATTAAAAATCAAAGTGATTGGGAACCTTCAGCCTTTGTAACATCAAGTCAAGTCAAACTTTATTGTCATTTGCAGGCATACAATGACACAACAAAGTGTTTGTTTGAAAATTAAAAATGGCTTAACATATGACAACAATAGAATACAATAATGAATGAAAAATAAATATACTGTGCAAACAGTGTTACTTTCAACCTGGCCTATGCAGTGCGTTCAACTGTAGACAGTGCACAGTGGAGCATCAGTAGCTGAAAAACCATATGAAACCTGTTGATCAGAAGCGATGAGATCAAACACCACGTTCTTACTGCTCACAATCTGGCTACACTCAGTGCTCTATAGTGATGCGTGTTTATATGCAATTTATGAATTAAAAATGAAGCCAATCTCCTTAGTAATCAGTTTTAAGCTACTGCCCCCAAAATAGTGCATGGAAGTCTTTTTTTATGAAGTGGACCGTTTTAACTGTGAGGTTGAAATATGATTGTTTTAATTACAAACCATTTACACAGTTGGGTTCAGAGAAAGTGGTGTGAGGTCGCTAATTACTGCCAAGGTCCACATGTATCATTGTGGTTATTTAGTCGGTTCTCTGGATGCTTTTCAAAAAAATGAGAAAAGCCATCTCCAAAAGCAAGGGCAGTAGTGTTTCCAGATCAATAACAGACATATAAGAGGCATATGCCAATTAATGATGCATTTCTTTAATTCATATTTTTGTCGTACTACAGACAACCTCTATCTTTGTAAACATTAAGTCATTGTTGACCAAATGTTTTAAATACTGAAGGGTCAAAGATGACCTGGAGCCCATCCCAGGAAGCAGATGAATCATGTTTATTGAATCAATTTAACTTCTCTTCATAAATCTGTGTAACTTCCCTGCATGTGTTGTAATGTAATTGCATTGAGTCATAGTCATCAGTCATAGTTCTGTTGGTTTTATATTGATTTGGTTACACAATGCAGTATTGATCAGTATTATTTCCTGGAGGTCTATATAAAAAAGGAAGGTTTGTTATAGTTACACATAAAAGCCTGGTGCCTCCCATAGTCTCTTATGAACAATGATGGTGAATCGACTGAGGATTTGGTCCCGGTTCCCTAAACACGCTCATATTTCTCCAGATTTACTACAGTACACAGAATTACAGCATAATCTGAACTGCTAATGTTTGGTAGTAAAAAATGTTAGTAGTAAAATATGAGAAAATTAACAGAGTTAAGAGATAGAATACGAGATAAAAAATCATAGGCCAACCTCACACTAGTCTTTCTACAGTGAATGAGTTTATCCTCAATATTGTGCAAGTCTTTTCAATTTCCGCTCATACGTCTTAAATAATGACTGTGTGACTGCATTTGCTATGAAGGATGACTGGAAGTCTGAGCTTTTTCCAAACTTTTATGACTTTGACATGAAAAGGTATTTGCTCGCTAACTTCACCGTGATTATTCCTGTTGCTTTGATAGTAGCGAAACCTGTCAGCACTTCATCGTAGACCGAAACGCTGCCAGTTAATCTCATCCTATTGATAAAATGGGGGCACTTACAATAGACAGGCCGCGGATTTATAATGGTTCTACAGGAGTGCCCTTGCTGGCGCTCTCCTATTGGTCCTCACCAGTTCTCCTGCTCTTAGTGGGTCGACGAGTGCTGCCAAATTTTAAGTACATCGTTCTACTTTGGCCTCACATTGTGGCTGGTCCCGCCCACCCCCCCACACACACACTCTCTCTCTTGACGAACCAGTGGTGGACGGCAGCCAAGCCACGGGAATTGTGTGTTCCTCAGGCTCAAATCGCTCTCCCATATCTGAAGTTTGCTGGACACCAGGCTGTGGGCTGGCACAGTTCACTAATGACCATCTCTCACTGACCAGCACTCACTGACCAGTGCTCACTGCTTAGCTATCAATTCCATTGGAAAAGTTCATTGTGTTGCTTTGTGACACATCTACTTGTTTTTATTTTCTCGTTTCCAATCTTCAATATTTTTGCTTGACTGCATTTCCCAAGTGTCAGAAGAGCTAGCTTTGTGTTTTTATGTTTTTTGCTCTCGCTACAATATGTATAGGTCTTTATGGTATTGCGTATTTTTGAAATGCGCTATAGGAAATACAATGCAGTAATGAGCTAGCTGCATCTCCCACGTTTGAAAATTGTGTGAGTAAAAGCAATATGCACATATGAATAAAAACATATAACATATAAATTATAATAGATATCATGAAAATGAGGCTTTGGATTCCAGAGTGGGCGGGCCATGTTATCCTAATGGTTTAACCATTTTACAATCTGTCTCCCTATCGGTCACTTTATTGGGTGAAACTAAACATTCATTGGTAACACAGTGTAGTGAAAACTGATAACCTCCCAGTATCCTTATAGTTATAAATTACCATTAATCTGTGAAGTCCTGCTATCCCATCCAGGTGTATACCAGCCTTATATCCTGTGTAAGCGCATGCGCACAGGTGACTGCCCCCCCTATTTCTCACTATCACCAGGCTGAGTGCTTAGATAGGGAATAGATGGGGAAGGACAAATGGATGGATAGATTATTATGTTTAGAATAATTTATGACATTAACACTGATAACCACTCATAGACAGCAGTAACTATATTTATGAAGCATTATAATAAATGGAATTGCTGTGGAGTATTAGTGTACTAAAGGCAATGTAACAGGAAATGCAGAGTACATTATTCTTCATGTTGGGTGACACCGGAGGTGTTGCACTGATGGTTTGAATCAACAGAGTAACAAAATACCTACATGCCCTACAAATCAGGTCTTTCTAAGTTTTCCCAAGGTGTCACAGAACCGAAAAATTCCATAGAAGCATATTAATTAAGTCTGTTTTAATTACATTTTGTACAGACAGAGAGGCGCCGTGATAGTGTCGCTCTCTCTGAAGGTCAGCTATTATTGTACAGACACTATCTATCCCAGTCTACCTCAGGCAACACAGGGCATAAGACTGGGGTGCACCCTGGATGGGATACCATTTCATACTAGATTTAGACATGCCAATTAGAGCAGCTGCATGTCATTGGACTGTGGGAGAAAACCAGAGTACCTGAAGGAAACCTAATGCAAAGTCTAACAAACACACAGATTGGAGGTTTGGAACTCCAGACCCCAGAATTTACCCTATTATATTCTACAAACAAACCCAGGGAAAAAGTGCATATTCAGAAAATCAGATGGTGGCAAATTCATGAGGGAAAAATCCAAATAGCCAACAATGAATGGCTAGGACTCCCTGTGTAAAAGGAGCGTACCTCTTGTACCTGATGCTGATGCTGCACAGTTTGCAAAAAAACAGCTTTTAAGGAACAAACCCCTGCACAGGAGAGAGCTGTATATCCATTCTTGCTGGTATTGACTGCTCACAGTAGTAAAATTGATCTGCTGTACACAGTCCCTACATTTATTATAAGTCTTGTGGTATCTCTGATATATAGTTTGTGAGGTATATCTATAATGTGGACTGTGGTGCATTTCAGATGTTGCAGAATGATTTAACTGCCTTGGTGTTTGGCATTACACATAGCTGTAAACAGAGCTACCGCACGTCCTAATGGAAAGGCAATCCCATTATGCTCGCTGCTCAGAAACGCGGAGTACAGCATGTGTTTTCATAAAGAGAAGCATTAATTGATAAGACTGTTTTGTAAACACTTTACGCGATTCTGAGCTGGCCTGACAATCTTGTTATTGGTGTCAGCATAATTCGCACAAACAGCCAGAACAAGCCATGAAGCCCTATCTGACTGACTTACAGTCATACCATCATATAAAACTCGCAGTATGACATTAAATCTCTTTATTTTCATGGCTGCTTGTCGTTTAATATGTGACCTCAAGAACGAACATTTATACACAATCTGGTGTCGTTTGTTTGATAAAGCAACTTGTCTTGATTTTTCATACTGATCTGCCAAAATGCTGTTTTCATTTTATAGGCTGTAGAAATAAATCACCATCGATTTTTGCCCATATTGTTTTAGGAAGATACTTCTGGAAGGGTTATACCCACCCAGAATGGATAGTTGATAATGACTATTATTATTATTATTATTATTATTATAATTAATAATAATAATAATATCACTCCTGCAACACCTCGCTCATGTAGCTTCCGGGTCCCCACCAGTCACCTGGACACGGATACAGCCAGCAAATATACCTCAGGGAATGGCGTTTGGCAAGCAAATAAAAACGATGTCATGTAATGAAATGCTGAGCGATGGCAGAGGTAACGCTAACACACTGTTGTAAATTTCATTTGTCATTAGAGCGCATTTTCTTAACGATGGTGCCCCTCAGGCTATTTGCTGCCAAAATGCTCGAACTCGCTCTGATTGGCTTTGGCGGATGTGATAAGTGAGGGAGAGAGTCGTTTCTTTGCGGGACGTTATAGATGGGGACAGGATCCATTACATTTACATTTTATTAACTTAGCTGACACTCTTACCCAGTAATGTAATGTGCTCTGGCAACGACTGTTGTACATTATTGTTTTGATTTTGCTGAAGTTTTGCACGCTTAATGGAAGCTTCTTCCTGACTATCTGTGTGTGAAATGTTTAAACTCATGTATTAGGCATCCTGAGTCCAGATTCCTGGACCCATGACTATAATAATAATAATAACAATAATAATAATAACAGCAACAACAATATCATCTAATGATGATGATGAGTATTATTGTTATTGTTATTGTTGGTGATGGTGGTGGTAATACAGGTTGTTGTTGCAAAGAGCTGTACAATGGTTTGCTGTACAAAATTCTGCACTTTTAATTAATTATACAAGTTTTATTCTTTATGAGTCAGAATCATACAAATTCGGCTAAGCAAAGGTATTTGGTTTTACCAGATTCTAGCCATTAGCATCTATTAGCAGGCCCTTTTTCCGCCAAGCAGTGCTCACCTCGCCGACCCCCAGGGCACGAGCATTGAATCTGTTCTTGCAGTGATGCATAGTGTTTGGTAGAATCCCACTCTCCAGCCCTGAGGACATAGTTGAACAAACACAGAATAATTATGAGGTACAGATTATCTGGAAGAGTGCTTGGGAGTACAGGAAATCCTCTACAAAGGATTGCCAACCGGTCCAAAAACCTTTCTCAAAATAAATAACTAGATTCATTTATCCAGTCAACCACTTATCCTGATCAGGTGGCAGAAGAGCCAGGCAGCTTAGGCTGGGGTAAATATCGAATGGGATGTCAGTATCATTTAGAATCTCTAAAATATGTCAATATGGCAATATAAGGTATCTATTACAACAATAATTACAGTAGCCATGTTATTTTTTCTTTTTCTAAAATTTCTGGGTAAAACCAGAGAGGTATTGTTTTGGCCTTAGAATGGAGATGTTTCTCTGAGGTAGAGGTAGCATTCTTCTGGAACTGAAAGAACAAGGATGGGAAGAATCATTATCTCTCCTTGGAGGTTGCAGGTCACAGACCCCACCACCTTCCAAGCGAGCTAAAAGATTCCAGAGTAATTGTTCAATTGCTCCACGGTCACTGTGACAATTTATCAAACCATTTGCTATCTAGCAGAGAGTAACCTGGCCCGAGAGCCGTAAGGTTAACAGCTTTTCACGCATACTTCCTGTGTAATAAAAAAAGAAAAACACAAGACAACTTCATCTGTTATAGTTGCAGTGGTTTCCAAGGTATAAAATGTAACGTTAGTTTATACAAAACTTTTGAGACGTGGAATTTATTCTTCGACTTTGTAATGCAAATACTCAAGACCTAAAATTATTAAGATGAGGAGTGAGGATATTGGTATATGTAGATCAGATACTGAAAACCGAAGCTGAATCTTAATGTAGTCACAATTGAAAATAGATTAATAAATATATTGGAAATATAAAGCAGTTTTCAACAGTCCATGTGCCGCTAGATTAATTACTGTATGGCTCGGCCCTTGGATCATACACAGGCCTGTTGTTTTATCGTTAGAACTGAGCCAAGAAACCAGTATGCAGTTTAATGGAATTGCTCTAACCAGTCTTGATCAGTAACAGCTTCACCAAGTGCAAAGTCCTTAGCAAAGTGAGCTATTTGAAAATATGCAATTTCTCTTACTGGAGGCCTAGCTGAAAGCTAGCGGTTATTGGGGACTGAGCAGGGTAGCCATTCAATCATTACAGGATGTTCCACATTCACAGGAAGTGTAGCACATAGTGAATCATTTTGGGGGAATTAAAAGCAATTGTGGTCGTTTAAATGCATGATAGGCACAGAAAATTTGAGAAATTAGTAATCTACAGGTATTGATGTAGACACAGTTTGGGTTCGTAATAAGAAGTATAAATAATGGAAAATGCAGAGTGTGAAAAATGAATAGAGATTTAAAATCTGACTCTTGTTTAAGGATAGAATTTGGGTCTATTATTATTCTTTTCCATCCAAGTATTTGGGTCCGCTCAACATCACTTCAAACAAAAACAGAGTGTGACAATACCTGATGGAGGGGGGGGACACACCATCTGTCTCGGGGGGGGAGTCAGGTGACCATCACTGTTCTCGTTGATTTAGTCCATCTGTTCTTCATTCCCAGTTCTCCTATAAGTTATTGTGTTTGCGTTTTTTGTTACGCTATTCCTGGAGTGGATCTGTTGTACACATGCTTCTTTGGGGTGAGCTGCTTGGTGAACAGTGTTCCCCGGCGAGCCTGCAATTTTATGTCAGTTTATTTAGGGGGCCTTTTGCTGTCCTGTGCCGCACTTCCACTCCCATATGCCCCTGGAAACGCAATTCCCGGACGATCCATTTGGGAAGCCCATGAAACTTGGCTTGGATCACTGCGGGTCTTTTGAAAATGTGGAAGAATGCAGCTGACATTGCAGAAAAGACAAGTAAAACTGATTCCTGAAACAGCTAATGAGATTCATCTGTTTTTACACAGTCAGTATGGTTAAGGTGGTTGAAGGTAATATTCAGGGCTTGTTTATGGCCGTTAAAAGCAGATATTCATATCTTCTCGTGTATCCATTTGAAATTCGTCTACGCACCCACACCTGGCTGCATGTATGTTTCTTTACATCATTTAATTTCACTTTCCTCCAGAATATGCAAATGAGATATCTTCTTCTTAAAGCCCCCCACACACACACACTTACTGTATTCACAGGGGCCCGTTGCCTTTAGGGCTGAGCAGCTATCCCACCAGTGTAAGCACCACCAACCAAGGTGGTCTACAGGTGAGATATTTTAAGCTCCCGTTCACCACAGGGACCAGGATCTTGTAGGAGAGCTATCCAAAAAAAAATAGGAAGAGAGGAAGACTGTGGAATTCTTGAGGGTGTCGCCAAATGTAGGAATGGTATCCGCAGCTCGAGACACTGATGCTTTAAGGGCATCATTCCCTGACACCTCCCCATCCTGCTTTGGAGGTGCTTCCGGTGGATCCAATCTGTGAAATCTGCTGTCACAGTCTGATCAGGGGCAGACCCTGTGCATGGATTTTGCCCTACTACAAGCTCAACGGAAATGACAGTTTGTTCCCCAAGGAGCCATTTTCGGCATTTATCAGTGGTCCAACAGAGATGTCCTGATTTACTGCACTGAATTCAGCATGCAGTGCTGACAGGAGAAGGGAGGCATTGAGCAGAGAGAAGAGTAACTGTACTATTAGGGATGACAGAGGGGAATGATGGTGGTAACAGGAGTGGCGTTATTCTTGACAATAGTAAGGTCCTTTCATTGTGCATGAGTGTGGCCCTACAAGTCAGGACAGTAAGCAGAAGGTTGTTGGCAGAGTTGCATCACTGTTTGGATCCATAACCCTCATTTTCACTAGGTTTGCTGGATGCTAGCTGACACTGAACTCTGACCCTAAACACTTGCTCTGACCTGTACATTTGTCTATGTTTCTCATGGAGAACATGATGAGATACATGAAAGCTACTCATTTCCCCCACAGGGGGTCAATACAGTTTCAACAAAGTGTGACAAACAGCTGTCATTAATCCAAAGTGCAGGTAGGAATTATGTACAGTGATTTTATTTTGTCAGAAAGAAAAGTTAGCTGTGCTCCGGCCTTTATTTTTTTAATGATTTTCCATGCAGGCAGCTATCGGATGTTATGATGGTTTTTCTTCGCCCGGAAAACGGATGTTAAGACACAACTCGCCCAGCACCACCTCCACCTCGCCGCAGTACAGCCGATTGGAGGTGGTGTGAGCACCAATCCTTTCCTTGTTATATTTGCCAACTTTCCATCACCCAGCATTATTTCCTGTCA
>JABFEA020000001.1:49994089-50004920 GCA_019775915.2 Cyphomyrus plagiostoma
ATCAGGGATGGAGCAAGTTTTAGGACATCTGCTGCCCCGCCCCCCCGTGGGGGGACCTTCCCCAGACCAGACCTGCTGTCTACTGTCAAAGAAAGGGTTGGGGTGAATGGGGGAAGGGAGGGAGGGGCGGATACATTCCCTCATTATCACCTGTCTCCTGTCAAACAGAAGAAACTTCCAAGTATCTGCTCAGGGAAAAAAACGGTAGGCTCTAGTTTTTCTTATTATCATGTTCACTGTCAGACAGGAGAGAGCAGTAGCTTTCCACATTGTGAGAGCAGATTCATTAATGTCTGCTCTGCACAGAGTCAGTGTCAGGTGACCCACCGTCGTGGGGGAAACATGCGTTTCAACTACTAATGACTCACGTGAAAAAGAGGGAATAAAAAAATGTAGAGTTTAGATACAAAGAAGTTTGCTTTAGAAAAAGCCACACAGGGTATGACCAGTGTACATTAAACTGCTGCAAAAAAGACAAGAACAGTTAATAAATGTTATGTTGCAGCTATTTTTTGTAAGTTTTTTCTATTAAGCGATAAGCCCTCTTTGTAATTTTGTGTGCAATCTCCTGCAGTGTCAGCTATACAGTCCCTGTATAAATAAAGGTAAATTCTGGAAACTTAGAGAGATTTATTAACACGGCAGATAAAAATATATACTGTATATAGAATATAAATTATATATATGTAATAAAATATGCAATAAAATTATATATATATATATATATATATATATATACATACACGTAATCTCTTGAAGATGAAAATGTCATCAGTCAAACTGAATAATGTAGTATTTAATAACACACTTCTGTCCAATATTCCCCATAGAGCATCAAAATGTGAAGCATGCGTAACACAAAACAAAAAATTAATTTGTTACTTGTCTGAGGTTTCCTGTGGAAATATGGCTCTGTGGAGATAAATTAAGCATCTTAATTTTCATGGTCGGATAGGAAATTATCAATCAGTCATGTTTTTGAGGAGAGACGCCAATGTTTTGTAGATTGTTTTGTATATTTATTTGAGGGATTCATAAGCGATAAATCCCCCAGCCATCCCAGATGTGTCTCACGATGGCTGTTTGGTAGGAGTGACGCTCATTATGTTCATGATTCAGCACAGAGGCTGGCTGTTGACCTTGTGTCCTGCGATGCTTAGCGCCCGAGACGCTTAGTGCCTCTGGATGGGTGTCGCTTCAAGGCTCAGGAGAGGCAGCGGCTCCTTTGAGTTACTCCAGAGCATTAGCCGAGGGCCCCATTAAACGTCTGAGGACGGGCGTCTGACTAGAACGCCCAACGCGGCGCTGCTTAGCGGGAACACTGTTACTAGGCAACCGGTAACAAGACACAGCTTGAGGAGGACACAATGAGTCAAGGGAAATGCAGAAAATTATTTTCCGAACGTACCGGAGACTGCCGTAGACAGAATCCAGTCTAAAATATCCATGTATTTGCTTCACTGACTGTTTTGGCAACAGAGGGGTATAAAAACACAAATAAATATATGACATGTTATGCTTTTATTAGAAAACAGGTTGGGGGGGAGGCATCTTCCCTGGGCTTGAATGTCTACCTGGAAAATCCAGATTAGTTTTGATAACTTCATAGAAACCTAGATATAACAACACATTTATAGAAAGGGAGAGGGGAAAAAAACAGGTCAATAACCTGGTGAGAGTAACAGTATTTCAAACGATCCAGTATAGACTTTATGTAAACACTACATCCTTATGAAATTAGACAATTTTATAATGGAAAACATTGTTTATGAACCAGAAAATGCTGCTTCGCATTTTATCTCTTTGTAGGAAAATTTGTTTTTAGAAGTATCTAATTTATTATTAATATGCTAAACTGGGAAATGCCTCACTAACCAGTCTCTGCTCTGTTCAGCAGCTAATGTCTGTGATTTAGCTACTGTTGTTTTGTTTATGTATGCAGTGTTAATGTTTATCGCTTTTCTGCTAAAGTAAAGGAGTGATTACTAACCTTGGTGTTTCATCAGTGCTTTCAGGGATGAATTAAACCCTGACATTCACAGCAAAAACAAAGGAATGCTGGCGCTTTCTGCAAAGCACCATTTACTGTGCACATTTCCCCCCTTGGATTTAGAGAACGAGTAAAAAAACTGTTTGGAATGGTCAGCCTTTATTAAAATAAGCTGCAAACCTCATACCTGGTGTGATGAAAGGTAGTATTTGAAGCACGACGGTATTTATATTTGCCGAAATTCATAGCTGACACTCGAGGTCACTCTAAAAAAAAAAAAAAAACATGCACACACCAGGTTTTCTGGCAGAATGTGACCCAGTAAGGAATCAGACAAGGAGAAAAGAAAAATGCGTGTCTGCAGTTGGCCAAGCTGCATTTATTAAACAAAGACCAGGGTGACAGATCTGGCTCTCTGTCACTGATTCAGCAACAGAGGCAAGAAATGAAAATAACATGCCAAAATAATGAAGTAAATGAATAATCTGTCATGGGGGGAGAGGAATTCTTTTTTATTTGGGTACTTTTTGCAGGCAGTTGACATGATCCTCCTGTGAGTCTGATGATGAGCGATAATTCATCCTCGGTTCTCTTGGAACTGTTACGCCCTTTTCAGCTCTGCCCAGGAGGGGGGTGGGTGGGTGGACCCTACACCTTCATCACAAACCTGCTCCCTCCTCTTGGCTCTGGGTATAGGTCATCTCTGTACGTAGTTTGTGATGCTTCAGTCCCTCACCATCGAACAACATACTCTTCAGCCAAACAGCCCGGCCTTGAAAATGCCCCCCATTGCAAGCGATGATTTCCAGAACACTTTCCAGATCTCCACAGCCCTAATTGGATAAGTGATTACTGAAAATAGATGGATGATATATAATTATTGAGTAGGGCCCTGTTAAAGGGTCTTGGGATGCTCACATTTAAATGCAATTTTAGCATTTCATTGCTAATCAAAAAACATTAAGCAACACAAACTAAAATCATAGCAATTTTATTACAAATTGTATTGCAAATAATGATAAATGGATATGTCATTAAATGTAATTTTTTAAACCCTCCTTGTCTATCGTTATATTTATCCTTTGTGAACTGTTGAAATAGCCTTACCATAAATTACATGGACGATTAAATAATTTGTCAAATTAGCATATTGCATCCGTTTGAATTTTCAGCTTCTGTATTTTTTATTTAAACTTATTCCACAAATTATTTCCCTTTATTTTCATCTCTTCACGTTTGTCTACCTTTCCCTCAAAATCGGAGCACTGCCATTTTAAATAGTCCTAACACATCATTGCTCTTGACTTAAAATATAAATAGTATTTTTTGAACAAGGTCTTAACACTGAAAAACAGGAAGCTAAGCAGAGAGTTTACCTTTTAACCCATCAATCTATCCATCTGTTTATGTAGTTTTCTATTCCGCTTTTCGATGAATAAATGAGCGCGGTGTTCCCAGTTTTTATCCAGAGTTCAGCATCCTCTGTGTAGCCCTAACTTATTAATGTACCGTGTCTCAGCCGGTCACAAGCCAAGCACCTGTCACCTAAAGGAGCAAATGCAACTTCCCGTTGACAAGCAATGATTGCAGCTTGAGGACTAATCAGGGAAAACGGTGCAAAGTCACAGTTAATAATGAGGAAATCCTGGAGGAAGGTCCTCGGGCACTTGTGCTCTCCCCCCCCCCCCCCCATGAAATACCCACAACAACCTCAGGCAAACGGTGAGTGTCGATGAAGCATCCAGGTTACAGCCCTGAAATAACGGCCAAAACTGCAGAGCGACAGCAGCCTGGGTGCTGACTGGCCACTAGTTTGTGATGCTTCCAGTCTGCCCGTCCTGCATGTTGCAGAAGCAGAGCTGCATTAGGTTTGTTCCACCACACGAATGGGTTTGAGTAACAGCCATTGAATCAAATTAAATTCGGTTAAAGGCTGTCGGAGCAGTAAGTACATATTCTCAGTTTATGGACATTCATAGTTCATTTTCAGGTTTCTTCCTGGATGCTATCAGTCTGAAACGATGCATTTTGGTATATATAAGTTTTGGAGAAACATTCATGAACTATTTGTACAGCACGGATTACCATCACTCAACACAAGCATTTGCATGGATGGAGCAGGGATGTTGACCATAACCAGTCATTACACTTAGGGCGAAGGGAGGCAAAGTGACTTTTTGAATCGGGCCCCAAAAGATGACAAATGCACCCCTGAGTGTTTCACACAAGTGAACACCAAACCTCTTTGATTAATGATCAGCGGAAACAGGGAGACAAGCTAGCATGCTAAGAGTCGCTAGCTTCTGTCCATATGATGAAGCGGCTGATCAATCTGCAGCACAGGCACAAGAAAACGCTGTTATATGCACCGTGGAAAGTTTAGCTACTGATAAAATTCAACATAATGGCGTATTTGTTTTAATTTTAATCAGACAGCAAAAACAATGAAAATAAATTCAAACTTTGATGCATGAAATTTTGATGAAATTATGCATGAACATTATTTAACTTCATTTATCGTGAATGGGCAGTTATCTAATACCAAAAAACGGTTTTTTGGTTTAGCTGTCATTATTTTTTAATTAAGTTAAATTTATGGTAAGACAAATTTCTTATCACAGCCTTTCTCCCTTACAGTATCACTGGATTTAGGCTACTGCGTACAATGATACGGCTTATTCTGTACTTTGATTAAAATTCTGCTGATCTTGGCACCCTTACCAGGTGTATTTCAATGTCTAATTGCTGCCAACTTAATTGTATTTTCACTGGGAAAAGCTCTGAAGAAATCCTTGGTAGAGTTCAACCATATGCTTTCCACTGCAAATTATTTATAAAATTAGACAGACAGACAGATTGTTGCGGGTGCCGGCGGGTCGAGCGGTCAAGCAGGGTAGAGGAGCCAGGAGATTGGTCAAAATGGGGATTTATTATGACGGACAGGGCAAACAACCAACACGAGGTAACGTTAATGACAAGTCTGGGGAAGACTGACTCAAACGAGGACTAAATACACCAGACTAGCAGACATTAACAAGGAACAGGTGAGAACAATCCAGAATAAATGAAAGGTAACGAGGTGGGCGTAGCACACATGAGGATCGGACAGGGCTTGACGTAACAGAACCCCCCCCCCCAAAGGCACGCACACCGGGCGCGCCCCAGGAGAGGTGACGGACGAGACGAAGCGAACTGGGCAAACAGGACCTGAAAAACAAAACAAAACCATGAACCGAGACCAGGGAACAGGATCGAAACACAAGATAGGCACATGGACAAAATCCAGGATAGGACCTGACAAAGACCCGGGAACAAAGACAGGCAAACCAGGAAGGGAGAGGCAGAGGGAACACCAACAGGCGGAACAAGAGGGCCGGGAGTGAACGGAGGGACAAAAGGGCCGAGAGGAGGGACTGAAACAGGCGGGACAAAGCGAGGAGCAGACAAGACAGGAACAGGAGGAGAAAACCAGGGAGCCCGAAGGCACCCAGGCGGGTGACGGGCAGCGGCCGCAGGGGCCGCAGGCGAGAGTGAGGCCGCAGCAGGAGGGGGCCCCACAGGGGCCAAGGAGCCGGGCCGAGGGAGTGCCGGAGGAGATAGCGGCTGCAGCTGCGGGCGGAGGCGAGTCCGGAACAATCGCCTGGGCAGCAGGCGGGTGCGGAACAAGCGCCTCATAGCCCCGCTCAGGCAGGGCAGGCGTCGGCAGGTATGGCTCCGGCCAGTCGGGCACTGCCCCTTTAAAAGCTCTGGGGATCTGTGGGATAGCGTCCGTTGCCGGGCTGATCCATCTACCGGCATTTCACGCTGGCCAGTAGAAGTATGTCTCCAACGGGCTGGTAGCGGCGGTGTTCGCCCAAGCGATCGGGGAGCTCGCTCGCTCACCGCCGTTCTCCCAGGTGGGGATGAGGGAGCAGCCGCCCAGAAAAATGCTCGCTCCCTCCTGGTTCTGAGCGACGTACTCCTCCCGTCGCTCGGTGATCCGGAGAAGCAGGCCCCGGAGGATCTTTCTTGCCCAGTGCAGCGGATACTGTTGTCCGGCCGGGCGCTCCGCTGACAGGAGGTCTGCGCCCCGGCTGGCCAGCTCCAGGGCTGTGGGGTCCTCCTGTACCTCAGGTTGGGACCCCCAATGCACAAAGTCTTGCAGCATACCAAGCCGATGGTGCTCGGCCTGCTGCTTTGTGCTTACGGGGAGACTTGTCATTCTATTGCGGGTGCCGGCGGACGAGCGGTCAAGCAAGAGAGAGGAGCCAGGAGATTGGTTAAAGTGGGGATTTGGAAGACTGGGGAAGACTGACTAAAACGAGGACTAAATACACCGGACTAGCAGACATTAACAAGGAACAGTTGAGAACAATCCAGAATAAACGAAAGGTAACGAGGTGGGCGTGGCACACATGAGGATCGGACGGAGCTGGACGTAACACAGATAGACAGGCAGGCAAGCAGGCAGAGAGACAGACATCAATATCATCTGCCTTCATAAAACTCTGTGAATAAGGGTCCCCATTATTTTTCATGACAGTTATGCCCCTAACCCTATTTCCAGCATGTAGCAGTAAATCCAACACCCCGTCTAGGACACGCCATACTCAGCCCTTTGAACAGCACCAACAGACCAGTGTGTTCAGAGCACCATCAGTCCCTGGCCTTCAGCCTAGCGCCAGGCTCCCCATGTTCTCCGCTCTAGACCGCGCTGTGACCGCCTACCGCATTCTCCGCCTTCACTCACACTACCTGTGTTGCTGAGATTCTCCCAGGTGGGGGTCTCATTTTCGCTGTCATGCACGGGGGTGCAGTTTGTATTCAAGTAATAACTTTGTTCATCGTTCATTTACCTGTGCTGTGATATGTGTGCCAGACAAACGCAAGATAAAACTCACCCCCCTCCACCTCTACCCCTCTCTTTCTCTCTCTCTGCCAGTTGTCTCCATCCATTCTCTCAGCAAATTCTGCCATTCTGCTAATTATATTTATTTGTTGTTGGCATTATTGTTTGCCTTTTTGAGATTATTTATTTATTTACCTATCTTTCTGACATGAAACACCCGCATCAAGCAATGAGAGACAAAGAAGGAGAGATGGAGGGAGGGAGGGAGGGAGCACAATCATATTCATCCCAGCTTTTTCAGAGCCTGTGAAAGCTCTAGCTTGCTCGCTCGCTGTTTCCTCCAAGCATCCCCTAAAGGCTGATTGAAATCCAACAGTCTGTGTTGGGTGGGGGACAGGTGGGGTGTGGGCTTGTAAAAAGTGAAATTATATTTTTCATTGCCTATTAAAGCAAGATGTGGATTCAATGTCCTGGAGTCTGCCCTGATTGGACAATCTGCTGTCTGAAATATGCACCTCGTGGCTGGCCTATCAGTTACTGCGCTACGTCGTGTGACTCCCCCTGGGGGCCATTCTGAGTAAACACTGCCAGCTCTGAGCACTTGGGGTTACTGCAAGCGCAGCCCAGTGTTTCATCACCTGCAGTGTCCATCCCGGCAAGATAAAGTTATGGAATTTCCTGATTGGATGCAATATTAACGAGAAATAAACTCCACTTTCAGCAGAATATGGCAGCAGGTATCCCACCAGCGACCTGAATTTTGGGTAAAGATATTCATTCAGTCGGTGAATTATTTATATATTGCATTTCTATAAATGTGTATATCACAGTTTTAACCGTGTAAATTGCTAATTCAAAGCATCTAACAGGCATTTTCTCATGATACACTGACTATTCTCAGATGTGATTAATGAAAGATCAGATTTTCGTGAAATTTAAAGAGAATATGTAAGGCTGTAAATGCTGACTTTCTGGATTCTATGGCTCCTTTTTTTCCCACACATGTAAAATATGCTACCTAATTCATAAAATTACATGCAATATTTAGATGAATTCTGTCAGTTAACCAATAAATAAACCACTTAAATCAATGAAAAGTAGTATATTAAAAATAATCGTAACCTAATTGCTAAAAGTACTGTATTGAAAGATCATGTCACATGTCATGGTGGTTGGGGAGGGGGGAGGGGGTGGGGTTGGTAACAATGGAGATTATAAACAACTGGAACATTAGGACAATTGATAAATTGAATTGAAAACATCTCAAACATAATATGAAAACTATACATGAATCCATGCATGACTGCTGATCCTTCACGGAAAAATATAAACATTTATGACCACCGTTAGACCAAAGAGACCCCCACTTTTTATCAGAAGGCAGTACGCCTTGTAATGAATGTTCAGGAAAGCCATCTAATAATGCATATTCAATTTTATTTTATAAGTATAGGATAGGATTTATATTACTTACAGATTTTGCAATATATTTTATTATAATTATACATATAGATGTATACATTTCATTATTATTTATACATTTTATGTATATATCTATATTTTCCTTTATAGACCTCTGTTAAAATTATGGTCATTAACAGGCGTTGTCTAATGCAATCAGCCACCGTGCCCAAAGCGCGTAACCATTTGACATCTCCATGGTCACCGTTCAGTTTTCACGTTCTCTCTACTCACTTTTGGGAGACTTTTAGCATTAAGAAATGTGCAATGGTAAACATTTCTCCGCGAGATGAGTGGGTGGGATGGCGTGTCTTAAGTGGGACACAGAGAAAAAGAGGAAGGAAGGGAAAGACAGAGAGCATTTAGAAAGCATTCGAAATAATACATTTCTCACCTAACTCCTTCAGAATCATGATGGAAATAAAATCCCTATTGCACGCAAGGAAATATTACAGCTCTGGACGAACAGGAATGTTGGGCAAATGTATATGTGTTTGTTTCGACACTTAGTCACCAGGGGGTTCACAAATGAGAAACTGTAAAAAAAAAAAAAGCAAAAAAAAACCACACCTCCACATTGCCGCTTATACTGTTATAGACACCTGAAGGCTGTGTATGAGGCACCTGAGAAATCTGTAACCTGGAGGGGGGGTGTGGACATTCGATGCAATGGAAAAACAATCACAGTCACTGCTCAGTGGAGACGGGGAGGATGGCAGGGTGACCTTTTTCAATATGTCCCCGAAAAACCAAAAGTGACAGATGTGATCGACGCATCTGGAGTGCCTCGGAGCCCACTGACGATAAGCATGGCAGACAATTAACAGCATCGAGGAGAGCCGGCCCACCCACCAACCCTGGGTTCGAGAGAAGCCATCAGTGTGTCACGTTTGTTATATTTATTTATTTATTTTCGAAAAAGGAGGTCAGCAGCCTTTGTTTTCACAGTTGTCCCTCACAAAGACGTACAAAAAAAGCCCCTTCATCTAAAAATGTAATATCCGACAACCATTTCGATTCGTAACAAGCTGATAAGCATTTCGCGAAATTCATTCACTAAAATGTTCCGTTAATTTTTCAGCGGCTGCAGGATTCTTCCCCTGAATGGTAATTTAAGTCTGTAGAGCTTCTGTAAAAGGCCTTGTTGGATTACTACAGTTGACTAACGCATGGTCTGTATAATGGCACGGTATTTATGATTTTACCTGTAATCCATTAAGGCTTTCAGTCATGTTGCATCCTTTAAAAACTTATCAAATTGCTTTCTGTGTGTGTCCTTCAGTTCAGTTAAAGAGGGGGCTCTGCTTGCCTTGAGACAGACTGGAATCCCACCCTCCCTGTACATTCTAAGGTCAGACACCATTATGATCCTTATTGAATAAGCATTGAATGCAAATGGATGGATCAGGTTTCATAATGCACATAACCTCCCTGAGGTCTGTGTAATGCACTCATGCCCTTCTCATACACTTACCAACCACACATGCTCATTACATATATCAATGTATGTGATCATGTGTCACATCTTAACTGTGTAGGCTTCTACTGTCTGTATGAGAGCCATTAACAACCAGAGACAAATTGCCCGTGTCTGAACATGCCTGACAAATAAACCTGATTTTGATTTTGAGTGGGAAGAGTATGATGCTCTCACAAACAGTGTTTCGATGTGTTTAACCCCCATAATGGGGGCTGGATCATTTATAACAGTACTGGATTTATAGAGTTTTATATTTTATATCCCATTTATAGAGTTCAGGAGAAGATGATCAAATAATATTGTAAGATATAGGTCTGGGAACAAAAGAAAAAAGCGCAAAGATGTAGATCTTTAAAGAAATGTATTAGCCAAAAAATACAACAGTTTGATGACAACTATAAAGGATGATCAAAAAAACTCTGATATGAGCCACCAGAATTCAGAGCGAGATTGGAGTGGAATTTTTTGCAGTTGCCAGCCAGAAGGTGTTTGTGTCACTGTAGGGCCAGGAGGACACAGGCAGGATTACAGAGCATCCCAGGATGTCTGCGCCTTTAATGTCCTGCTCGTCAGCCTCGCCGGCCATGTGTACCCCTTAATTCCATTTAAAGGTGCAGCGACGGAAATCAGTGGATGCATGTGACTGAAATCAACGGCCTCTCCTGTTTGCCTGCTGATTAATTTGAGATCATGTGGTACATACAGGGGCGGCGCCACAAAAGGTAGTGGCCCCAGCTTAAAGCTGATTGGCTCCCAGAGGGCCCCCTTCTCTGTCACTCACATGTCATGACATATCATTGGCTAATGATACAGTTGGCCCCTGTATGAATTATGACCCCTTTTATGCCTCCCACTTGAAATAATCCTAGAATCACCACTGTGTGATAGACATGGAGTACATTTCTGGCATTTCTGTCCCATTTGCAGCTCCCCTAAATCACTGAACCACGTTGTTGGGATATTTTTAATGTGTGTGTGTGTGTGTATATATATATATACACTCACCTAAAGGATTATTAGGAACACCATACTAATACGGTGTTTGACCCGCTTTCGCCTTCAGAACTGCCTT
>JABFEA020000001.1:50010760-50026211 GCA_019775915.2 Cyphomyrus plagiostoma
CCCCAGCGCCACGTTCCTGTGTGTCACATTGTTAACCTGTGTTCTCTTCTGTAACCCTTTCCCATCCCTTCCATCTTTCTTGTTAAGGCCACAGAGCTGTGGGCAAACCCTAAAGGATCCTCCAGTCACTTCAATATTTGAAGAAAATTATTTATCAGAATCGGAGATTTTTTTTTCCACAATTCTCTCTCACACATTAGTCCTGTTGGGGGAATTCCCAGAAGCACTGAACATCAAATACAAATTTTCAGGATATTTTTGACTTTCAAACTTTATTTGTCATATACACAAACAAGCAGTATATACACATGTGTAGCTCCTTTCCCAACCGCTTCCTGGCTTGTGCTTAAAAGAGAAATATGTAATACAAAGAAAAATTAATACAAAGATAAAAAATGAATTAACATGATTAAAATAACAATAAAAAATAAAAAAATAGCAAAAGAAATACTATTAAAATATACAGCAGTGATATCAGTAACTGCATCTACACATGGTAGTGATCTGAAAGATGTAAAAGTAATAAACATAAAATTTTTAGTAATAAAACAATATGGCTGGAAGCAGAGGAAGTTGGTTTAGTGTCTTGCAGTCTCAGTCTCAAGAATAACAACAGCAGTTATGTGATGAAAGGAACCTTGACTGACCCGGAGACATAAATCTGATACTTTGCTGAAAAAACCTACCTCTACTCCATTACCACAGAGGGATACAGCCCCCACAGGCCCTGCTTATTGCAAAGTAGCTTACACTATGCGCACAGAATATATGTTACACTTCAGACACAGCTGCACCAGTAAATTGCTTACAGGAAATTGCTGATGATGCCCCCTAGAGGCAAATATGATCATTACAAGTCTCCCTCTCCATTTGCTAGTGATGAGTGCTCTGTTATTATATCCATATGCATGTGCTATCGAGTAGGTTAAGGCTGACGGCAGGCAGAGGCATGAGCCATCAGGAAGGGGGCTTTGCAGCACCTGCCCCCACCTGGCGCTACAGATTGTTTAATAAGACACCACCAGCAGATGAAATGATTGTCGGCGTTAAATTGTGCGACTGGACGTGGTCACTGTCCAAACATGTGTTCTTGCAAATTAAATGGGACAGATCCATTGGCCAACTCCCCAGGTGGCTCAGAAACTCCTTCGCATTTAGTTGAGAATGATTTTTATCTCTTAAGATAGCTATACTGTATTACAGAACCCATTCGGGATAAATACCATACTATAAGGTATATGAGCAGAGAGACTTTATATGATATCCTTTCAGTGTCCATATTTCTAACCCTTGGTCAGTAGTATGTCCCAGCTTTACATCATGGTGGAAGCCTTTTGATGCAAAACCCATCCCTGAATGGGGGGGAGAGGGGCTGTGATTGGCTGATGCAAAGATTTGGGTCCTGAAGAATGTGGATGCATATCAACGAGGAGGACACAAGATGCTATCAGGCAAGAACCAAAACTGCTGACATAACCATGTGGCTTTCAAGCGACGTCTTGCCGTTAGGGCTTCTGTAAACCTACAAGACTAAAAGCAGCATGTGCAGTGAAGGCACTGCTGTCATTCACTTTCGTCAGCTGTCAATGTGGAGCCGCCAGCTGTGATTTATGGCAGGCCTCATATAAATACAGAAGGATTGCGGAAACTAACCCAATTGCACAAGAATAAAATAATTCCGTCCTACAAAACAGTGTTCTGTCTAAGGTTCGACTCTCCCCCTGGGGTCTGACTCATGGTCTGGCTACTGTACGATTTTCCCCCAATTACAACACGTTACATCATTATAAGGGCAGGCACTGAGGGAGCAAGAGGGCTGACTAATGGAGAAATAAAGTATGTCACATCGGCACAACAATTTACCGGGAAGGCTTACTTTACCAGAATGGGAAAAGAGTCAGTTCTAGCGCTAAAACTTTGAATCGCTGCAAAGTACTGGAACTGCCCTTTCGGCAACCACAGAATAAGACTTGGATAAGGACATTTCTGTAGGATAAAAACAGCCGGCCAATGTATAGCCGTGGATCCAGTAAGAAAGATGCATGATCTGCCATAATCTTAAGCAATCTGTTCTATCCATTCTCTCCATTTAGGCAGCTGGATGTTTAAAAGGCAGCCTGATGCAGAAGGACCCTCTCCTGGTACTTGAACTGGAACACAAAGCCACCTGCAGCATTTGCAACAAGACAAGTTGCAAAGAGTTTCTTGTCGTCAAGGAGACTCAAAATCCAATGACTTGAAGTAGCTTCAGAAACAGGAGGGCAGTCAAATTGGAATTTATTCCTTTGGGAAAACATCACGCAATCAATCTTTTTTTGTATCAATGTAAAAAAACTCCATTTTAAATTTAAGACTTGAAGTGAAGTAGCTGCCAATTATGGTGGTGTTTACGTGAAGTCTGGCGAATGGACATCCCCATAGATGGTATCTTCCGACGTGGTACATTAATGGAGTGAAAAGGAACAGAAATGGCACGCTGTGCATCCAGAAGAAAGTTCACAAGTCTGATTGTTGTGAACAAACATTCTTGTGAGATTTATCAGGTTTGAAGGTGCCTGGCTCGTCTTCATCACATCAAACAAGCAGATACTGCCTTTCATCAGAAGCTCAGGCGAGGCTGTGATAGCACCTGCAAACAGGGAGACTTTTATACATTCATGTGCAACATTTTTTAAGAAATTAGGGCAGAGTATAATAATTGCAGTCATGTTCTATTTTATTTATTAAATGAAAGAAATTTGGATCACAGATTGAGTAGTCACATTGAGACAATGTAATGTTGTGAAAATGTGCCATACATATAAAACTGAATTGAATTGAAAAATTATTCAGTTTCTATAGCATGTTAACTTTAGCCTGCAATATCACTGCATAGTGTTAATTTCTCAAAGTGATGGATCTGAACATGGATATTTTTTCTCAGTTAAAAGTTGCAATAATTAGTCTTCATATACCTAACAAGTCCTTTCAGTATCCTCAAGTCACATGGTTGCACCATGGCCTCTCCCCTACAGGACATGGGCCTGAATATTCAAGGCAATGTGTCAAGATAATGCTATAATTTAGAGAACGTTTCCTTTTGAAGATGGGGTGGAGTGGCGCCACCGGTGCTTTACCAGGCAGGAAAGCTGTTGATGATGATTTACTCCCCCTGATCCATTCTAATGCTTGGAAGATCGATTGATCAGCTCTGTCATTTCGAATCCATGACCTCTGTGCCTATCTTGACACGTCGTTCAAATATTCTGTGATGTTCATGACTGAAGCTGGAATATATAAATACATATTCTGGAATATATAAATACATAGTCTATCAAACCTAATATATACACACACACACATGCACACAAATCCCTTTAGGATCATGACTTTTAAAGGCAGGTTCAAACAGGTGAGACCCGGTTGTTCCCATAATCCCTTATCAGGCATGGTTACCATGGGAAACTCAGAGGTTAATGAGCTGTTAACCCAGAGTCGAAAATGTCAAAAACAAAGGAACAAATGTTTTGCTGGGGGGCCTCTTTGGCTTTCCTGCATGCTGGATCAGCACCTCCCGAAATGCTGCCGTGGTGGCTGGTTCCTCTGGGAACACCTGCAGTTACTTCAAAAGCCACATTCCCAAATCTGGGCAGGGCATTCCTGCGCGATCCTGAGGGACCGGGCGCTGTGCCGTTTAGCGCAGCACAGAGAGATGACTCCATTACTCTTTATCACTGTAAATAATTAAAACAGTTATTGCTTTGGAAAAAAATGACATGGGTCCTTGTAATACAAGACCTGTCATCACTGTGGTTAAAGGTCAATTAAGGGCAAGAATCAAAACAGTAAAAGCAGTTGCTCATAAAATGCCTGCACAGTAAATTTCAGGTGAAATTCTGAATCGCTGGAAGCAAATGCATCTGATGCAAAGATTTAATTTTATTTCCCCTCTTCTTCCTGCGCTCAGCAGAGAGGTATTCCAGCTTCAGTCATATTTGGTTTGCAATCAAGTCACTCCCTGACTTCAGAGGAACAGCACAAAAGCTTTGGGGAGAGACGCCCCGGTTACACTGGGGAAGCACAAAAGTCATCTGGCTTAGCCGACACTGGATCTCTGTGCCATGCTTTACATTTTACTCTCCAAAATCACATACCTCTCACTAACATACACACACCATAAAACAGAGGGGTGTCAATAGCAAAAAACTAAAATCAATGCAGCGTTAAATGTAATTAACATGACTTGTTTTATTGTGTACATCACATCAATTGACATCTTCTAAACAATTAACTAAATGCATGACTTGAAATAACCAAGCCAAATGCTAATTTGTGCTGTTGAGTAATTAATTAAATACTTATGTAAGGAAGTAATTTGGTTATGTTTTATTAAAAACAAAGTATGATAGTAAGCTCTTAACACAAAATACCACATCTCAGATAGATAGACAGACAGACTCTACTAGTTTGAGCAACGTCTTAAAGAGACATACACACGGAGTGGGCACCCTGGCCAGGGTCATGGAGAAGGTAATGTCACTGTGAGGAATTCCAGAAGAGACAAGCAGTTCACCTCTGCGGGTCCCATTCACCACCAACTGCACACAAAAGATGGATAAGCCCTCCAGTTGGGGGGGGCACACCAAGGTGTCACGATAATTATCATCTTCTGTGCCAAGGGTGGCCTACTGTCACTTCAGCATAGCTTACCATCAGCGTGCACTGAAAACACATAAAACGAAGTGCACTCCCCCCAAACTGAAACCATTTAGCAGCCATTTCACCAAGGTGCACTGACCTATATACATGAAAGCCTGTCTCCACACCCAAAGCTAGTCAATATTTATATAATTATAGCAATCATATTACACTGCTTCACAATTGTAATTTGTTTTTTACCGTGATTTTCATAAAGAACCCTATATCGGATAAGTGATTGGAAGATGAATAGATGGATGGATGGATGGATGGATGGATGAGTGGATGGATGGATGGATGGATGAGTGGATGGATGCTGTTTATCAGGCAGTAATCTGCTGCATTGCCCTGCACTGCAGTAAAGCATTAAGGAATTACCTGAAATCCAACAGACCAACACAAGCACAAACCTACCAGCAAAATTAAAATGTGTGCAACCTTTTGCGGAGTGCGAGTGGATTTTTAAATGAAGTTGTACATACTTATCTACCATAATGAGTGCAGGCAATTTGAGGAAAGAATGGATGGGGAAAACACAATGAATTTTGATTGTGCAAAGTTGGAGGCCGAATAAAAAGCATTTATAAAATTTACATTGTGTTTCTTTTTTTGAGCAAAAAGCGTAGTATGCTAATAAATTTAACCTTATTTAATGGCATCCCAGCACAGAAGCTCTATTGCTCAAGTTCCATGGACAGAAAAACACAATGATAAAAAAAAGCAAGAAGATAATTTAAATAAACAGGGGAAATAATATGCCAGTGAAGACTAACTCACTACCCAGAATGCCGATGAGCAGTAGAAGCTCTCCTGGAGTGGCATAGCCTGCACATATGTTTGCTTGATTTTGGAGTCTAAGCTGTGATAGGGATGACTGGGGGCAACCCACATTTTTTTCAAAAGTAAACAAGAGACAAGAAATGCTGTGATGCTGAGCAGGAGGAGATTTGGACAGATCTGGAGGTGGCTGAGAACAGCATAGCGGCAGAACCATGATATGCCAGTGACGTGTATGAAAAGTCAGGCGAGGTATGGAAGGAATAATATAGCGCATGGAGAGGCTAGGGTAAAGGCTGGCCAAGCGCTTGATGTGCCTCCAAGTATAAGGATGGCGCTTAGCGACCCGTTTCTGCAAAAGCGAGAGAGCGGAAACAAAGGCAAGTGCCTCTCGAAGCACACTGGGCTGTATGCCGCCGAGAAGCACTCTTGACAAAGCGCGATGGTGTGGAGCTCCTCTTCCAGGATGATGCTGAATCGGCCTCTGGCTTCACACTGGTTTCTGAGGTCTCAGTAGTGTTCAGCTGAACAGGGGTTCTGCCATCAGTTTACTACTTGCCATGGTACTGGTTTGGCATTGAGATTTAACTGTGATCTTGGAGCTGTCCCTGGTTCTGAATTAGCAGAACCTTTGCATTTTTATGCTCTCCATGGTTCTGAATTAGCCCAGCAGCCATGGACAGCATTTGAAACTCTGCGGTGCTGAAGTAGCTCCCAAGTTACACACAGGAAGCAAAAGTGTGAGACTCAACTGCATTTTCCACACCTGTTCCATGGTGATGAATTAGTTAATGTTCAGGGTCAGTCCCTGGCTGGGCCCAGAGCAGTAGGAAAGTCTGTGGAGCTTTCTGAAGGCCTGAAAAACAGCAAACCATACCATGTGTTTTGGGAGGAGGCTCTCCGAGGTCCTGAATTGGTGTAGAGCTGTACATCCAACCTGTGCCACACAAAATTTGAAAAGTTGATAGATAGATAGATTAATTGATTGATTGATTGATTGATTGACCCCAAAGGAAATTGGAAATCATGGGAATAGTGGTGGCTGTGGTCTGTGCTGGTAAGGTGCAATTCATTGCTTTTCCTCTTCAGATGCTTGATAACAACAAAACAACCCCAACTGTGAAAATCATTCAGGAATTCATTCCATGGTCAATAACAGCTGAATCCCAAAAAATATCTTTTTCCATCAGTTGAACAAATTTGTTTCAATAACCTCAGTGATATTTACACCAGCATGACAAAGAACAGGGGATCATGTCAGTGGCAGCCAAAGACCCCAGATGGGTGAGCCAGCACTTGAAGTAGTAGGGGGTCACTGTAAACCAGTGAGGTTTCATGGCTTACTTTTATTGTGGAGCGTTCTGTAATTCCACTGCCTCCCCCTTTCTCCTCCAATGCTTTGAAGTACATTAATACAGCTCTTATTTATCTGTACGGTTTATATACAGTTGCTATCAATCAATCTACAATTGATCACGTGCTGAAAGGTCGACTTAGATACTGTTTCACAGGAAATATTAAACATGACAGAGAAATTCTTTACTATCTTGTGAGGTTTCTGTGTGTGACCATCTGTGGTTTTAGTTTTGGACATTTTTGGTGTTATTGTTCATTATTCATAGGCTTATCAGGCATTGTTATCCATCCAGAGTGTTTCCACTAGGGAGATTAAAGTCGAGTGGCTTATCAGCGGGGATTTCCCTACTAAATTTAATCTAAAACCATCTGGTCATAAGTCAAGAACCTACGTCACGCACTGCCCCTGTGTCTGGTACCAGGGAATACCATGAAATCAGACAAGCTGGTTACAGCATTTTCAAAAAGAAGGAGATAATAGGGACCTTCTCCATCATTAAAATGCATTTAATCTAGCATTAAAAGACTAATTGCAGGCATACACATTTCTCCTGTAATTATATGACTGTAATTAACTTTTCATTGGGTCTTTTCCAGACTGCATTGTTTCAGGAACCCCAGGCTTTTCTCAGAGACATGGCCGACAGAAATCCCCCCATTAGCTAAACCACTAACAAACCGTGTTGCACGTCCTGCATCAGCTAAGCCATGATTTGCTGGATTCCGGATCGTTAACGAGGACACACGGCATCAGCTAGGATCTGCAGCAAGCAAAAAACAAGCAGAAAATAATAAATTAAAAAATACGAAGAAGCATCAAGAGATAGCTGTGCTGTCAGTTTGCATGTGCACGTTGACAGAGAGACTCAGGACTTTGCTCGTCTGTGTCTTTAAGAGATGGGTTTTCCCCCTCTGTGGGTAGAGGTGTCTCAGACTGCCACAGTGTTATAAACCCACAAAGGTGGGTTTCAATCCTTTTCAGTGGTTATCACCACAGCCCTTGAGTAATTCTCCACTTCAGGTAGACCCCTCTCCCCGTTCAGGTCTCAAAAAGTCTCAGAGAGGCCTATTATAAATAACATGTGTTTCCAGTGCTCTAATCTTAGGGGTTTCATTACCTATCGGGAAGGACCCAGTGGAACTCCATCACCAGCGCTTATTTACTCTTTTTCCCATCTGATCCACACTGTCTAGCTGGAACTGAGTGACGGAAATAATAATAAAAATACAGACCAAAGACAACTCCAGAAACACCTTCTTTTTTTTTTTTTACCTGTCTAACTTCTACAAAAATACAGCGTCATCTTAGGTCATGTCTGTGAGATACCGCAGTGTTCTGATGCTTAAGGTCTTCATCTTCCTCCTTACACTGGGAGATGCTGTCAAACCATTATACATTTAAAGGGAAAAGTATGCACATAGCATTATGCACACTTATAAAGCCTGTCCATTAGAGACCACAGTCAAGCTCGCAGCTGTCATAATGTGGTATGTGGAGTCAGTATAAGTATCATATTTATTATTGTCTTTTCAAGACATGGGGTAGAAACACAGCCAAATTTGGAAAGCAACAGGGAGGGAGGTAAATGCATTCTGTAATGTTTCCTGGGGTCTCTAGTGAGATCTGTACTGCGGGGGTCTGCAGTGAGTTGGTGCGATGCCTCAGAAGTCACACTCAAGCAGAGAAAAGTCCGCTAATGGGCAGCCTCATGGGGATGTTCAGTTATTCTATATAACTCATTATTCTTATAACGTCGTTTGCAGAATAAGTTTCCTTTGGTGAAAAAAAAAATTGCGTTAAACTCGAACATGTTTTCGATCTGCAGATGTTGTCAGGAACATAAAACACACATTACTTAACATCTTAGCTTTCCTTTCACAGGTTTATGGTACCATGTTTTTTGTGGTTTTTTGTGAATTTTATACATGGAAGCAGCACACAGGAAAATAACGGATGTCATTTTCTCTCGGTTTTTAATACGGCACTGTGGAGCACCCGCGTCTCTCTTAGCAAACATCAGTCACTGCAGTAAAAAGAGCTAATTAGCTGATCCCCAAAGAAGTCTATCTATGTTCACAGCTAATCAGAGAAGAAAGTGCACAGCTATCTGAAGTATTAGCTCCAAGTCAATTCACCTAGAGAGAGGGACTAAGGGAGAGAGAGGATATACACTGAGAACACATGTAAAATGCTCTTTAATTGCTGACTGTAGCATACCTGCTTTGTGTTTACTCATTAAAGCTATTAAAGTTCTAAGGTGAAGTCAGTGACTTTTTCTCCAATTAATCATGTTTGTGGTAGGTGATTATGCAGCCCACTGTGTCTGGAAGACTACAGTATGTTCCAGCCAGTCAGCCATTTGTTTGATAGTATTCTTTTATTTGGACTGTAAATGCTATCAAACTGGATTCCAGATTATAGCTAAATAAAAGTAGCTGTTTTAATTTAAATAAGTATATGTAGATGATAGCTAATCTGGGAGTAAAGTAATCGATAAGTAGAAGTCAAATTTATGTTTGTTTATTTAATACAGGTTCAATATATATATACCTGTACAGATAGAATAGATCGACTTGGATCAGTATTGTTGTGCCACCAGATATTGAGAATTGCAACTCTGTGCCAGAGAACATTTCTAAGCATTTCTAAGCATGTGCCTTTCTTAAGAAAGGACCCACAGGACTCTTAGTGCAGCAGCATCTCAGTACTAATTATTCATGAATAAAGAGGCCAGTGGGCTGATGGATGAGGGGGTGGGAAGGAGAGCATTTTTGCAAAGATGTCATGCTTCGTGGTTCAAAGGCTGCTTTCATATCTGATCCATATCAGAAAGCATGTGGCTAACTGTGGTCTGTAGACAGGAGCCACAGTAGGTGGTGCTTCCGTGCCGACATCGAAAGGCCAGAACTACTGCAGAGTCTGGAGAGCAATGTGTGCCGGTGAGACATTCAGAGGACTTTGATCGATTTAGTGAAAATTATTTCTCAGTACGGTCTTATTCTGCTTTTCATAGTAACCAAGATGTATGTGTGCAAGGTGCTGGATCTCCCTCCATCATCCTCAGCTGCTATTGATCTGATCTTGTGGCTGTAGAGAGATCCAATCAGCTCTGGAGGATGGGCAGGTTGGTCCATGCTGATGAATGATGTTAGCTCTTGATAATAGATACCAAATCCTGAGAAGGACTCTGTGAATGCTTGGAAAATGTGAATTCATCAAATAAAAGTTCAGTTCAAAAGAACAACCAACACCTTGAGTCACTACATCTTCTGACATAAAGATTCACTCTGGAGGCAACTGGACAAACCTTTTGACCCTAGTAACCATGGTGACCCTTTATGCAATGGTCCTAAAGCCAACCGCATCTTTCCAGCATTTTCCAGAGGGGCCAAAGTGACTCCGTCACAGGTCACAAGGAGAGACGGCTTCTTATTGTGTTTGTGATGTTCAAATAGCCGTTTTGAGGGAAATTCACTCTTGAAGGGTCCTCATCAGCTCTGTAGACCCATTCTAATTATCAACATGCTAACAAAGTGTGAAAGGACATGTGCTCTAAATAAGTTGTAATGGACCCCGACAATGGGCTAAAAAATTCCAGACAGATTATTAACATTTTACAACAAACCAATGACTCGGGGCAGGAAACTATATATTCTTTTGTCTCTATCATTGGCTGCTGATGTAAATGGCCCTCCTGTGAGGTTCTACATGGAACCCGCCTCAACTCAAACTGCAAGGGGTAGCTGCGGCTTTACAAAAGACCATTATAGATTAAAATTAGCTTTAGAGAAGATTCTTTGACAGTTATACTCAAGGGGGAAAAAGCAGCACAAAATTGTGGCAAATAAAGAAATTAATGAATGAACTAAATGTGACTTCTTTTTTAGACAGCTAATGTAGGGGTTTTATAAAACCTTGCAAGGAAATCCTGGCACGAGAAAGATATTCTTCATTTTTGGCAAGCCGGACTGTTTTTATATATGCATATGTGAAACACCTAAAAGCACAAAAACAAAACCATGGTGAGAAATATAATAAGATAATTTTGTCTGGATAACATCTTTTATCTCAGTCGAGTGTTTCTGCAGACTAGGTTTGGATAATGGAGCTGTTGTAACAATATCCATATAAAAAATCATATCGACATATCCTGCTATGAAAATTTTTCCGGTTCTGAAATATTAGTGGTTTCATTGATAATCCTCTCACATCACCTTACCCCTGGACGGTCTCTTACCATATTTGGGCTCAGATTCCCTGTCCAGTCATGGCATCAAAGTATCCTGTGTGACTCCCTGCATAGAGCCTCGCATTCAAATCCACACCCTTTGAGTTTCCCTTGCTTTGACGCGTTCGTGTGATATCGCTCCTTCTCTTCCCACTGTGGCAGGATTGTACCAGTGACAGTTTTTCACTCTTTGTTTACCTCCTGAATCAAAGTTTCCCCAGTTGAATAGTGCTAATCAAACTCCTGTGACACCTCTATGTGTTCATAGCAATGGGCGGAAGGCCAGGGTTGTATAAAGGGGTGGGGCCACAGGGACACTGGTCCCAAATGAAAGCTGATTGGCTCCCAGAGTGCACTCTCGTCTGTCATCCATCGATTCAAAACATATCATTGGATAAGGATCAGGTTGGACATTCTGTATGAATTATAACTTTTCTTATGCTCTCCACCTTAAATAGCCCAAGAATCGCCCTGTCAAAGAGACCTACAGGGACACAACCTCCACATGTTCCCACAATGTGATAAAAACCTGTTATTTTGACCCTGTGGGAACATTTTCTGGTTCCTTCTAGGAAAACTCAGTTTTATAAAAATCTTTCACTGCAATCAAAAAACAAAAATAGCCAGAAGTCTTGTGTTTTGGACAGTTTCTGAAAAGCTCCAGAAGGTGGAGTTGGAGCTTATGGGGTTTGCAGAACATGAGAGGTACACCTGTAATAACAGTGCGATTAATGCTAATCATGCTATCAACTGCCCAAATGTCACGGGTGCTGTGGTCAGCATCAGGTTCACCCACTTTTGCTAGCGAAGATCATGGGGGAACACAGTGCCAATCAAAGCCCATGTGGTGCCCTAGGCAAGCTTCACTGCCATAGGCACTCACCTGTGTCACCTAATGGGCTGACTGGCACTAAGGGGCCTGTCCTTGGCAACACAGGGCACAGTATGCCATGGATGGTATACCAGGCTCTCACAGGGAATTGTATGCCATGGATGGGATACCAGGTTCTCACAGGGCACATACACAGTACAGCTGATTTAGAGATGCTACTTAGCCTAACTGTCTTTGGAGTAAACTGGAGAAATCAAAGGAAACATGCATGACACGGGGAGAACATGCAGTCTCCACACACACACACACACACACACACACAGCAGAGGCAGGACCCAAACTCCCAAACCTGAAGGAGTCAGTGGACAGCACTACCCATCAAATCACCCTGTATCATCATTTTGTGGAATAAAAACATAAACAGTGATGCAAGATTCTACTTCCTCGCCACCATCCAGGCTTTAAAAGCCTGAATATCTGTCAGCTATATGTGTTTAGTCAACATAAACCAATAGCAAGACAGTTTCTGCTGTTTTAATTCAGGACAACCTTAGGTGTCAGCTATCTGGGAGACACTGACAATGTGCTGCCTGAGAAAGCAATAAAAAATAATGTGTCGTTTTAATAGAGTCCTCCTCTAAATCCACGAGCTATAATGATTGTGTGCATCAGCCTTCATTTTTAAGTGGCGATTGTTTTAGTGCTAAACATAGAAATGGAGTTGTTATTATTTTGCTGCTTATCTAGGGGCTTTACCCAGAATACCCTGCAACTTTACTGGTATATGACAGCAGTCCAGGTTAATTCCTTTGCTCAAGGACAATGGTGCATTCCAGTTTATAAATACATAATCATAAACATTATAGTACCTACTGACAGCAAGGTTTCTAATTATTGTTTTAACTAAATCAAAAGCAAAACTCAAAAATGCCAGTTGTATTAAAATGAACTGAATCATACTCTGAATGCAGCTCAGAGATTTGCAAAACTAGATTGCAGTGATTCTTTGGAGCCTTGACTTCTGTAGCCTCCACGGCCTCCACATCCCAAATGCAATGGGTCATCAAACACCTCAGTGCCAAAAGCTGAAAAATCGCATGTAGGCCATCTGGGGTTACCTGTAATCCTGGGGCTGGCAATCAATCTCCATGGAAACGCTGAGGAACCCATACTGCTACAACTTCTGTGTGGATACATGAAGACATACATGGCTACAAGTATACATCCCTCTAAAATGTCCTGTGTTTGACAAGCCCGTGGATTGCAAATTTCAAAAGTTTTAACTGCAAATAAGCAATTAAAAAGTGAGATAATAACAAATTCTATAATTGATGCTTGCAGGCAGACTGTTTTATTTTAGATAATTCTACCCTTTGTTTTGGTAGACAAATGTGTTAGAAGTCATTCTGACTCGCAAGTTGACTTAATGGCCTCAAACTACGTTTAAGGTACAGGGTGCCAACTGTCAGTTTTGTATGGGTCCTGTAACTCCAGGCAGATTTGTTTATTAGTGTTCCTGTACATTTCAGGCACACCTATAATTTGGTGAGAAGCTTTTTCTTCTCTCTTAAGAGGCTCTTGGTTTGTTTTTTGTGTGTGTTTGTGCTTCAGCTTTTTTAAAAAATTGAGACTCAGCGTTAGCTGTGAAATTGCTCTAAATTGCCGACGATCAGTCAACGATAGGTCAGAAAGGAGGTTGACAAGTTTCCACCAGATTGGTCTGCTGGATAAAATATTTGACTGCCTTAGATCTATGACCAGATTCTGTGAGATTCGCAAAATTGAATTAAGAAGTATGCCTGTCGATTATTATCGCTGCTGAAAGCACGCCATATGGTAGCGAGAGAATAACACGTCCTTTTGCATGCGTAGCTTTTGTGGTGGCACCAGAAGTCTGACCTTCTCACCTGGGTTCACTGACAGATATTTTAGGAGGAACAGATGGAGGAAATGGGCTGGAAACTGCTTTTGACAAACTCAGCTCAAAGCTGATGAGGTACATTCATGAAGCCTTTAAGTCTTTAGACTCATTTGAGCATAATTAAAGTGTATGAGGTTTTTAATGCAGATACAGTTTCAGTGCAGAGCTTTATCATGTACCCTAAGTGCAGTTATGTACCAACAGCACATTTACATGGTAATGCTAAAGCTGAAGTTATCACTATACTTACAGGATGTTTTACAAAGATGTAGACATATGTTCTTCCACTATCATAGATGTATTTGATGTTTCTTTCTAGACTGAGACTGATAACATCAAAAACTTGAGTATATTTACATGCACATGAAAAATTGCCAATTATTTTGCAGCGTGGAACAGAAGTTCAGCATCGTGCTGTCTTGTGCGGCAGGCAGCAATGAAGATGGCTCTAAAGAGACAGTGATTAATGCCAGCGTGATGTGCACCTCTGACCTTGAGGAAGGTCATCCACCAAAGTCTCCAATGAAATTTGTGTACATTACTACAGCTAGTGACACCTTGTAGTATAAACTGGAACCTTATTTACTGAGCAGAGTATCGCCCACTGTTCTCAGAACAGCCATTTTAGACCACATTTATCTTGGTGGTACAGTATTTTGCACAGTTCTCCTATTTATTCCTTAATATATTACCTTTACCGTTACAGACACCCCACCTCTCCTGGAATTTCTGGGGATCTGCCACAAAATGACAGCATCTCTCCAACATCTGCGAATAAAGTGTATTGTCATGGTAATCTGTCATTCTGCTATTCTGCTGTGGGGACCCTAGCACCACCCCCAGCTGGGGTAGTATCTCTTACGGTCCAGTCAGTGTTCCACGGAATGCAGTATTTTAAGAATAACACTATTCCACTACTTCACAATAACATGTGTTGAGCGTTGGGCTAATTATTAAAGAAAATACTGGGATATGCTCTATTACTGCAATATAGCCCAAAGTTGTTGCTCATCCACCTCCTTGAAATCGAAATGCTTAAGGTGGGATATTTGTATTTTGATTTCCCCTTATTTACTTATCTTTTTACTAATGTCATTTGTTGTATTTATGTCTACTCACATTATCCTATTTCTTTCTGTTCTACAACCACCCCCTTCTCATGGCCAGTAAATTCCATCTTGTATTGTCTTGTCTTGACTTTCGGCTTCCAGGGCTTTATTAACAAAGGGATCGACCCCTGAGTCCCTCTACACCCAGGGCCTTCACAGTAAGGGGATTAGCCTGTGAGTCTCTCTACATGCAGGGATTTCACAGCAAAAGGATTGACCAGTGCGCCCCCCTACACCCAGGTCTTTCGCAGTGATGGGATTGGTCCATGAGTCCCTCTACACCCAGAGTGTTCACAGTAAAGGGATTAGCATGTGACGCTACACCCAGGGATTTCACAGCATTGAGATTGACACATGAGTCCCCCTGTATCCAGGGCTTTCACAGTAAAGGGATTAACCAGCAAATCCCTCTACACCCATGGCTTTCATTGTAAAAGGATTAGCCTGTGAGTATGTCTTCTCCCAGGGATTTTACAGCAAAAGGATTGACCAGTGCGCCCCCCTACACCCAGGTCTTTCGCAGTGATGGGATTGGTCCATGAGTCCCTCT
>JABFEA020000001.1:50039334-50050401 GCA_019775915.2 Cyphomyrus plagiostoma
GCCTGCAGTCCCTCCTACCACAACTCATCGCTCGCCTACACTTTCTCCGGCTGTTGCGGTGCAGTCTCCAGCAGGGGTTCCTGCTCCCTCCTCGCCACCTCTGGCGGTCCCTCCTGCTCCCTCCTCAGCCCCTCCAACATCACCTCCTTGCCTCCTCCAGTGGCCCTCCGGCTCCTGCCTCCCGGTCACGTGGGGTCCCTCCAGCTCCTGCTTCGTGGTCATGGGGGTGAGGGTCCCTTCAACTCCCTGGCTTCGCCTCTTTTACCCCTGGTTTTGTTGTCCCTGTCTGTACGCCCCCTGTGTTTGCTCCCCATCTGCTTGTTCCACCTTGGCTCCCTCCCAGTCCCTTTGCTCCTTCTGTGGGTGTTCCCCCTATGTTGTTTCCTGTTGTGTCCCCAGGTCCTGTGTTTCTGCTCTTGGTTCCTCTGTGTCTGTCTGCGTTTCCTGTGATTTGACATTTGTTGTCGGAGTTGTTCTCCTTGTGCCTGTTTTGCATGTCAGTGCTGTTCTTTGTGTCCCGTTGAAGTCTTTGCTCTTGTTTCTCTCCAGGTGGTGTTTTCTGGTCCGTTCCTGTGTCGTGTCTTGTTTGGCCCCTCTTGGTCCAGTTGTGCGTGCCTAGTGTGCGCACCTTTGGGGGGGTTCTGTCACATCCCGATCGTGCCGCTCCTGTTGTGTGGCACGCCCCCTCATTAATCTCATGTGGAATCCTTGTGTGATCAGCTGTTTCTAATCTTGTCCAATCGAGTCTATCTATTTTAGTGCTTCCCTGTTAGTCTTTCCCCAGTTTTGTCATTAAAGTCTGATGTTTTTCTGTGCCCCCGCTTGTGTTCTCCTGCTAACCCTGAGCTTACCCTGTATACTTGGACTAACATGCTTCCCTTCTCGTCATGCCTTCAGCGTCCTGACAGAATAGAGAGATGGATAGATAAGTGCAATGAGCTAATTATTGGTAGGGTAGGCAAATTTAATCTGATAGTGTTAGCTGTTTGAGTGCGCTGAAATAAATCCTTGTGCCTCTACACAGTCCCAGCTCTGTAAATGATAAAAAAATTATGTGGCTCAAACTGAGCCACACGTTGGTTCAGCCACTCAGAAACAGGGGGCGCTCATGCTCATGCACAGGACAAGGGAAGGGAGATGGGGCAAGTGGATTGGAGAAGGAGAAATGGCTGCGGATGGATGCCCGTAGTGAGGGATGGGATTGTATAGTGCTTTGGGTCTGAGCCACTTTATTTTCTTTCCATTTTCAAAGGTGGGACTGTATTGGAACCCAGGTTTAATTTCAACACATGCACTGAACAGACAGCTAGTGGACTGAGAGGAGAAATTTGCTGAATTTGACAAAAAGTGTATCAAATTAAAATCGCATACTGTACCCTATAGATCAGTTACGGTAATGTTGAGACACTAAATAGGCTAATACTAGTATTACACAGGAACAATATATTTATATGGGTGTTAGGAACATGATCGTAAATGTCCACTTTGAATAAAGATAAAATCAACTCCATAAAGAACGGGAAGTATGAGCTTCCTCCTGTTGCCCCAGGTCCTTGTGACCCGCCAGTGAGACATGCTATCCATTAGGAAATGTAGGCCACAAATTAATTTATAAAGGCCACTCGTAACAAAATCAAAGGTACTGCCCAAAATGTCAGGGCACAATCACGGGGGTCGGGCTTTGCCACTCAAGCGCGACCCTTCCTTATTGCCTGTTGAATTTGCCGTGCCCTTTATGAAGTCCCCTCCCTCCTCCTCCAACACACACACACACACACATACACACACGCACCTCCTCCTGCAACGAGGCCCTGTTTTGGGTACCTGAACCATGACATTTAAACTGACTGGAATTGCTGTCGCTAATCACCGGGGTCAGCCACCTCCTGGGACGAGCACAAATCCTGACATTTGCTGCCGGTGGGTCTCGTCCAATCAGGATGTTTCTAATAACTCTGAGGTCACCGCCTACATTATCAAACAGACAGCTTGCCTTTTCATACAGACACTTTGGCTGCTAGAATCTCATTTTAAGGGCGGTTTAGCCACTGAGAAGGTGAGAGGAGGCTGACATTTGGCTGGCCTGCGATCCTCATTTCCCTGCCCTAACTCGATAAACTGCGGCATTCACAATCTGAGGCGCAGAATCGGAAGAGGTCAGCACGAAATCTGATGTTGAATGAATGAGAAATGACACTGGCTATTAGAAAGCTAGACGAGGGACCCTGATACTGCTGGGGTCATCAGGGGGTAGGGGACAAAGTTTGGTCACATAATAATAATAATAATAATAATAATAATAATAATAATAAAAGTAATAATAATAATAATAAAAATGTCCTGGATAATAGACTAGAGGATGGATGGATTAATAACCAGTAGTTTTACTTCTCTACAAGATCAGTGACTAACTCATCTGTGCGGGAATTTTGCTACCATTATTAATTAAAAACACTTAATTCAATGAATTTACACATTAACTTTCATTAAATAAATTGCCCAATAAATTTCATAATCATAATTAGACATAATAAACAATTAGGCAACGTAATTAGATGAGGGCTCACACTGAAGCAGTGAAGTGGAAACGTGGAGCGTGGCAGTGCACTGGAGCACAATGTGTCTCCACACTCACAGCGAGTGGAAGGTGCAGGTGGGGGGGGGCTCAGGGGTCTCCGCACCAGTCACTATCGCTCTTTGTGAATAAATAAAAAGGTGTGCGACTCCCACATAGGAAGGCTTCAGCAGTAGCACTCAGGACATGGCACATCTTACGTAACATTATATAAGAAGGTCTGCACACCCGAGCTTGGGCAGAGGGGACTGAATCCCACCCCTGCTCAGTGTGCCTGGGGTCAACATGCCCATCGTTTACCCATATCCTAAGGTACTCAGTCCAAACACATGCAGCTAATTTGCATCTCTAAATCGCCTTGAGCGTGTGAGTTTGTTTATTTAGTGTGTGATGGGCTAGCATCTTCTCCAGGATGTACCCCTGCCTCGTGCCCGATGCTGTAGGAATTACAGTCCAAGCCTCGGAAGATGGATGGATGTTAAACTTCAAATTACGCACAAAATAGAAGAATGAGATCCTGAACATAATTTAAAAACACCACGTCCGTGTGGCATACTGCAAATAAAATATACATGTCAATATTAAATCCAAATATGCTGAGGAAGATTAAAGTAATCAGCGAGTCGTTAGCTGCTGTCAGATCAGTACTCCTTTACTGATGGAAATGTTTTTGGATGCTTCACAATTCCAGCAGCACTGGATGGCTGATGTCACACCCTGATGACAGCGGAGCAATGTGTATTTCAGCAGACCAGTGTGTATATACGTTCCCTGAGCTCGGCCACTCGGATCACCATGGCACCATACCCCCCTCCCGTGGTGTTACATGATTCTTTCGGGGTTTCCTGTAACAAGATGCACTACAGGAACCGGTCCAGCTTCACACCTGCTGGGGAGCCAAACATAGGTTCATATCCTGCTTCTGACACCTATATACCGGCTAAGTTTGGGGGGAGGTTTTCAAACATCCCACACTGAAGGCAGTCACATTTACTGCATCGGCAATCACTTAAAGCCTAGTAGGGATGCTTCTAAACTTTTAGCGCACAAAAGTGTTCCACTGTCTAATTTGTTGTTGTAAAGCAGTCTGAAATGTTTTTGTTTCTTGTTTATTTTTCTACAGCTGGTGCTCATTTGGTGCCTCAAAGTGTTGTACCATACAGTATCTCCTGCTTGATGTGAGGAGCGAAAGAAGATGGAAGATAATAATATGTTCCCTCCCCACACCAAGCTTAGTATGTAATAGCTAGAGGCACATCTGCCTCAGGTTATGTAAATGTGACTTTAGCACCCCTCATTTCCATATACATTCCATGTGGCTTCTCTATTCATCAATATGATGAAACTAGGTAAATAAAGAATATATATATCAGTCCCTCCAGGAAGTTGTGATGTTGCAAAACAGTCACAACTATTTTTGTAAATTAATTTGTTCTTGAAATGACATAGGCAAAAAATAAAGCTTCAAAACATCGCAACTTTCACCGCAACTTTTTGAAAAAGTTGCCGCGAAATCTAACATTTTACGCCGCAACAATCAAAACAGACGGCCGTGAAATCCTGGAGGGACTTCCACATATATATACTCACACACACATATGTTGTTATAGAGGGTAAATCCAATTTGCGTAAAACTTTGACTTACATAAGTGTTTGTTGAACAGATTACTAATGTCATGTATAATTTTTTTGTCTTGGATTACTTAATTCTTTCAGCGGCTAGCCTATGAGTGGAAGAGTCTCTGAGCTCCCCTGCTGCTGCTTATACAAGTTTGAGCCTTTTTGATATCGTTAACGCCTCATAGTTACTGACAAGCGTCTGATCTTGGCGTTTCCCCCTAGACACTCCCGTATATGTTCACCTCTTTTTCTCAGCCCCGATCGCCGTAGCAAGACACGTCGTACCTCTCCAACTCGTCTCGTCATACGGTGTCAGGCGGCTCCTCACGGAGTGCGCTTGCTGAATATTTCACAGGATGGCTGAGTGCTGTGTTTTTTGCTTAGTGTGCCCCAGTGTTTCGAGGTCGCATGAGCTCTCATATATTTGAGGTCGCAAGCGTGGGCGTACCCTGACAGAGTAAAGGGACAGAAAAAAAGGATGAAGGTGACAGGATGACTTGGTTTAGGTGGAAATCAGTGTCGCTACGGCCAAAGCAGAAACATCCACTAGAACTGATTATGGCTCTGGTTCAAAGGCACTTGAGGACACCCCCACTCAGGGAAGCTCTGGATGCACTCAGTCTAACAACCGACTGCAGCCTGTACCCTCATCATCTTCAGAAGACACAAGTAATAACTTTAGTAGCTAGAAACTGCTCCTCAACTGCAGGAGGACAGAGGCCAGAAAGTCTAGTCCACAGGTCCATCATCTCTCAGTGCTGACATTTTTTCCATGCAACGTTTAACTTCTGGCAAAAGAGCAAGCAACCAGAAACAGGGCAACAAGTAAGTTTGATGACGTCAAGATGAACAAGAACCAAACCTCAAACAGTCCCTCTGGTGTTCAGGGTGAGCCAGCTGGAGTACACTTCCTGTCTCTGTTGGGATACACATCCTACCCCAGCTCAATACACTTCCTGTCTCTGTTGGGGTACACTTCCTACCCCAGCTCAATACACTTCCTGTCTCTGTTGGGGTACACTTCCTACCCCGGCTCAATACACTTCCTGTCTCTATTGGGGTACACTTCCTACCCCAGCTCAATACACTTCCTGTCTCTGTTGGGGTACACGTCCTACCCCAGCTCAACACACTTCCTGTCTCTGTTGGGGTACACTTCCTACCCCAGCTCAATACACTTCCTGTTTCGGTTGGGGCATACTTCCTGTCCCAGAACCAGACAGATTTTACAGCTCTAGAAAGACAATTCTTGTAAAAAGAGGGGCATATCGACCAATGATGAATATTTCCCAAAACTAATTTACAAATCCAATAACATTCATTTGTTCTTTGCTACTGGCAATCAGAACAATCCATTGAGCTACTTCCTGCAGTATTGCCCCCTTAACCACATGATCACATGTCACCTGACCCCCCTTCCTTCTGGACTCATCCAGGAGTATTGTATAAGCCAGCACGGGTCAACTGGGACACTTTTTTCAAAACTCCAGTGTCTGCATAGTCCATTGAAAATTCCCCTTGGCTACTTCAGCTATAGCTGTCATTGGGTGAATATGCAAATTCCAGCACCCTCTAGAGGCTAAATCAAAAAACCCTATAGCACTGGGCACCATGACTTTGTATTCAAGTTCAGCTTTTTTTTTATCAGCCATGATTAACATCACACCCCATGTAGCTTGCGTAACTGTGAACCAACCCCGTAACTGTAATCTGACCCCTTTGTCATCAAATTGCCAGTGAAGCTATTTGAAACCAAACTGAAAGACAGAAGAGACGTGGGCAGCAGGGATGGGGGTGAATGTCCTGATAATCAGCCCGCATTGTCTTGGGCTATATTTGCCAAGCATGCCACGAAGGGGAACACCTCCGGCCAGACAAACAAATGAGAAAATGAACACGACCATAACTTGAATGAAAACACTACCAAAATGGAACAGGAAAAGAAGAGCCTTCATTTCCAAATATTATACCTGCTTCTAGGATAAGTGGATACAGCAACATTAAATCCAGAACTACGTATCACGTGCTTCCCTCCCCTCCAGCCCTGATAATCAGTAGAAGCTTCTACCATGGCTTAGTGATTCACTTCGATGCTCTTCAAGACCCTCAGTCCCCAGACCAAGAATTTCCATCTAAAAAAAAAAAAAAAAAAACATTTCCGCTGGTCTTGACAAGAATCCCTCTGATGGATTTAATCAATCATTCCTTCTCCGGCATATACATGGTAATATGGCCAGAGGCCTGGCGCTACATTATTAAGGGAAGGGTGCTCCAAAATAAGGAAAGAGAGCTGAGACTTCATTGCATTGTGACATGTAGTATCTTTCACACAAGAAAAAAAGTTGAAAGAACAAAGAAAGAAAACTATTTAAAAGTGTCTTTGAAAAAAAATTATAATATGATTCAATATCACTATCATATCATGCAATAAAACTGGAACTGCTCAACTGGGTTATGACTCAATTTTAAGTGGTTTTCTCTTGGTGCATCTAAGCCAGTAGATGTGAGCCAGGCAATAAGATGTGAGGGATGGGGTCTTATAATTCACACAGAACACCTGCCAACCCAGCATGACTATGTAGCATCTCTCATGTGGGAAGAAACTCCACCGAAGAGCTGCTTAAGAGGTGACATCGCTTGCTGTTTGCAGGTGAACCAGGCTCGTGGGAGTTTTACTTGCAAAAATGTTCTGAGGGCAGAACGAAAAATGATTGGCAGAGAGATAACCAATCAGACTGTATAGGAGGTGAGTCCAGGCAACTAGAGGAGGCGGGACAAACACATCACACAAGGGACAAAAATGTGATGGACCAGAGCATGGGAATTTACTGGGAGGCTGGGAACATTTTACATATTTAGTTACTTCTATGGGAATAGTAATAAAAAGCCTTGGAGCAATTGGGGGGAGTAAAGGCTTTATATGGGGACCTAATGATGAAATCATTTTACTGAATATAGGATTTGAACCAGTGACCTTCACATTTGACCATAGGTTGCCATGGGGAATAGAGCAGGCTGGTTCATTTCTCCATCAGAAAAAGGGGGGAAAACAAGGCACAAATTCAGAGCATGTTGGGAATCTCAGTGCTCAAAAATGCAAGTTATTCGCTAATATGCTGCTGTGAATAGCTACCTAAAAATGAGGGGGATTTGTTTCATTTCACCAACAATGATTGTGGGTGACTTATTTTCCCACATGCAACTTCCAGGGCACCAATTATCACACTGACATTTTAACATTACACCACAAACCTTTGATCTGAAAAGTGTTCATATTTAGTATGACGTCACTTCATAATCATTAAAAAGAAACAAAAAGCTGAACTGAGCTAAAATGCTGACTTCACGTCGGGCACCATTTAAACATGAGCTCTTTATGGTCTCATTATATCCAAATCTCCATTTCGGGATGATTTCCGTACATTCGATGTGAAATAAAAATGTTTCATCATGCAGGTTCCTCCCCCATCTTTTCTCATGAACCTGGGGACCTGACCAATTTCAGTAAATCCAAATGAAAATAAAAGTTAATGTTGCATTACTATTCTGCCCATACTCACCAGATTGAGCTTGGATTGGGACAGAGAAAGACACAGTGATAAACACAGTGGTGAGCTTCCGGTAAGTCATACATTAAACGGGAAAAAGTAATGGCACAATGAATATGTAATAAACCCTACACCCCCACATGGTTTGAATAAAAATTCCACCTTGTCTTGATTTGTATAAAAGAATTTTTGGAAATGTGCTTGTTTTAGTGGTTAATTTCCTCTGGGATATATATTGGTGTGAATTGCTCTTTTTTGTTTTAATTTATGATTGTCATCTGTTATGTTTTGATTGTTTCTGATGCTTTATTTCGATACGTTCTGCCAGCGGATTTATGTCCTATCTTAATTGCCCTCGCTGGGTGTTTCTCATCTCGGCAAGCAATATCCTGTTTGTTCGTTAGTATCTGTCACATTGAAAAGGCCAAAAACCCCGTAATGAAAATGCGTATCGGCCTGACTGATCCGCTAAAACGTCCCTCGTTTTTTTGTTTTGTTTTGATTTTTTTGTTATTTTGTGTCAGTCTCTATGTTTTTCCAAAACCAATTTATATAGGGAGGGGGGTCTTTAAGAAGGCCTGCATTGCATTACTTTGAAAATGGATTTTTTTTTTGTTTCTGAAAATGGGAGCGTAGAAACAAAGAGAAGCCAAACGTCTGTGCGACAGCATTTAATGACATCCACAATGGCCTTCTTGTGGCAAGACACAGCTGACAGAGTACCAAAAGCACAAAAAGTGGAAATCAAGAACCATTATGAGACCAAAGCATAAGAAATATGGAGAACTTAGAGCTGATGTATAGTCACGGTGTGATTTTTGCAGATATGCTTGCAGATAGATGCCGGCCCCCACTACAGTCGTGGCTGCCTGATGGGCTATTAGGCTTTCAGGTCCCTGACACTGACAGCCGGTTCCCCGGCCCCTTAATGGGACTCTCTGCCATAGCTGTCCAAGCTGTGGGCAGCCCCATTCGGCACCACTGACAATAATCGCCATTAACAGATCGGCTGCCAACGCAGGGAATTGATTTGGCGTGGGGCTGGGCATGAGCACTGCATCGCGTTGTCTTATCAGACAACCAGCCATCTCTCCAGTGCCTCCTTCAGGCCGTCTGTGGAAAAGCAACTTTGCCCTGCGTTCTAACTTTCTTCCTGGGGCCTCTGTCCTGAAGCGAGATTTGCTGGTTAGTTGGATTTCTTTTCTGTTTTAAGGTACCCAGTTTAAATGGACTTTATATTGTTTCACTTACGTTAAATCTGACCAGTTATCTTGCTAACCCAAAAAAAATCCAGTTTGGGCATACAGGCCCCTGGTCAGTAATAAAGCATTTTACTTTGTTTACTGTGTTTCTATCGGAGTGGTACAGCTTGGTATTGGATGGCAATGGGTGAGATAAGGTGACGCAGGGTGGTATGCGGTGGTATGAGGTGGTACAGATTGGCATGGGGTGGCACAGGGTGGCATAGGGTGGTACAGGGTAACACAAATGGGAAGGGGTGGTATGGGGTGGTACAGGGTAGCACAGAGCAGCACAGGGCGGCATGCAGTGGCATGAGGTGGGTCCAGGTGGTACTTTGGGTTACTACCCCATCTGCCACCCCAGTCTTGAGCGATGTAACTATTACATAAATCTAACTCAACACAATTAATAATTAAGTTTCACAATCCTCCTGGCTTAATGCACATCAAATATAATCTCTGGAGCTCAGAGCATTTTGCAGGTTAACCACCCCAGTAAAGTAGAGTTGTGCCAAGGGAGCAGGAGAAAAGCAGAAGGAGTTGAACATATTCATGTAACTGCAAGCAGGCGGTCAGAAATAACCTGGAGGAATAAATACAGGAAACAAATAATTTTTAGATGTTATTATTATATTCAATAAAACTCCTGTGTACATTCTAATAAATATCTAAAATGTCATACATATACATAAATAAGCATCTGAAAGATTATTCTCATTTTACAACTCTTAAAACATCTTAAAACCTCTTCTCTTGCATTCCCATAAAACAGACAACAAACTAAGAAGCAATCTTCCACAGATAGGAGGCAGGTAATACCCACCCCATTTGGCAAACGTTATTGTCAGCACTCCCCCATCCCCCCGACAAGGAGCTATAAAGTGACCAGCACCAAATATCAGTATCAGAATAAAAACATTTAATTTCTTTTCATTGGAATCAGATTGTAAAGAAAAACTATTTAGTCAAAGGGCATCTCTTATATTATCTTAGTTTTTTTAGGAAATGGCAGTTTGTATACATTTTCAGATAAAGGGAAGGATTTACACCTGTTTAATTTGGTTGCTCGGAACAGGTTAGGTGTGCAGCTTAATTTAAAGTGGCAGTATACCCTGCTTGAAAGTGAGCTATGATTTATAATGACCAAAATTCACAAGTGTGCCTCAACCTCGCTAAGCTCGTAAACCCGCTTTGCAGCACACCTATCTGGGTCTCAATTACTGGTACATCATCTAAGAAAAACAAACAGTAATTTTTCATCAGTTACCAAATTACTTAAGGCATTGAAAGCACAATTTCAACCATAAAAAGTCACTGAAATTTCCATGCAAACCATTGAAATTTTGTGACCTCCCTCTCTCACCTGTCTTGTCTGAAGTGGCTGGCAAATGTCAATCTGTAGATGTTTACTTTGACTAAGCAAGGCCCCCTACCTGTTTCACCGTTTTTGGATATATGGGAATTAATGAAACAGACCAAGGAATTTTGTTTTATAAAATGAACATGGATTTAGGGCAACTGCTTCCCGTCTGTGTTAAGCACACAAATCATCAGTATTACAGCTGATAACGTTACACTACTGGACAGCACTAGGCGATCGATAGTATAGTCCATCATATGCCGGCCAACAATATTTCTTATACGGTCAGATGGCAGAGCAGCGGAGGGGAACGTCTCTGTGGCGACACTTGCTGGCATGTGCTATGGAAGGAGAACCAGCAAGTAGCGCATGAACATTAGTTCTCTTGAGTCCCAAAAGATGCTTTCTTTAAACCTCTTTAAAAGTTTATCACTCGCTCCCTGGCAGCTGGATGAGGAAAAAGCACCAGAGATTGCATGTCCCATTCCCCCCCCCCCCAAAAAAAAAAGGCCTTTAAGATATATAAAAGAAACACTTTTTCTGCCCTCTGCCTCAGCGCTATCTCATCAATAGCATTCTTCACATCATTAAAAAGGAGATCCAGTGAATAACCTTCATTCCCATCTTACTGCTTGCCGCCTAGCCCCCGCCCCCCCCCCCCCCCCCGACGGGGGGGGGGCCGCCCCGCCCCGGGGGGCCAAAACAACAAGGGGGGGGGGGGGG
>JABFEA020000001.1:50050411-50063874 GCA_019775915.2 Cyphomyrus plagiostoma
TCCCATCTTACTGCTTGCCGCCTCCCCAACCCCCCCCCACCCCACAGTCAGTCGTTCAGCCAATGCAGCCCCTGTCCACAATACACATAAGAGTGGCCTGCGCTATTTTTTTTTAATCAATGTATTTAACAGGGACACAATCCCCTTGCTCTCCACTGCTTTCCTGTATTCCTTGGGCCTTTTTTGACCCACCAAAGAGGAGCAAAAAAGGCCTTGAATAAATAAAAGCGGGACTTGGCCGGTGTCTTCGCCGGACCTTGAAGGCCGCGCCCGCCACGCGTAAATGGCGGAGACGCTCTGTCGCCAGGCCGCCGTGCCGTTTGGCCCTAGGTGCCGTTATCGGTTGTCCCCAGGCACACTTTGCCAACTATGTAAAACTTTGTCCTATTAATCTTCCCTCACCCACCTGGAGAAGCTGATAACTCTGATTATATTCCATTCCGGCGTCTGTCGGCGGTGGCGGGTGCACGAGCGCGGATTCGCCCCCATGTGCATGAGCTCGCCGGCTGCATTCACGTCCCAGTTTCCCGTGCGGGACTTTGGTGCCTCGGGCCGGTGCAACACGGCAAGACAAATGAGTTTAATCTGGGGGGGACGCGGCTGCACGGCAGCATACTGATGTGCCCACGTACCTGTTAACCTTTTACAAAACACCAGGATTGAACGGCTCTCCAAACAAATATGGCAGCCAGCCTGAGGCCCATGTTGGTCCCTTCTTCCAGGATAAACCGCCATGCATCTCTCCAGCCGCACGCTTGTGTCGAACACCACCCCCCCACTCCCAGAAATGTTTCAAATACGTGAAACTGTCTCTCCCCCAAATTCCGTGTTTCTGAAGCAGTGATTGCGTTCCTGCTCTGCTGTCGGAAACAAAGGATACAGTCCTGGTACAGTTTTGTTCCCCAAGGAACAAACAGCATTATTGTACCCCCAATGCATAAAAATGTTCCTCAGACTCCATTTCTGTACCTCAAATTAAACTTAAACTTACACTAACCTACAGCAAGGGTACAATTGGCAGACCCTTGAGGGTATACCCCCAGCGACAGGTAATTGTACCTCAAAGTTTCAAATTGGTACTTTTTTCTGGCAGTGTAACATAGAGCTTAACCTAGGAATTGTGACCAGACCAGTGCACTGGGTACCACTGACACCTATGTTCACCACCACACAAAACAAGCATTTGTGTAGGACCCACACTAAATGTTAAGTAAATACGTTCCTTACATTACATAGGGGATACTGAAGTAGCATGTTCTGCTAACCAGCTAGCTAGATCTCCTGACTCCTCTCAGTAGCGATTTGCATAGTATTGGAAACATCTGAGAGTGTCTTTCTGACCACAGGCACCTGCTGAGCCATCTCCACCCCCCAACAGTGTTAGGAATATAAGAGACTTATATGGGGGTGGTGAACAGAATCGAGTAACACAGAATGGAAGTAGATTTCAATATGAAAGCAGAATGAACAGCAGGGTGGATCAAAAACTAAAAAGATTCCCGCTTCAAACTGACCTTTCAAGATCCTGATTTGTCACAGGAAAAGAACCCAAACTTAAATAACAATATGTTAAAATATTTCCTCAAACCATAAAACCATTGTAATTTTTACTGCTAATCCAGTAGCTCATAGACTTTGATATGTGGTCCACAGACTTTAATAAAGGTGGCACTTACAGTACTGGTGGGATGTTTTACCACGATTGATAGTTTAAGACCGAGACCAAAGAATATCCAGCACAGCTTATTATATTAAATAGGCACCGATGCAGCACAGATACCTGACTTCTTTGATTTTAAAGCCACAGATTCTGTATAACTTAGTACCCTACTCCTCTACATGAAGAATTCTTAGTATTTACTAAAGTTAATCTTAATATTATTATCATTTTCTTCTCTGGGATTCCACAATTAAACAAATGATAGGAGACGTGGCTGAAGATCACAGTTACATCTGCCTGATAGGAAATTTTAACAAAAGGGTTGAGTCTATACTTACAGGAGGACACAGATTAGAAGAAATAAATCAATTAACATAAAACTTAGGACTTATCCAGAAATAAAGTGATTTAATTATTATTTGAATATTTCTAAGTCCTCGGTCACTTTAGTCAGCATTGCTACAAAAACATCCATAACATTAATGCAAATTTAATTTTTCAAAATGGAGGATTATTAGATTTTTCTTCCAATGTATATCCCTTTGTGTGGACCTACGATAAACCCATGTTTACCCTGGTGAAAGTTACTTTTATGTATTTCATTTGTAAATTGAAGTTACTCATGTAAGCAATCAAGTGCCTTATTTATCACTCTGGAAGGCCCCGTGCTGCCATTGCTGATGGCGGTCGCGAGAAGCTTTTCCTCCCTCGTGATATAAGTAGTTAACAACAAATATTGGGTTATGTCACTAGCACTCGGGCTGCACTCAAGAAAAATATAACCTCCCGTTAAACTTCTGCTTTCACCGGGATTGGAAGGATGCAGCAGCTCCTTGCTTTGTCGCATAAATATTTCACGACCACTTTTGAGGGTTTTCACCGAGGATCTGAAGCTCCTCTTGTCCTTATTCCTCGCTGCGAAGGGGGCGAGGTGCACAGCGCTGAGCGGCGCTACCCGAAGCGCCTGGAGGCGCGTGGGCACACATCGAGCGTCGCGCCGCGTGTCAGCTGGCGCGAGCGGCGGCACGAAGAAAGGCTGCGCGTTCCTGCAGGAAGGTTCCCACCCTCCGGCTCGCGTCGCCGATCACGTTCGCCTTGTGACGTCGTTCCTGCATAGAAGATCTGCTCGTTTTAAATTGCCTGTAGCTTTCGCTGACATTCTTTGCACTATAACTGTTTTTGTCGTTTGGTATTTATTGTTACTGTTTATTTCTGTCTAAATGCCTTATGCTGTGTATCACGCTACTGTAAACCTACACTGTGGCCTATATTAGGCCTATTCTTATTTCACTTTATTCTTTTTTATTGTTGTTCTTTTTATACTGTTTTTGAAAAAGCATTGCACTACGAAGTTTTTTACAAATAAAAATCTGAAGGTTACATCTATCTATCTATCTATCTATCTATCTATCTATCGATCTTAAAAATTCTACCCCTCCAAACCAAAACATGACTTACAGTATAATGTACACAGCAGCATTGTAGGTATTCAAATAACTTTGTAGTTTTGTAATATTATACACATGCAATATCCATCATCTACATTAAGAAATAAATGTGGCAACATTAAACAAAAGTGGTAACTCAATACTACCATAGGTCCATCTGAAATATTGAATTTCTAAGCAATATCACAATGAGTGGGCAATACATAATCTCTGAAATAATGACAACCGGGTGGGGCTTTTTATGAATCTGCAGACATATATTTACTTAAAGAAATGAAATTGCTTTAAATTGCTAGTTTAGATCTAGGGATTTTTAAATACAAATACTGTAGAATTAAAGAATGAAGAAAATGTATATACTTGGACCACTGGTGCATTGTTGGCTCCTTTTACTTTAATGATCCAAGCATAGTCGTGGTGTGACTGGCAGTTGTGATGGCATGCTAAATGTTTTCCTGTAAAATGAGGAGTTCAGTAGTCTCTTCAAGCCAGCAAGTAGCTAGCTTTAGCTTGTTAGAGACATCAGGCTAATGCACTAATGTAACCCGTTGCTAGTATTTTCCAGAACGTGAAGTTCCTTTGGGTTCCCTTGGCTTCAGTCTTTCCAGGAGACTAGAACTGAGCATCAAACACCCCCATTCCTGTGGATGAGCATCCCGGAAGCAGTCAGGGGCCGCTTGTGATTCTGACTGGGGTTTCACATGCTCTCACAAAGTCCCGGTGTCTTTAAATAACATTATACTGTCGCTTGAAATGTGAAAAAAGTGCGTGCAATTAATTTTCACTGGTCAGAGACCTTACAGCTGTGACATCAAAGTAATATGAATATGAAGCAAGGAATAATCTCGATATTATCTCAAATATAACTGCACACTGCGGTTTCACATTATTAAGACTCGTCTTCAAAATGCGGAGAATATTATTCTCTTATCATTAAATCTGTGGAGAAAATAGTTAATCAGTGATAACCTTCCCTGCTTCCTCCATCCATAGAATGTTCTGGCACAATATTTCTGGGAATGTCACTGAAATCCAATTTTCGCAGTTACTGTGGGTGCGAGGACACAGGCAGTCCATGCTGCCAGACTGCCGGTTGCCCAGGATGTGTGTGGAAGAACCCAGTGTGTCCGTGTGCTCTATCCACTTAGGCGTACCATCTTAGGGGATCCCAGTTCGGTTCTGGGAGCTGTCCAACCAGAACCATCTGCTCGCAATCTACACGATTATGGGACCTACCGAAGCATTAGTTCATATGAATATGAGCAAGTTGCATTTAAGCTGTTGAGCCAGTGCCTAGTGTTTTTATCTGCTAAAGAACACCTGAGAGGCTGAACGGTGAGCCGAGTATTATGGGGGAAATTGGCATGAAGATGGTGTTTGCTAGAACTGTAAACCACGTTTAGGTTCCTTCTGGGTCTATCTGTTCTTTCAGTTCACATTTTGGATTATGCAATCCCATGAAGAACAAAACAAGGATGAAATGAGAATTTTACATCCTTCCACATTTTGACTTGGGGCTCAGTAGAGACATGTTGCACATTGACAAAATGTCGATATTATCATGCACTTCATGTAAGGTGAAAAAATATTTTCTGTCTGAAGAAAAAAATATTCTTTGGAAATCACCCCTGGGATGAACAATATCAATGCCCCCCTCCTCCATCCTTAGTTCTTAGTTATTTATGCAAGTTCCTACCTCTGGTCGGTTTTCAACTGGGGGGGTCCCTGGCTTAAAAAAGGCTCAAAAGAGTTATAGAGAGCAGGAACACTGCAAGGGGGTTTGGGCCTGATGAAAGCATATCATATATGGGCTCCCAACACAAATAAATCCTATTATTTTCTTTTTTATTTTCACTTAGAGGCCCTTGGAATCATTCAAACTTTCACCCTCTTAACAACACCCTTGACAGAGCGACTTCTCTAATGTCACAGATCATTCTTGTAAAAGAAATAACATTATGCTGCCCACTAAATAATTGCCATCAATAATACCCTTAAAGATGAATGAAAGTGAAGATCAGGTAATCATTTGCATCCCGTCTGTATATTCTGAGGCAGAAGAATGGACTTTGAATGTTTCAAAAGCACCTAAGGGTTTAATGGTTCAGAAATTGATTATCAGCAATTATCTTTCTGTTTGTAACAGTTTTAACTGTAAAATTATCACAGAGCGTATTTGACTCATGAACTTGTTCAAATGCTTTGGATCTTAAGGTCAGGATTGTCCTTCTAATTATTGGCTGGTCACTGTAAACTTTAATCTATATGCAATTTAATAATCTGAGTTCACTGAATGACCTGTATCATAGGACTTTATATAAAGCGGTTTGACGTGATTCAAGGTAATGTGCTTTATAAATTTGATGGAATTAGTCATTCCCATATGAATATGTTTTCCTCATACAACCACTGCATTCCTTGTCTCATTATCCAGTTTTTATAAATATCTCAGAAAAGTACTTTGCAAGACATTTAAAGTGGTTTTAAAAGATAGCAACAAGTGAATAAATTCTAAAGTGAGGAGGAAAGTAACAATCATGTTGACGCACTAACGTGGCAAACACAATGGCACAAGTAGCAAGGCTGATCTCCGGTGAGAGAGTTCTGTTATAATCACCACTTTTGACGTTAATTATAGCTGGAAAAAAATCATCTTTCATGATTTGTTGTGTCACATGGTGTCACTAAGTGAAGCTCAGCATCCAATAATTTTCAATTTTCAGTTTAATTGTTACATTTGCTCAGTGAAAGTGATGTTCAGACCAAAGACCCACAAATATGTTATTTCAGTCACACATTTCTATTCAGATCTATTGGATTCTGTGTCACAGACACTAAAAGTTTTTTTTTGTATTTTATACCAGCTCATGTCACCTACAGAGAATGTACTATCTTGTAATTAATCTACAGTGGTCTCCTGGCTGTGCATGGATACAAGCTTTCACTGGTTTTTTTTATAGGAACCACTGGAGAAATTAATCATAATGAGAAACAGCAATGGAAGCAATTTTAGCATGATTGTTTCATATGTCATATGCTTCAGACAGAAAGCAGGATTTTTTTTTCTTATTAAAAACAGAGTAACTGTAAAGCATTTTTGAAGCCTATAGAGAAAAAATTAAACTACATAAATAATTATGAAGGTTGCTGACCTCAGTGGTGGACATCAGATTGTCTTTGTACGCAAAAATTATTGTTTCAAGACTAGGGCTAGTTTAATGGATTCGGTCAGATAATAGTACATTGTCTCTTTGTTTGTCATCCCCGTGCTTAAATCAAACCCATGAAGCCTTGTAGGTCTCACCATAAGATCCCAGCAAATCAATGCTGTCGTCGGCTTTCCCTGTGCCGACTCGGTGTTCCCATGAGTGTAAACCAAACCTGCAAAGGTTCGTTATATTTCCCGTTCATTAGTTAGGCAGCCAGATATGCCACATCTTGCTTCTAAGGTTCCTTTTTAGTTTGCCTTGTTCAATTTTCGTTGAAGGTCTGATTGCTGTTTTCAATGGTCTGTACGTTCTCTGCCTAAAGAGTATAACTTGTGTAAGATAAAATGAATAGAATCCTTTTAATTTTTAAATATATTTTTGCACAAAACAGCTATTGATCAATGGTTCCTTGCCAGAAAGTCTCACTTAATGAAGCCCAGCTGATCGTAATTGCAAAAAAGGTTGGTTTCTTTAAAAAGCTGTGTGTTTTAGCGTCAGTGTCTAGTGTCAGACGTCCACAATGACCTGTCACAGGTTTGTGTTTTTTTTGTTGGTTTCATAGGGATATTTTGTATGGGCTGAAAGCTCCACTACCAAATCCACTGACTGTCTGTCATTCATTACCTGACTCAGCCTAACTACCTGTGAGGCAGCAGGTGTCAGAATCTCCCGGGCTCCTCCGACTCGACATGCTTCCAGAAAGCTCCCGATGATGTGCACCAGCCCGCAGAATCCATGTCATTGTGAATCTGCAGTTGATTACCCGTCTGTTCAGGAACAGCATGAGTGAAATTTATGTTCTGTGGAGAAATGACAGAACAGCGCTGTTAGAGGGGGTGACATGGGGTAGAGCAGGATATGGGAGGCTCATTCATTGAGTCACATGGAACCAAGGCACATGATGGGTAGCAGTTTTGGCCCGTAATGACTGACCAGTGAGTAGTGGCAATGCCAGTCAACCCATTATATGGCACAGCGTACCATTTTCTGTGGGGGTGCTGACTTACCAAGTCAGTTTTACTTTGTCTCAGACAGGGGGCACCAGCGATAGGGCTTGCCTGGCACACCACATGAGCTTTGACCGGCTCTAGTTAAAAATCTGTATCCTGGGTGTAATAGTGCTGGGAATTTTAACAAAGAAGGACAGGTCTGCTGAGTAGATTAATGAATAAGCAACCGGTTGCCTGTGAAGTCTCTTGCTCCAGCTCAAACTGAAGTGATTTGCGCTGTCATGTACCAATTATCAGTACAAGACAAACTGTATTTGCAAAGAACCATCATCACACGTTTCGTCAGCCTGGTTCCTTCATATCTCCCGACAGCATTTTTCTGCAATTTGTCGTGAAACCGCTCTTCTTCTGCCCATTGTTATTCACATCATGTGCCCACAATCTGCCCTTCAGAAATAAATACCCTGGGCATGACAGAGATGTGTAAATAGAGGCCAATTGGGCAGCCTGAGTCATCAAAGTGCAGCCTTTAACGAAGATCTGGTGTGAAGCAATTCATGGACGTCCATTTGCAGTGTTTGACTGTTATTAAGCAGCAAGTGACATGCATACATGCAGCGACTTGGCAGCAGATTTTTTAAGATGAGAGGAATAAATGGGGACAACTAAGGATATGCTTTGAATTGGTAAATGATAGGTGAGGGGCACTCCGGGGGCCAATTAGGGCCCCTGTATATGTCCCTGTGTACCGCTACGTGTTTTATGCATGTCGCCCAGTGCTACAGCTACATGCTCATTTTATTGGATAAGGGGCCATAAAAAGGTTTATTCTGAAAAGCGGAACTCTCCTATTTTATGCCTCATCTGTAGAGGCAACTCACTGCCAGAGGCTAACACAAAATTTGTCTCATTCGATTTCTAATCAGTAAATTAAATGGTTATTAAGTGAGAAAAAAACATTTTTATAAGAATTTATCTTTATATTTACTTACTTGTGTGGTTCCTGGAATTTATTGTGATATTTTATCAAATTTGAATCAAAAGAAATTAATAAGATAAAGTATTGAACAACACAGTCTGGAAGGTTTCTCAGCAGCAAGCTGTTTAATCTGAAATGTGAAAATATTATTTCAGGGAGAGTGATTTGCTTAACAGAAAAGGAGCATAGCTGGAAGATTTGGCTGCTCCCAGTTGTTAATTATTGACGGAAACCTCATTTGTTGAATCTGAGAGACAATTCCTTTCCCTCTTTCGTTGATTCTAATCATCGCAAGCAATTTAGATTAGAGGTCTTTTAAAAAGGAAAAATCAATGGCTGTTTCCAATAGGTTTGCATCATCTTTCTTCAAATTCATCATAATGCGTTTCACATGATTAAGAGGTATTTGTAGCTCATTACAAGCCCTTTGTCAGGCTATTTTTTGCTATTATTTTCCCGCAGATGTGAGGCGTGACACTGGAACTGTGTCACTGTTTCTGTTTTAGGTTCTCGTAAATGACAGCATGTGCACCAAAAACACATCTGATTCAACATGTGATGAAATCTTTTTGGGCATTGGATGAACATCTTAAATTCTTAGCCATTCCAAGAAGCTATAGGCGTATGGATGGAGGCAAAGAAAGAAAGAAAGAAAGAAAGAAACATTTATTTAGCAGGTGCTTTTATCTAAAGCATAGTTAGGCACTCCCTTAGACTCCTATGAGCCTCCTCAGACAAAGAGATACTCGTGATAATACTCCAAAGAGAGTGAGCCTGGATATTAATTTATTTATTATCACCTGACTCACTCTTTAGAGTATTATCATGAGTATATATTTGTCTGAGCAAGGCTCGCAGGATTTGTTTGTGTGCGTGTGTGTGTGTTTGTGTGTGTTTGTGTGTGTTCAGTGAGCCTGCTGGTTTTAACTGGAACGAGTCACTCAACACCCCATCACACCTGTACCTGTTTCAAAGCTTCTGCTGCTGCTTGAAAACCTCCCTTTAAGTCAAAAACTATCGCGGAAGTGGGGTCTATCCCGAGTTTCCCGTACTACTACCTTTGAAATGCAATTCCCCAACAACACATCGCTCTCCAAAGTTAAGAAGAGAGACTGTGGCTGTGCATGCTCTTATCTGACTCTGGTATGGGGGTGTCATGCCAGATGACATGTGTAAACTTCTGCCTCACGAGAAAGCTTTAAGATTGGATAGAAGCAGCTGTGAAGCTGAAAGAAAACCAAATTAAGGTCTTAAGAGAGGCAGGAACATAAAATGTTTCTCATTATTCATGTAGCGACTTAATTAAAATAACATGATTAAAGAATTGTAATGAATTTTCTTTATATTTGACAACCATTTTCCTTTTCTATGGACTGTTTTCTCCAGAAGGAAATGTATTTAAAATGAAAAAATATTTTTCTTTAAGTGAATAAATGAACAATTTATGGTTTTGAGTGTAGAAACAGTTTAAAAGTGTTGACTTCCTTGCAGAAAGAGGTACATGCTGGTAATGGTTAAGATGATTATGGCTCTACATTCCTGCCAGGACTTGCGAACCAAAACTCCATGCCTGACTCTACCTTCATGTGTGAATTAATCTAAGACAAACAAAAGAAATTAACCCAGGCACCCGGGCTGGGGGTAGTTTGTTCCAACCTGTCACACTGAGATATTCCCAGCAAATGTTGCCCTGATTCACTATACCTCCCATTGCTCCCATTAGCAAACTTCCGTGACAGGCAACTTCAAAAAACCAGGACACCCCGGCCCACAAAATTGTGTGAAATCTCGTCAACTTTTCCCTGATATGACCAGCTATGTCAGCATACTGTGGGGAGTGGAATAAAGGCTGTAAATCTTCCCTGGGGCAGGATACTTTCAGTATTGGGTCGGGGAGGGGGGCGTTAGCTGAAACCCTGAGGCTGACCTCTAACTGATTTCAGGCTGACCTGAGTCTGTAACTGAAGGGCTTTGTCTAGATTTTAGCCCTCTGATTGTGTGTTTTTGCATACGCTCGCCGGACACTGTGCTATTATACATTTTAGCACATATGAGTCCATCATGACACCTCAACCACAAATGTATCTGGTTCTAATTAGAAAACTGCATAAAGAAACTTGTACTGGCAAAGAATCGGTGTTAAACACGTCTCACTGGACCTGATCTTGGGGCCGATACCAGTGATTGGTAGTACCCTCTACTGATTGTAGTTTCTAAGCATGGCTGATTTTGTCCCAGTGCACAAATGAAGAAAGATCTCACACTCATCTCTCATTAAAAATGAAACAAATAATCGCCTGCTCTGCACCGCAACGTAGAATGCATTTCGTTTTGTGTCTTTAACATTTCCCCTCTCCTTCTGTTTCTGTCACCCTCCATAACATCACTTGTATGATTTATCACAAGCCGGCCAAAGCATGTTTTGATGTTTTGACAGCGACTATATTGTTTTATGTTGTATGCAATTTGCCTTTGTCTATCAAAAAATGAAATGTACTTCATTTAAAGGTTTAAACCTTCTTCAAGGTTTTCAGTTTTGAGCAGCGTCATATTTCTGGAAAAGGCAAGGTTGTGTCTGTTTTCTGCATTTGTAAACAAAATTGATGTAAATGTTAATATTTATTAAGACAGGGGACAATGTGTGGAATGTCATTTGTGTACAGAAGTGAGTGTAGTAATTGGCTGAACATTCAAATTGCCTGTACTGAAATTTCAGCTGGGGATACATACATAACCTTCTAAGCAGAGTTTACTAGAACATTGCAATGTTTTTGTTCTCATACCCTTATTTAAATTTAAACATGCACAGATTGTCGGAGTTCAGGGTATATAGATATAGACAATATATAGTATTCTCTTGCTTATAGATAATACTGCTTGCAGTTTTAGTTACCGGAAGAATTCCTTACTACAAGCTGCCTTTAGGAATTTTTATCCGAGATATAATCTTCATTTGTATTTCTTTCCTGTGCTCCATATTTTTAATGAATAATAGAGGCTGATTGCATAAGAAATGCGGATTGCAGCCGCAGCATGACGTGAAATCTTATTAAGACATCCAGGCTTCCAGCGTGTTTGCAGACTCGTCATCACGCAGCTAAAGCAGGAGTCCGGCCCTTTCCCTGCGGTTCATTAAGCATTCATCCCCTCTCGCTGCTCCTCGGAAACAGCGCGCGCTCCCCATCTCTGCTGATCAATAATGTAGCGCTGGTTGCGGCAGGGGAGCCCGGCCAGCCCGCGCACTAACAGCAGCGCCGCAGCTCCGCCCAGCACCGGCCCGGTTACAGGAGCCAGCGGGCTCACGTCCAGATCGTGTGCAGCCCCTTCAGAGACGACTTTCCTGTCTGGAGGCGGATCCTGTCCAGCACGTGTCTGAAAGCAAGTTTTATGAACGGGAGGCGATGTGGGCCTCTCCGTCCTTGATGACTGGCCTCCAGTTACATTCATAGAACATTCATTTGTTCACTGGCACCCACTGTAGTATTTATCTCTTAGCCATTACTGCAGGATTCTGTGCAATACTTTGTCTGACATTCTTGGCACTATTACACTGTGTAAATACTGTTATTGTTTATAATTCATCTATCTATCTATCTATCTATCTATCTATCCATCCATCCAACATTATCAGTGGTACCTTGTTTTGAATACCAGGTCTCCTTTGCTGCTTATTTACGGGTTACAAATAGAACATGTAATTACCAAGACATCAGTATTAGTTTAATTATTATGTGGCAGTGAAAGGTGAGCTGGTTATTTTTCGTCATGTTAATATGTAAATAGGGGGAGGCAGGCATGGTGGCCCATGAGTAGCAGAGGTGGTGGTTGAAATTGTCCCATTTCTGCATGTTCTCCCCGTGTTGCATGGTCCACCTCCAGGTACTCTGATTTCCCTCCATACCCAAAAGATATGCAATTAGGCTAATAGGCACTGAGTATGAGTGTTGACCCCAGCCATGTGCCCTGTGCCGCCTGAGATTGGCTCCAGGCCCTCCCAAATTTCCATATCAGGGAGTAGGACTGCTTGTTTTATCATCATGCATTCACAGTTGGATCAATGTCATCAAATACTTGCAGAATTACTCCTGTAGACTTCACCCCTCTGTAGTCCAAGAAACACATTGTCACGGACACTCATTCAAAATGAGGCAGACTTCTATCTGTCTCAGTCCCTTTCATTCCATTGGGGGGGATGATTCTTCAGGTTCTACTAGTAAACACCTCTGATGTGTCTGCCCGAAACAAACGATCTCCCTGTTAGAAAAATGAGCAGCTTGCAGCTGTGGGATGACTGAATTTAGGCTCTGTTAAGTGTGCAAGTGTGTCTGATTGTGACTGTGATCCAGTCAAGTCGCAGACCTGTTTCTGCATCCTTTCTCTTTCTGTCCACATGAGGCTTAAAAAAGTGGGACCAGATCTATGCACGAATAACTATACAAAAGATTTAATAGTTTTGTTTTTGGCCTTTTAGTGTTACAGTAAAACCTGGGAAATCGAACACCTCTTAACTCGACCAGCTTGTACATCGAACTGGTCTGTTGACCTTTTTTTACTTGTACCTCGACTGAAATCTTGGAACTTGACCATTCCTGCTAAAACTTGTATCGGTCGAGACGCATCTCTGAAGGGCTGACACAGAAGCAAACGGACCCACTGGAATGCTGATGCCCATGAATGGTTTTTTATTCATAGTTATCAGCACTTTCTCACATACGTAACTGTAGTACTTAAAAAGGAAATAATAGTGAGACGTGAAGGTGGTGCCATTGTGCCTGCTATTGCATGGAGCATGGGATTGTCATTTGTTTAATGTTTACTGCTTAAGCATGTGTGCTTTTTCATGTGTGTATTAGTTTTATATTTATTGTTATCTTTTTATCATTAGGTAGGTAGGTCGATAAGTTTAAATAGGCAAACATTTGGAGGTAAGGAACAGATTACATTAATTTACATTATTTCTTATGCGCAAATTCAACATGGACCTCGACCAAATCGCAACTCAACCAGCTTTCTGAATGAATGAAGTTTGTGTTCCAAGGTACAACTGTACCTATAAAACAAACCAGCCATAATAAGCATAATACATCTTATTTGTATAGATTCAATAAGGTCATCAAGTACAATGGTACTTCGGTTCTCAAACTTAATCCGTTCCGGACTCCGGATCGAATCCTAAAAAGTTTGAGTTCTGATCGAATTTTTCCCATAAGAAATAAT
>JABFEA020000001.1:50078085-50088335 GCA_019775915.2 Cyphomyrus plagiostoma
CAAACCAGTTTGACCTAGAACTCGATCTGAATATCAGAAGTCGAACTGTGAACGCTGACCTAATATAAATTGTATGCGCCAGGAAATGAGTCATATTACAATGCAATTCTTACTTGAATGCCTTCTTAACAGATTGGACAATTAACCAAATAAAGCAGCACAACATTATGGTAACTAACAGTAAATAAACCACTAACTGACGTGTACTATTAGAGCAATAATTTATTTTAATTTTATTTATCAGGTAAATTAACTGAAAACCAGTTCTCACTGGTTTAAGTGATACTCGGGATAGCAGATAATGCATCGGAACTGCCTGGGATACAAACATCATGCGTGTAATTAAACTTCAGCCAATAAGACCAAAGGTGTGTCGTCACGGAGGCGGTTCCAGTTTGTGCAGCCGGGTGTGAGGTCGCAATGCATCTAACTGTAATGCATTGCGTCAGGATCAGAATGCCATGTTTTAAGCCAGCTCTGTAAGTAAGTCGAACACATCCAATGACCGGACTGGCGAAACAAACTGAAACGTGGACTTAATACAGAGGACTAATGTCAACAACCAGAAACAGCCGATCACATGGGGGTCCCACACGAGGTTAACGAGGGGGCGTGGCACACGGAAGGAGCGGACGATCGGGGCAAGACAGGGGTAATCTTGGATAAGATCTTTATCGTTTCGGAAGCTATTAAGAAGAAAATGCTGCTCTTGTTTTATCCTGTTCATTTTGTGTTTAAATGCTAAAAAAACATATTTAGGTGTCATTTTGGGGGGCCGGGAACTAATTGGTTTTCTATTATTTCTTTTGGGAAAAATTTGATCAGAACTTAAACTTTTTAGTATTCGATCCGGAGTCCGGAACAGATTGAGTTTGAGAACAGAGGTACCACTGTACCTCTATCTGCTCAATTTTTGCTCAGCTAAATATCTTCTTCTGCACTTCCGCTTAACTTCCATGTAAGTGTTGGCGCTTGTGTTCAACCAGTCAGCAAGTTTATCATTGTAAGCTCCTCTCCAGTAGTTCATGTTCGAACAAAAAGTATCTAGTCCAGAGTAGGTGCCAAAAAAGGGTTTGGGAACTGCCTCTGAGAAATTACAATTGAGTCTGCCGTGTGATCATGACCAAAGTTTCTTGTTCCAGCAAAAAATTCTAGTTCTAGAAAAAGTTCCACCTTATTTTTGTGCATGTGACAATTAAAACCTGAATATTGATGTGGTTAAAATATGGTTCAATCCAGTGCAGGCTACATGATACGTAACCTAGAAGACCTCCAGGGTCCAGTTGGTGAAAGGAAGTTTGGATTAAGAGATATGTAAATTTATAGAAGTTTATTCCAGAGTTTTAATTTATTTTCACATAGCCCCAAAATCTGTGGAGAGAAGCTCACTTCCACACTGGCATTATCTGCATGGATTTATTAACAGCTCAGACCTCCTGGAATGATCAGAAGAGAGAATCCCTCCTCTTCCTCTTCTCAGTGATGAAGACCTCTTTTCCAGCCCATTGTGGCACTAGATCTTTTAAGGTGGAGCACAGTGCTGCTATTGATCAGTGGTAATGACTGTTAAGCTTTTAATAAAATGCACTGCTTTTACCATGCGGAAAACTGCATTAACTTATTCATCATGTTCCCCCAGCCGTTACTCTTTGGTCTTAAGTGGAGGTATGTCCCGCATGACTACACAGGAGATTTAATCTTCCTCCCTGATATCTATACTGGGGGTGTATATAGGGATGGGGCACGACACTGGACAACATGCAGCAAAAGGCATACTGGTCCCAGCTGAAAGCTGATTGGCGCCCAGAGTGGCCTCTAAGTTGCTCATCAATTGGAAGCACATCATTGGCTAATAATAAGGTTGCCCCCTCTGTATGAATTTTGACCCCTCTAATGCCCTTCTCTTTGTGGGCCTGAGCTCTCCTTGCAGAGAGGGTCATTACAGACTGGAGCCTGTGATCAGAATCCATTATAGTGTCACTGATACCTTGAGTGCATCCTGAGATATCAGCAGTGGTCTATGTATTACTTCTCATCCCTCTGTCCATCCATTCATCTATATTCTGTACCCACTTGTCCCATGTGGGGTCACAGGGGTCTGAAGCCTATTCCAGAAGCTACAAGTGCAAGGCAGGGAATAACCAAGTACGGGGCACCATCCCATTGCAGCATTACTTCTCATATGAATATTTAATGTTATCTTTAGAATATCATTGAACATTAATCTCCAAAGACAACAATTATTAATAAAATAACTGAGGGAAAGAGATTTCCTTGTTTCTGAGATGGGGGTGCCCATTAGAATCTCCATGCAATCAAGCTGTAAATTAAATTATACAGTTTAAATGCTTTCTTAACTGATACATTAAATGTAATTTATTAACTGCCGTAAATTAGAAAATTTATGGAGGGAGGTAAATAATCAGGAGATGGGTAGAAAGACTTGGCAGTGAGCAAGGGTGTGTTAAAGACTGGATAATAAATTGGTGTGTTTTAGGAAAATGCTAAATGAACAATGTTGCTTTGAGAAGGCTAAATAAAAGGAGAATAAGCTTCAGAATTAATGTATTCAGGGCACTGCGTTATAAATCAGGGAACTAATGAAACAACAGCACAATCAGTCAAATAAAACAAACAGTCGTCTTATCACCGGGTAACGAGCAAGGAATTGCTGGTTTGGTGCTGGTGAGGCATGCTGGGAGGTTGGTATGACATGGGTGAAGCATGGGTGGGGAAATGGGTGGGGCTTGGGTAGGTGTGGGCTGAGAATGTTTGGGGCACATATGGTAAACATGTGGATTTGTTACAGGGCTCTAACAATTAGGGCAGGGCAGGACAGGCCACAGGCGTCACTAAAATCAGGAATGTAAGTCAGTTTCAGATGTGGTCCATCCATTTACTCTCTGTACCTGCTTGTCCTATTCAGGGTTATGGGGGTCCGGAGCCTAACCCTGAGCTCAGGGCACCAGTGTGGTCATGGCCTCGTATTACTGGATTATACTGTACAACATGAAATAACACTTTGTCTTCAGCAGCCAAAGAAACATTTGCTTAATTAAATTGTATTACATGGGAAGTAGTTGCAATGGCTGGCACCCATTAGGTAGGACATATACAGCTTTCGTTTCTTATAGATTTGAATGAGACCGATTCTAGGGCACTGTTACTAACCCATGATAATTATGTCCATCTGCATTTTGCTTTTTGATTCATTATACTGACACTGGATAAAAAGACCCGTATTGGTAACTTCAGAATATGGGACTTCAGATAATTGGTGTTGATTTAAATTAGTTTGTCATTTTTATTTTCCCTGACCAGGATAAGCAATTGGAAGGTAAATGGATGGATTTTTATCTACTGTAGTATGTAATAAAACATTCAAATAAAAATCACACTCACTGTACACTTTGAAATTACCTGAAAGTATTATTATTATTATTATTATTATTATTATTATTATTATTATTATTGAGTGTGTGTGTCTGCGAGTCAGTGGTGTGTGAGTGTGCCTTGTGATGGGATGAGACCCCATCCACAGTGGTTCCCTGTCTAGGGCCCGCAGGATAGGCTCCGGACCTCCTGCAACCCTGAACAGGATAAGCGGTTTCAGAAAATGGATGGATGGATGGTATTATTATTATTATTACTAGTAGTAGTAGCATGAGTATGACTAGTAGTAGCTATAGGAAGAGTAATAAAATATTTTCATGCTAATTTTGGAATATATAGGATGGAAACTTATAATTTGTAGTTAGAAAATGACAGCTAGAGAACTTTTCAATGTCATTCGTGACGTTTAAATCTCTGCATGAGTGTGAACCAAATTACATGCTGCATTTATCAATATGCGCTGGGATCCCCCTGTGGTGTACATGCCAGTCTTGTTAATTCTTCTGGTTTGCTTTGACGGACAGTCAGAGGATGCAGGCTAAGACCATCTCTATCTGCTGCTAATCCCATTGATAAAAGATGTGAAAACCACACACACAATTAAGCCTGCTTGCCGATTCTGTCCAATATCGTCTCGCCTTGAGCAGAAACTGTCGCAGCGACAGGGGAACCTGCAGATGCTTCCTTCCCTGTGCGGTTGCCGGAACCCGCACAAGCAGCCCAGCTGACACCGCTGTCGTTCCAGGATTATTAGTTGCTAGGAAGCAGCCATCCATAGAGATTTTCGAACTAATAATATTGTGTAGCCTGTCTGGGTGTGGACCTGCATCACTGGGAAGCTGCCGGGAATTTGCCTGTTTCTTGCTCTGTTCAGAACTCACCAGACATTAACCTGCATCTCTGTTTCTTCCCTGATTTGCATATGCTGCTTGTGCAGTTCCCTGCCAACCACTGATAGCACCAGCACAAAAAAACCCAGCATGGACAGAACCAGCACAAACAGAACCAGCGCAGACAGCACCAGCACGAACAGACCCTGTACAGAAAAACCCAGCACGGACAGAACCAGCGCAGACAGCACCAGTGTGAACAGACCCAGTACAGAAAAACCCAGCACACACAGAACCAGCACAGACAGTGCCGGCATCAACAGCCAAAACACTGTCAGCCAGATGAATCATCACAGGAAAGGATTACTTAGAGGAAGTGCCTGACCAGTAAAAGATGAGCACACTGCCTCTCTGTGATCATGACCACTCTCAGTGCTGAGAGATAGATGCGAGACTCCATTCTGGGCGGAGAGCAAAACCATACGAAGCATCGCTGGGATCTTTATTTGGGGGAATCGTTTCCATGGGTAGCAAGATGGGAGGGAGGCTGACGGAGCACAACAAACTCACCAAAAAGGGAGGGAAAGAGAGGCAAACAGCGACAGGATGGAGTGACAGACAAAACTCATATAGTCTTGGTACAGGGGAAGGACCTGGGCTGCAGCCAGCTATGAGGTCATCAAGGTCCGGTCCAGTCATTTTTAAGGGGATACTTATGAAGGGGATACTATCAATAATGTGATTGAAGAGCTAGCTATGGCCCTGTGCTGGACCACAGCCCCCACCCCCACAGCCTGTGAAACTCACACATTATGTCCAGCTACAGATTCCCCAAAACCAAAAATAGACTATCAATTTCAAAAATGAGATTAACAAATAATCATGAATAATTAGCCTTGCTAACTGAATAAATAATGATGTGATCATTTGGCGACGCCCAACCCATCAACACATTGGCTTTTTGGCTTTTGGGTTGAGGATCCTCACAGGAAAACTCATTACTTCCGTAATGTCTAGTGGTACTGTGACACTAGCATGAGCTCTACCTGCAATCAAGGCCACAGAACTTGCCGGAGTGAACAGATGCTAATGTAGAGAGTAAATTGAGGGTAACTAACAGTCAATATTGATCGTGTTACTTTATAATGAAACACAATTTGAGATAGTGTTCAGCACTGCGCAAAACTTTAACCGCGCTCAAGTTATCAGCAGCATGCCGTCGGGATTCTGTCGACTCATCACCACGAGCGACGGGCGAATTTAGAAACTCAATTACGTGGAAACCAGTTTATTTCTGCTTCCTGGCAACCGCTTGATACATTATGATCAATTTCAGGGGCCCTTTGAAGGAGAAGAAAAAAAAAAAACGCTTTATTCTAGTCCCTGCTCCTAATCTGTTCTTTTAAGGCACTCTGGGAGATAGAGGGACAGAGACAAAACGAAGGAGATAGAATGAAGCGTGCAGGACGGCGTTAGGCTCTGACGGCCAATAACAGGGCAGGAGACGGATGTCACAGTGTGGCGGGTCTCTTAGAGCTGGCACTCTAAGTGAAGTCCCTCTTAGGGCACCATTAAGGGACGGCTGGCTTCTATCAGGGCAGTAGTTAGAGATAACAACGTGGACTCTCCCCGCTGCACTCCATAGCGACCTTATCCTGACCCTGCATACCGCAGCATGACCGAAAGAGCACCGGGTCTCAGCCGTAATGGGGAGCACAGACCCAGACAGACTGGTCCACTCACTGTAGACCAAGCTATAAAAACACACCTTCCGAATAAAACAAGAAAATATTTGCTGAATTAAATGACTTCTGCGATCCCTTTTTTCACTCTTCCACACCCCAAAGTAACGCCCCCCCCCACCCCTTCTCCACAGGGGTGGATTTGTTTGCCCTCCACCCAAACACACACACACATGCACCATTAACTTAGTGTAGTGACAGTTTGTGGCAACCAGGGGGCCCCCAAACCTTGGGGGGGGGGGCTCAGGCAAATGAATAGTTTGACAAGTGGTACAGTAAACACCAACTGCATCTCCTTCTCCCCGGGCAAACATACAGAAAATCACGAACACGCCATTACAAAATAGGCAATCACCTAATTACTCACAAATAGCGGAACCCCATCATGATTTTTATCTCCTTTATGCTCTGTGTTATTTTTTTTTTTACCCCCACAAAGGTCTATAAAACAGACATGCCACACACCGAAATCTCTTCACAATGTTTTCGAAGGCGTCAGCATTTCTGACTAATGATAATGTCAGTTTTGTGCAATACAATAATTATGCACAAACACTGCCTTCCAAAGACATGTCCTGCCTGTAGGACAAAATGCCTTTGATGGCTATATTAAAAATGAGAAATGGGCAGAGATTCTCCACTTTGTTCCTCCCTTTTGAGACTCCCACTGCCACTGAAACCCATTAAGTACATATTTCTTCCTCAATGGCCCCCAAAAACTTCCTAAATCTCATGTGTCTGGCAGAGGAAAAGCCTCCCTGTGACAGCGATTCTTGTGAGTACGTGTTTAGCGCCCTGGAAACACGTATGTCATTCAGAGAGGCGACGACATAGTCTGACACTCTCTGTCAACAAGGTTTTATGGTGCGTTGACTCCTCGACACCTGTGTGTAAACTGGCAGGTCTCCAGTCGAGTATGAAAGAAGGGGGTGTCGATATCGCTCGAGTACTGCAGACATCACCTCTGGCAACAAACTCAAATGCCTCTCAATGAAAAAGGGATCTGAGTCTATTTAAGTCTTTGCTCTTTCCCAAAGCATTTATGTCATTGCTGATCATTTTACAAGATTCCTTTTCTTATAACAGTTGTAATAATAATAATCCATCGTCTTGTCCTTGTTACGTCCAGCGCCGTCCGCTCCTCCTGTGTGCCACACCCACCTAGTTACCTCTTGTGATTTCCAATTGTTTTCACCTGTGTGGCGTTGCCGCACGCCTGTCCTGTGCCTGTCTAACGTATTTAGGTCTGCGTCTGCATGTGTTGGTGTTGTGCTAATAAACCCTCGTTTCTCCGTCTGCCTGCCGGGACCTCACTCCTTATTCGCCCTGCACTACCCGTGCACGCAACAGTCCTGGTCAAGGTCACAGGGGATTCTGAAGCACATTGAAGACAGCATGGGGCACACCTGGGGCACACTCTGCACAGGGTGCCACTTCATCACAGGGCACGAACTCTCACACACAATCACACACTAGTGGTAATTTAGAGATGCCAGGTGACCCACCTGCGGGAGGAATCCCACATGACATGGGGAGAGCAGAGCACATAATATTATTATTATTATTATTATTATTATTATTATTATTATTATTATTATTGTAGAGTGTGATAGAGTTCATTGTTGTTTGAGAAGTCAGTACCTTTGTACTGCCGATATTAAATTTGGGTCAGACAAAAGGGAGGTATCATTCCATATTTTGATGCAATATGATGATTTTTTTTTCTGCTTTTTTGCTCTAAAATGTCTACAGTGGATCTATTCTCATTAATTTGATATAGTTTGCCCACAGGCAAATAAAATTATTGCTCGTCATTAAAATTTAAATTCCTCTCATGTGGGCAGTTAAATGTTCTCCTGCTGAAACTGACATTTTGTCTGTGAAAATTAGCAATGAAATAAATCCCAGGCCTCGTATCTGTGTCGTGGAAAAGGCTTCCTCAAGCCATGGATATCTCTACTTCAGGCAAGGGGGCTAAGAGGCCCTTAGCTTAGGAGTTTTTAGGAGTAAACTCTAAATTATTACTTTATTTCGTTTTTCTTTACATTCATACAATTTCTTGGATTGATAAACGATGCTGATTGACTGAATATCTTTTCAGCTGATGGTTTGTTAATAAAAGGGATAACTAGCAATTTCTGAATGTTGCTGGTTTCCTAGATGTGGCCAATTGTCATCCCATCGACTCATCTCCGCAACAGCAGCACAGTCTCTAGTGCTACACCGGGGGGCAGGGGGGGTTTGGGGGAATGTGAAAGAGTGACAGGCTAAAATGTAGATATCTCATAATAATGATGTAAGGCTCAGAAGCTGGATTCTGGTGTGAATTCATCCTGGGATTACTCAGCAGTTCATCTGGCTCAAGCTTTGACTGACAGAGACAGCTGTTGCCAGCTATTTTGTTTTAAATGAAATATTTCAAGTATCTTATTTTTTTGGTTCTCACTGGCATGAGAGAGGCTCGTACAGACCAAGAGTGGTGCACTGCCTGTCTGGCTGTGCCTCCCAGGTGGACTTCAATCAGATAATTGACATCAGGGCTTAAATGGCTTCTCCGCTCTCCTCTTCCAGCCTCGACTATCTGCACAACGCAGTCTCTCCATCACGAATCTGTGGACCACGGCCGTCCTGCTCTGTGATTTTGGGGTCTTTCAAGTCGAGTCTCATGCAATCACCGAAAAGCTGTGCTCTTCCCTTCTCTCTATCTCTGTGTGCCTCACATGAACCAGGTCACTGCTCCAGTGCTCCCCTTCACATGAAGGACAGGAACAGACCCACAGCTACTTTGGTCACCCTGTCCAAACCTCAGCTGGACCCGGGGAGAGAGAAGAGAAACTGGGATCAATACCGACTCCGAAAGGTGACATCTTCTGTGCCTGAACCTCACCTGGTCTTGTTGAAGATATGAGCAAATTACCCCTATTTTAGCAAAACTCCATCATCAGTACTGGTGGGGGGCCACATGTTGCTTAGTGGGCTACAGGTATGTACCTATAGTATAACCACAAGGTCACTGGTTCAAAGCCCACTTTAGCACATCTGCAGGTCCTTGAGCAAGGCCCTTAACCCCCTCAGCTCCCTGAATGCTGGTATGGCTGGCTGCCCTTCACAGACAGCTTACTCTACAAAGAGCAAGTTGAGGGAGGCATAAAGACAATTTCCCCACAAGGATCAATAACATATTGATTATTATTAAATACAGTGGTACCTCGTTTCTCAAACTCACTAGAACTCGATTTTCTTGAAAGTCGAACAAACCAGTTTGACCTAGAACTCGATCTGATTATCAGAAGTCGAACTGTGAACGCTGACCTAATATAAATTGTACGTGCCAGGAAATGAGTCATACTACAATGGAATTCTTACTTGAATGCCTTCTTCACAGACTGGAAGATTAACCAAATAAAGCAGCTCAACATTGCAGTAACTAACAATACATATACCACTAACTTACGTGTACTATTAGAACATTTATGTAATTTATTTAAACTTTATTTTACCTGGCAAATTAACTGAAAACCAGTTTTCACTGCTTTATGTGATATTCGGGAGAAATAGCAGATTACGCATCAGAACTGCCTGGGATACAAACGTCATGCATGTAACTAAACTCTTCAACCAATAAAGGCAACGGTATGTCGTTACAGAGGCGGTTAAAGTTTGTGCAGCCTGGTGAGAGGTCGCAATGCATCTAACCGTAATGCATTGCATGAGGATCAGAAACGAATGTGTTGCTTTAAGCCAGCGCTGTAAGCAAGTCGAACGCACCCGATGACCGGACTGGGGAAAAAAACTGAAACGCGGACTTAATACAGAGGAGTAATGACAACAACCAGAAACAGCTGATCACATGGGGATCCCACACAAGGTTGACGAGGGGGCGTGGCACACAGAAGGGGCAGACGATCGGGGCAGGACAGGGGCAATGTTGGAATAAGATCTTTATCGTTTTGGAACCCATTAAGAAAAAAATACCCTTCTTGATTTATTCGGTTCATTTTCTGTTTAAATTGTAAAAAATAAAAAAAAGATATTTGGGTGCAATTTCGGGGAACTGGGAACCAATTAATTGGTTTTTCATTATTTCAAAATTCAAACTATTTAGGATACGATCTGGAGTCCAGAACGGATTAAGTTAGAGAATCGAGGTACCACTGTACTTTTATTAGTATTTACAGCTTTAAATAGACAAGCACCATCATATACAGTACACTCACCTAAAGGATTATTAGGAACACTTGTTCAATTTCTCATTAATGCAATTATCTAATCAACCAATCACATG
>JABFEA020000001.1:50111808-50124682 GCA_019775915.2 Cyphomyrus plagiostoma
GTGTGTGTGTGTGTGTGTGTGTGTGTGTGTGTGTGTGTGTGTGTGTGTGTGTGTGTGTGTGTGTGTGTGTCTGTGTCAATACAGTATCACGTCTCCTTCCTGTGGCCCCCCAGCTCCTTATGCAGGGCAATGAGCCAGGTGCCTTATTACACTATGTTTATGCATGTGCCCACTGGCACAGCCTCTTCTGACATGATTTTTTGATTTTTATAGCTTGAAATGCTCTGGCACAGTACCCAGGCCGACCTCGCAGAAGGAATTTTTAGGCTAGAAAAAAATAAAAATTATATAACGGAGCGCTTCGACATTGTCATGCCGCCTAATCGTCTGCAAATACTCAGGATCTCCGCTGCACCCTAATTTATGCCACTCGCTGAGAGTTTTATATATTCCGTGATGAATTATATATGAGGCAAACATGGAAGTCAACAGATTCAAGAAATCACTACCCAAAGTTAAAAGTACATTATCGCAGTTAATGCATCTGCCGTGGGATGTTACTAATGCATTAAGACTATTTACTAGGTGGGATGAAAGGGATTCAAGAACAGAAGATACAAAAAAAAGCAAGTAACTAATTCTCTTGATAAACATCTGAGACAAAATTTGGAACAATAAAATAAAAATTTCCCTACATTCTCTGAATCATTCTCTGGGTTTCAGATTTTTGGAGAAAATAATAAATTAAACTGTACTTTTAAGTGGGACTGTGTTGTCCTGCTTTGTTTGTGTCGTCAGTGTTCCTGGTGCCACAGCCTCCCGTGGTTTCTTTGATTTTCTTCATAGTATAAAATGGCCATGAGAGTATAAACAAAAACCACAGCGGCTTTCTGAAGAAAAGTGGTTGGAGGGATTACCCCCTACCCCAATCGGCCCATCATGGAGCACGGCCAATATCCAGCCCATCTCTGGAGAAGGGGGCCAGCTGGGGAGATAAAAAAAAACAAACTAGAATCGCACATAGGCCGTATTTTGGTTTGGCACTGAGTGTTTTCCACAATCTGCACTTGACCACCAAAAACAAAAAACAAACAACAACAACACCGCTATGTGGAAAACAATTGGTGGAGACGACGTGGAGAAAGAGATCGTAATGTCAAATGAGGTGCACAGTTAAAGATGGCAACAAAAACAAAACCTGTGGCATGAAAGTGAAGGACAATGATTGAGGTGAATGAGCACAGCAGCAAATGACCCCCCACCCCCCCATGGGTAGCCAGCGATTGCCTTGTTGATAGCTGGTGTGTCACTGCAGATGGATCAGCTTGGGGTGAACTAGGTCCCCCCCCCATCCTGGTTTTGTTAATGAGGTCAAGAGAACAGTATCTGGTATTTCCCATCATTTCAGCCAATGATGAGAGAGCCAGGGGAAAAAAATGTCATCCCATCTCTCTCCACATTCATAATTGAAAACCTTCACTCTTTTCCTCTCCTTGTCCATGTTCTCTTCAAATCCATTCCCTCCGCAAGGCCCTGCGACGGTGACAGGATCATTACTGTCCATGCCACGTCTGCTGATAAACGTCGAATGCCTGGGAATGTGCGGGGAAAATTACGCAAATAAACTCCGGAAGATCCTCTACATGACCCTGAAGCAGCGACAGACTGTACAGTGCGCGACATGGGCAGGAGCTCAAGTTGATGTTGTCTTTTCAATGACGACAGGATTTTTTTTAATTATATGGGCACCTGTAGAACTGAGGAAACAAATCATACATGCTATTTGTACCCAAATCAGACACTGATTAGCAGGTCCTACACATAAATTCACAGTGTACTGTGGCTTGAGTGTGTTTTGAGTTTCACAAACTCTGTATCATGGGTTGACATCAGACATCAATATAGATGAGCCACACCTTCTGAGTTCCACCTACCAGTTCTGGATGTGCTACACCAGTTCATCCTTCTGTCAGACAGTCTGCTCACCTACACTAGTGCAGCAGGGCATACAGCATCACTGGGCTTGTGGAGGACACCAATGTGATTGGCCTCATCAGCAGTGATGATGAAGATGCCTACAGGAGGAAGGCAAACGACCCGGCTGTACGGTGACAGGGGAACAACCTCACTCAGAGCGTAGACAAAACAAATGAGATCATCGTGAGCTTCAAGATAAACAGCAGAAGTCACATCCTGTTCAAAACGAATGGTACTCCTGTGGAAATTGTCACTGGCGTCAGGTTCCTGGACATCCAGACTGCTTCTCATGGTATCTCAACACCAGCTGCCTCCTCAAGAACAGGAGACACAAGGGAAGCTGTGCTTCCCAAGCAGACTAAAGAGCTTAGAGTGGGAGCTAAGATCCTAACAAGCTTCCACTGCCTTGCCATGGAGAGCGCTCTGAGTGGCTGCTTTACTGATGCATCAACCTGACAGTCCAGGATCTCCAACTGCTCCAAGGAACAGGGAGGACAGCTGCCAGAGTCTCTGGCATGGAGCATTTACACCACCTGCTGTCTGACACCATCATCATGGCCACCAGCCACCCTGCTGAAATCCCCCACAAACTGCTGTCCTGTGGCAAATGTTATGACATCACATCCACGGGCGCCACATGTTTCACAGACAGATTCTTTCCATGGGCTCTCGGGACTGCAAACATCCTTTAACCCTGTAAAACTGTCTGTATGTAGTGTCATTTATTATACATTTACAGCTACATTTTCCATCATTGTTGTACTTTTAGTAACATTTCATTGTTTAGTACTTGTGGTATTTCCTGTCCATGATACTGTATTGTCTTTAAGATGTACTATTGTCTTGCTGAGCAACGGCACCGTCTTTTGCTGCACCAGCCAACACTGTGGTTAGGATTTCATTGTTTTCTCTGAAACTTGAAAGTATTTAAATTATTCAACAACGCTCAATTTTATATTAAGGATGTATTACAGTCTACCATTTGCTTGGGAGCATTTTATGCCTTTGGACACCCATTTTGTCCAAAATCTTGCTGGTGAGGGAAGTAGGCTAGGGGCAGATTAGCTGGCTTTCAGGTGGATTTCCCAAAATATCTTAAATCCATTGGACAAAAATAGCGAGTGACATGTTTAGCTGGTACAGGTCATACACTAATTTAGGCACTCAGCTGCTATTATGCAGCCCAGTTGTAATTTATTGTGCTAACTATTCATTTAATAGCAGTAGCGCTGTTGTTTCAGTGCTGTTGTTTCAGTGCTGTAGGCAGAGCACTAGCGTAACGGCTAGTCTGCGATCCGGCTGTGTTTACACTCGTCCATTCGGCCTGGAGCTCAGCTCATCCGTCTCAGCTGTCGTCTCTGCAGGCCTCGCGGGGCGAGATATAAGCCCAGCATCCGTGCTGTTGCTTTTTGCTATACTGGCTTTAATGAAACCAGTATCTCACGTCGCCCAGCCATATTATGCGCAATTAGCGTTAACCAATGTTGAAGTACATTGGAGAATTATGGGAAATTCCCCATGGTATTCGGCCCCCCTACCAGCCCTTAAGATTTTACTCCTGTGTTGTGGGACCAGTTTTGAGTCCAATGGACCGTGACCGGACAGTCTCCAGCAGTGATGGCCTCGCATAACAGATGTTGTGTAATTACACCAGGAAACAGGTAAGACATCTCTAGGGGATGTAACTGTGATACCATTGGTACAGACAGACACCAGTGCTTCAGTCAACAAACACATTGGCCTCTCTGGGGTGCCCCAGTGACACTCTGGGGTCTTTCTGACCCTGTCATCTACAGCAGCTAATTAATATACTGCAATATTTCCTATTTCAGTAATTTCCTTTGAATTTATTTAATATATTTATTTAGTATATTTATACTTTATTTAGCCATTTTCTTTTTTTCGGCATTTCTTCTACTTATTTGGTAATTATTCCATAAATATGAATTCCATAAATCTGAAGCTCCTTGTTATATTTTCACATTGATGGCTTGTGAGCGCCTTTGTCTCATTTTGTTTAATTCTGTTACCAATTATTCGTTACGGAATGGATGGCATGAATAAGAATTTCAATGTACTGATAGAGGTAAATAAAGAATCCCGAATCTTGAATCTCATCTCTTACCCGTCTTTTAGGCAGCATAATACACACGGCTCCCAAACACCCGCAGGATACCACACCATATGTTTTACAGTGATGTTGGTGCCCAAGGATGCGTCAGAGTGTGTACTTTTATATTTGTTACACAGGCTCTGCTGGACCCCTGGGCTTACTTAGCAAGAGTGTCTCTGGTCTCCTGGTTTGAAAGAGTGTCCTTATACAGCTGGTGTCTTGTTGGATTGAGTCAGGAGAGAGAGGGGCTGCTTGGAAAGATGCCTGCTCAGGACTTCCCTCATATGAGGCTGTGCCATTTAGGAGGGCACTTTTAGTTGTCGGCGATAGGTCCCCCATGTCCATGATCCACAACATAATCTGTTAATATCCTCCTACCTGCTTTCTTTCATATCATTGTCTTCTGTTTTTCTTTTTTTATTACACTGTGTGGCCAAAGTGTTCCTGTAGGAATCGTCTTTCACATTCATGCCATGTACCTCTTCCCCGGTAGCAGTCAGATTAATACAGAGCAACACGTCTGTCCACTGAAGCACATATGTAGTACATGCGACGTGCAAACAACAGAGGAGTCACGCTTCACTAGCAGACAGCTAGCACACGTGTTCAGGTGCTAAAACACTGAAGTACTCCATTTTAATTTCGCCTAGAATGAGAGGTCTTTAATTTTCTGCTGAAAATGAGGGAGAGAGAAAGGTGGCACTGACAGATGCTGGGAGCTGGGGGTACCAGTCAGGGAATGAGCTCTGCATGAGTGATTTTTGCACGCTAGGAGTATTAGACATCCGGCCAATACAGATCTTAACTGTCTGGCAGGGGTGCAGGGCTGATGCTGTCCAGGACAGGAGTAAGTTCCAAGCCATTGTTTGCTGGCTAAACCAGGGCCAGAGTCTTGAAATGACCTCTAGCTGCGACCTGGTGCAAGATGAAGGGTGCAGATACGTGAGCATCTAGGGAAGACCGAGACCAGATGAGCAGCTGGGTCTTGAATCAGCTTGCGTTTGATCAGACAAGCAGAAAAGGGGCCAGAATGGAGGTTTGCAACCTTCATGATAGACAGAAGCATTCATACGATTTTCTCCATCCTGCCTCAGCCCTTCATCAGATCACAGTCAAAACAACAAGACTGCCAGAGCTGAGCTCACCCAAGTTGAGAATGGCGTTTTCAAGAATAATTCCATTGCTTATTGTTTCTTTCCCAGTCGGCCGACTGATACAGGAAACATTGATTTTCCCTTTTTGAACTGATCTTCTTCTTCCCACAGATCAGATGAAAGAAGCTGCCCTTACCAGCAGACAGGGAAAATGCATGGCATTGTAATTCGAAAACTTTCTAATCTTCCCGCAAGCCGTCCCAAACATGCCGATGACACATGTGCTACTGCAAGCAGAAGAGGTTATCATCTGGAAACTTCCAGCCTTACAACACACCGGCATCGCGTGAGCTCCCTCCGCAAATGGCACGCGCTCCAGCGCGGTAGGCCATCGAGGGTTAGGCATGGGACCTTGGGAGTAGAGACAGAGCGCCTTTGTTCTTCCACAATGCGCCGTGACGTCCTGTCAGAAGACTTACGTTGTGGGGCGAGGCAGACATCAGCAGCTGCCCATTGTCATCCGGACAGCCTGCATAATTAATTTTCCAATCCCGCACCAGAGCCCAGGATCGCCATCCCCGCCAAGAGGAAGGGGGCAGGAATGGAACACGCAGCGCTAAAAGTTCGTAATGAAATTCAGAGGCAGATATGAGTCGTTGTGGCGGTATTGTGTTTTCAGTCACATCTCGGAGCGCCAAGTCCGTGTGCAAAGTCTGCTTCTGAGTTATTGTATCGCGGGCTATTCAATGACCTGCCACACACCATTAATGATTCCATGCACAGCCAGAGCTGGCTGTTATACTGCTAGTACATTATCAAGGTATTCACTACCCAATTGAGGTTATTTTATGCTGGAAAGTCTGGCTACAGAGGGTCAGGGGGAAGGTTAGGGACTGCGGATTAAACAACAGGTGTGGGGGGGGGCACCCACATTGGGCAATACACCATTAAACAACCAAGCGTGTTTAATCTAGGAATCGACTCATGAGTGATTCTAGGGATTTTTAAGGTGGGGGCATAAAAGGGGTCATAATTCATACAGAGGGTGTTCACTTGGTGACTGAAGAGGGAGTAATCCAGGAGCCAATCAGCTTCCAGCTGGGGCTGGTGGCCCTGTGTGTTCATGCTTCTAAATCTGCGGGTGCCTTGACCTCGCCGAGGCGATTCTGTGGTACAATTTCAATTGCTTTCATTCAGGCTGATTTAAAAATGGAGTACATAAAAAAGAAGATATAGAGGCTGTTAGCCGGCGACAGCGTCTGTCTCCTTGAACAGGATCCCTGTGAAACGGAGAGTGAGCTCTTGCCTCCCCAGCGCTGATTACCGTCCCCATGACGGCTGAATATGAGCCTCACCACGGCAACGGGAGCGGCTCCTGTGGAGTCCGTGACCCACGTACCTCCTCCAGCGCGTCAAAGCCTGGCTCCCAACATGTTCCTGACCCCAGCGTACTCTGCCATGATTTTTTTTTTAATCTTACATTGCTTTAAATCATGTCCACATCACAAGGTGAGTTTTTTTTATAGCAACGAAATTGTGGGTTACGTTTGTTGGTGGGTTTAGAGTTTACACAGGGCTTTTTCCCCACTTTGTTGTGGTGCTGAGTAGTTTATGAGGCATTTTTCTAGGTGAGCAGTTTAAATAGTTTTGGAAGCTTGAGAGTATAGTGGGGGGTGGCAGGTTAGTAAGTCTGTCTTTATTTTCATGCAGCTGGTTTGTATCCTTTCCTGCTTATAGACTGGCATGTCAGCACTGCCCCCTGCTGTTAAGCCTCCAGTACTGCAGCACAGAGTTCTCATTTGCCCTCACAATGCCCGTGAGCTGATTCCCTGGCGTAGGCTGCAGTGCCCTTGAGCCTGCCTGCATGCACTGTGCCATGTGGTGGGGGCACGCCGGTCACCCAAAGTCAGCATTGCAGCGAGACAATTCATTTCCTGTTTCTTCTGAATTTATTCTATACCTACTGAGTTTCCTTTGCAGGTTGAATGTGTTAAATTAGGACTTTGAGTCATGATTGGGGGGGGGGGGGGGGTTGCTTCTGACCCCATCACTCAACCCTCACCCACCCCCTGCACCAGCAAGAAGCCTGCCAATGACATCATCCAAAACAAGACAGGAAAGACCAATGAGATGTGCCAGTCTGCCTTGCTAAACCACAGGGTCTTTAGCGATTGGGTGAATTAATCTTTCACCCTTCGACTCAATTCTGGACGTGTCCTTCATCCACAAGATCTTTACACACATTCCCACATGTATGCAAGGACAGGTTTATTGTTTTGGGACCCCATTTAAAAACTCACTTTGGGGCACCAGGGTGTAGTGACTGTTTGTGGCGAGAAGGGGGACTCCAAACCTCGGGACCCTTAAGTGGGTTTGAGTGCCCGTAAACACTGCTGGTGCAGTTATGCATGCAGGTGCCCACTACAAGAAAGAAAAAACACAAAAATACAGGTTCCATCACCACTCCTGGTCTCCTGAAGCTGCCCACCATTTATTTAACCATTTGATGTTCTCTGAGCATCGATCTGTATACTCAGTACTGTGGCAAAATTAAGATGGATTTCAGAAAGACCAGGGAACAATTCTCCCAGGGAAAGAACATTTTGTAATATTGTCAAACTTAAGATTTATTTCTTTAATTAAATGAGGTGTAGGCTCCATCTTAACAATAATTCCTACCATATATTGTCTCCAAATTCAAAATTATACATCGTTTTAAATCACCCAATTTCGGTAGCTGTAATCTTAGTCTCTAGATTACATTAGACTATAGGAATACCCACAAGTGTATGTGGGTTGCTGGATTGTAAATATAACCTGCGCAAAATATTTCACATGTTAAACAGTTACAATTTCCCAGTCGACTTATTTTTAAATATTTTAACATCGCCTTATAAAGGCCCTGTTTGCGGGACCATTTTCCAAATCACAGATCATGCCGGTGATGGAAATAGGCAGGTGCAGAATCACATGAAACGCAGGGTTATTCTGCAGCAGTGATTTCAAACGGTGGGATTGACGGCCTCCTTTAAGTGACAGTAAAGTCGAAGGAGGGAGAGAGACGGCAGCGGAGACAGGCCTCTCTTTAAAATGCTATTGATGTCGGGAGACGCAATCATCCAGCTTCATGTCTACAGATGGCACGGCGGAGCCCCAAGTAAATAACACACAAAGTGATGTACTTGTCTGGCCCAATGAGAATGCTCATTTAGAACTGTCATCAACAGATGCCATGATTTATTACTCCTGGCTGGTGCTCCACAAATTACAGCCTGCCACAGTGCTGGAACTATCAAGGAAAAGAGAAAAACATCTAAAATGCAAAGAAGATGGCCCACTTCTCTCTGCCGAGCTCCCACTTACTGTGTGATGTGAGTAACCCTCCCCCCCACGAACATGGAACTTCGGCCACGGGGAGCCAGTGGGCCTGGTTGGGTATCTGGGGCCCACAGCCAGGGGGAGGCAGAGTGGGAAGGCAGAGTGGGGAGGCGAGTTTAAATGGAGCGGCTTGGTTCGGCTGGGCTGGAGATTAATGCTATTGTTTATGTGGGAAGCGAGGCTTTTGCAGGAGTGGGAATAAGAGAGGCTGGGCCAATGGAGGCCAATGGAGAGGAGTAACCCTGGGTGTCTGGGATCACTGGGAATAATATGGTAAGAAAGCTTTTGATAGTCTGTTCACTTCAAGGTATGAGAAGCAGCTGCTTCTGTTTACAAACCCCCTCCTCAAGTCATGTTTCCACCTGCTGAAAGACACGCCCCCATACTGATGATGTCACATGCTCCCCCAAATCACGTTAATTCCCCCATGAATATCGTGCCCCCATACTCTCCATGTCACACCCTCCCCCCAGGTCACATTAGTGCCTCCTGAAAGACCCGCCCACAAATTAATGATGTCACATTGCCCTTTCACACAACCGTGTGACTCATCATTTCCCAAGGTGTCGCTCAATAATGCAGACACAGACACAGACCCAGCTTGGACATGGTTTCCATGGATCGAGTTACACGCTGTGAGTGTGTCTTGGAAAAGGCTGACTACAGAAGAGTGACCTTGAACATTGTGGCCATAGCAACTATAACTGGTTCCACCTGTATGGATTACATAGCAGTACATCCACTATTAAACAACAAATAAAACAACAGCAAAGCTCAGAATGTGACCATGTCATGTTCTTTTTTATTTGCGCCGTTTATAACTGCACTAGAGTCCTGGATGGGATGCTGTTCTAGCCAAGACATTTGACATAGATGAAATGAATCACATTGTGCAGGAGACGCATGCAATGTGCAGTGCTGCATATCATCTGTGGGGGTAACAAGATGAAGACTGCATGGGAAACAGCCACATTCTCCACACAGACCTTCCTCACCAAACACGTACGCCGACGACCATCTTTTCACTCCCCTTTTATACCATTTTTTTGCCTTCTATTGCTGCTCATTCCTGTTCTCTCTGAAATGAGTTAATGCTAATAAGCAGAATTTAACAAATTTAAGGACAAGTCACGATGCCTCAACTTCATTAATGCTAATCAGTTTAGTGGCACTAATGAGCTTCAGGACCTTTAAAGGAAGAGACGAAGATGTGGAGACCATCACGAGAAGAACTCTCTGGGTATTAATGAGCACAACAATCCAAAATGTATTTAAGTCCAGAACATAACAGCATAGACGTCAAGTTAGCTGCAATGTAAAGAGTGAGGTGGGTCATAAAAACCTGCAAAATTTGGTGAAATCATTGAGCAATCAAAATAAATACTTAAGTTCTCCTTATTCACAGTGGTGCACCAATGTGAAATTTGCGAAATTTTAGCTGTAAAATCTGCAGACTAATTCTTTTCTCACATCCCATCTTCTGGGCACGTGGGATAGTAACATGGGCTAAAAAAAATACGAGTTTCACAGATAAAACATGACACTTTGACACCTGTGAATCAGGGGAAGGGCCTTTGGTTAGCACATCCATGTTGGAGGGTGTCGACACGGAAATGCGGACCTGATCCAACGATGGTCACTCAGTAAGCAGCCTACAACGCAGCATTCAGAGTGGGCTCGACGGGGCCCCCTAATGGGTGTAATGAACTTAATGTCATATACATTATTCCAGGCTCTGATTTCCTGCCAAGCAGCACATGGCAGCCTAGTACAAGATAGGAAGTGATTTAGCGGGGGCCAGATATGCATCTCCCTCCTAACTAGCGAAGCGTGCTTGGCTGGCGGCCACGCCTGTCACCTTGCACTTTTTGGAGATCTCAGTTCGGCCCAAGTGAGCTTCACAGATCCCATTTCTTTGTATGTGTTCCTCCTGCTGATGGGAAACTCAGAGTCATTCCCCTTTAATCCTAGCAAGATCTCCAGCGCCTCCATCACTTGGTCAGGTTTTGGTACTTAACGGAATGTGAAGAAGAAGCTGTCAAGAAAAAATAAAACACAGTCTAGAATCCACAGGTCTTCACTTCTGAAATAATTAAAAAACATACAATATTGTTATGGGACTTGTTATAGTGCAGTCAGTCAGACGAGCCCTTCAGTCAACAAGTGACTGAAAGGCCCTAGAATTTATTATAAAATACACACACGCTTCTAATGTGGCCTATTAATGGATAGAGTCTGAGTATCTGTACTTATTCAGGTATAAAATGCAACAATAAAAGCATTTACACTAATAGTCCCACACAGAGCTGCTCACCACAAGCCAATCACCCCCTTTGTGTGCTTTGCCCTCCAGCAGGGATTAGTGCTCATTTCATCTCACTATTGGCTTTTTTATTATAACACACTGATTGGCCACACCGGTCTGAACCGGTCTGGTGACAGCACATTCGCTGCTTTCAAAAGGAAGAAAAAACCTCATCTTCCAAGCAGCGTAAGTTATATTTGCTTATTTCAAGCTTCGGGTTGGTGTTATCTCTGTTTGCATGTAACGTCCTATTTAATTTCCTACTCAAAACTGTGCTTAACAAAGACATTAAGTCTGAAACTCACACAAGGCATCTTTCTGAGAGATACATAATTTGGAATGTCACTCTCTCCCACCCGACCAAAACGTCCACGCTCAGTGGAAACAGCTCACACGTGTTTATTTGCACCTGAAAACCTCATCACATTGTTCGCATCCTGGGCCTTTCTCAAATATCTCCATAGAGTGTATCACATTGAGGGGAGAGGCTAGATAAAGGCCTCTTGATGAAATTAGACTTTTTATTTGCCATTTGTGCTGGGACACTGGAATGTGTTTTCCCCACATATCTCATCTTGCTCTCTTGCTCACTTAGAGGTGACAGCAAGGATTGGGGTCTGAGTGCAGGGTGAGCCATCCATTCAGTACCCCTGGAGCATCTTTTGCAAGGTTGAGGAGATGTAGTTACTATACCAAGCACAAGATTCAAACCAACAACATTCTTATGCCAGGAGCAGAGGCCCAGTTAATTGACCTACCCCTCATAACAAGATAAATAAGATTATTCAGAGATGATATAATGCTGGGCAGGGGTGTGAGGTTTCTCATTCAGTTTCAGCACCCAGTAGGTTATTGTGTCTGTTAAATTTGTGTTTGGTGGATAAATGGATGCTTTGTCACTATTTTTAATGAGAAGACCAGATCTCCAGGCATAATAATAATAAAATCGAAATAATGAACTTCAGTGATATCTATATAGATGCCATTACAACCAAATGTGTAACACAAATGAACGAGAAACCATAGTTCGCCTAATATATTCTTCCTAAGTGGTGAAGCCACAGTTAGAACTTCTCTTAGATATTATTTTATAGGTTTTATGAAACTAACCCCAAGTCTGTCCACCACAGCGCAGGGTCTGAACTTATTTTGACAGATACAGCATCCCATCAGGAATGTCAGACGCCCTCCTGTACTCTACAAAGCAGGACAGACACAGAGAAAGTGAGGGAGAGGAAGGCAATTACAAAAGACAGAGTGCAGTAAGACTGTGATCCGTATGAATGTCAGGTTAGTTAAATCCCATTCAGGGGGAATATCCTGTCTTAAGATGGGCAAGACCAGCATCTAGGTGTGGGATCGCCACTCAGAGAGCATCATCTACTGTAACAAGTTAAGGGAAATTCCAATGATTATTTCACCAGATGTGTCCAGCGGGATGGTCGCCATCACATTCTCTCCTCCTATAAGAACTTCCTATTTTTTTGGCTGTCTGCACGCTGCTATTTCTAGTTACATGGCGATCATACGAAGCTCATCTGGCCCGAGAAAATGATGCAAGGCAGACAGATCTAGTCCTAATCCCTTTATGGCCCCAGAAATCCTCCAACCCTGATCCCTCAAATCCAAGCATGTGTTTCCCGTTTGCCCAGAAACCTGGTTTGCTGTAACCAAACCTCCAGACCGGGGCAATATCGCTGAGACCTGTTTTATCTGTTTTTATTCCTCCTTATCATTTTTCTGTGTTATAAATGTCATTCTTCTTATGTCCTGGATGTTCACTTCTTCAGTGGTGTCCAGCTTCACCAGCAAAAGGGAAGGTGTGGAGAGAAATTTTAAAAACTGCAATTAGGAAAATGCAGCTGAAATAGAAAATCATACTGAATAATGATAAGGACATGCTTTACACATAAAACCATTTGAAAATGGACTTAATAAAAACCAATAAAAAAGAAAAACACCAATAAATAACATAAAATTCATTGGTCTGTGTTACACCCCGCGACGTCCGTTCCTGTTCCAGCCCCATGTGTGCCACGCCCCCCTCGTTACCTCCTGTGATTACCT
>JABFEA020000001.1:50149174-50175459 GCA_019775915.2 Cyphomyrus plagiostoma
TAAAGAATGCTTTCAGCACCTTGTTGAATCAATGCCATGTAGAATTAAGGCAGTTCTGAAGGCGAAAGGGGGTCAAATACCGTATTAGTATGGTGTTCCTAATAATCCTTTAGGTGAGTAGGTATATATATATATATACACACAAACACACACACACAAACATATATACACACACAGATTTGTAATTATATCTTTGTGGGGACCCATTCATTTCTATGGGGGAAACTCTATTCCCAATTTGACAGCCTTAACCCCTACCCAGCCCTAACCTTACCCATAAGTAACCAAACAGGACAGAGACTTTAGGCACTTTTAGTCTTTAGATTGCATTCACAGATTTTTGTGGGGACCGGTACAATAGTCCTCACAATGCCAAAACAGAACATTTGGTCCTCACAATGTAATATAAACATAATCCACACACACACACACACAAATCCCTTTCTTCTGATTGGCAGCCACACCAAAGGACTTGAGGTGTCCACCACCATGTTCCCTGGATAAGGAGAGACGTTGGTCTCTTTCCTGTCCCTGGCCCTTATCGTGTAATATACAGCTTATATATTTATAGACCGACTATAAAACTCTGTTCCCCATAGTCTCTTTTCACCATTGAGGAAACTATAATCTGTAATAGTCATCTCGTTTTTTTCGGCTGGGTAATTTTGTGACCCCAGCTTTCTGTGATTTTTGGGCACCCCATCTACTGAGCCGTGAAGATTGTTTTAGGCTGATTCCAAACAGCCCTGATCATTTCGCTGTAATCACTGCTAGATGCTTCCCTTTGCTGAGCTCATTCCAGGATGATTTCTAAGTATACGAGCCGTTTCCTCTTTCCTCTTTCTTTACAACTCTCCAAGTCGTACATTTCTTAATCTATGCTTGTCATTGATTTTTTTTCACAGCTTCAGAGAAATCTGTCTTTCTTTAAAGAGAGATCTTTGTTAAACATGATTTTATTAAACAGTAAATACAATATACTGTTAAAATATTAAAATAAAAGCAAATGTTTCTCCTGATGACAGAGAACATCTGTGACACTGATCATCCCAGTACTTATTGTCATTTAAAGACCACCCTTGCTCACTTTAATTGGCCTTTCAGGACAGAGCTGAATACTTTATTAGAAATAAAATCCTAATATCTCATATATATTAGTGCGAGCCCATTTTCCATTACTTATTTATTATACTGCTTAAAGTAAAATTCCAATTAAGATTTTTCAGTCCCATCACTTTTGATGGCACTGAGATATTTAACCATGATAATTAGGCAACTATAGGTCATATGTGTATTATACTGTACAAGGTACTTTATACTGTCTATATAGCAAGTGATTTTATGTGTAAGCAGTTCAGTTTGTCATATGATCTCCCCTTTGTGTAAGCCTGTCATGGCTATGTCTTTTCCCATGTGTAAGCGTGTTGGCTTACTTGTGCAGGCCTCCATGCCATGCCGCTGGGCCCAGTCCAGTCTCAGAAAGCTGCACCAGTGGAGGACCGCAGACAGGGTACCCAGCCCTCCCAGCGTCACCTGGTCGACCTCCGGACTGCACTGGTCCAGGACCACGTCAGCCAGATGCAGAGGAGAATCAGGGACTGTATGTAAACACAGGCTGGAATTGCATTTCTCTGAATGCCTGCCTGTTTCTAACACATCTGCATATACATGGGAATGTGTGTGCACACCTGGGCAACAATTCCATATCCAAACACTATCTCAGAAGCCATCTGTGTGCGAACGTGCTTTGGCACTGTTCCTCATTGTATACGTTAATGACATCACCCTTTCCACAGTCTATGTCCCTCCCAACGTGGACCAATTCAGACAAGGCACCCAGAATTCCCAAGCCACCCTGGTGAACCTGAATACAGGCTTAGTCATAAATCCCATTGGAGAGATGAAGAGATCGTATGCATATGGTAAGAAGCCAAGCAACTGCTGTGTAGAATGGCATGCATTCTGTAGGCAGTCTCATATAAATTAATCTATATCTATTGGTGTCACAGTGCTCACTGAAAGTCTTGGGTCACTTGCATTCAGTAAAAATTTAGCAAATATACTGGTTTTCATAACAAAAATGATTATATATTTTTACAAAAAATATATTACATTGGAAACAACCAGTAGTTTTAAGTAAAACATTAATTTCAAGTAGTAATAAATTGGAACCCAAATTATGGTTCTAAAAGAGCTGTTCTGAGTTAAAATGTTCATTGACAAGCAGTCTCATTGGGGGCTTTTTAATTAGTAACGCCTTTGTAATAACATAAAACACCAGATATTTCTGTTTAGTGTCCCTTTGGCAGCCAATGACAACAATTACAATTAACAGAAAAATGGCAAGATCAGAACCTGAAAGAGTCATTCAAAACAATTAAGATACTTGATAAAAAAGAAAATGTCTATGCAAAAGATATGTTAAACATTGCTTGCCAATGGACCTTTGTTATGAAATCAATAAATTCGCAACATTTTTCCAGAATTAAGTAAGCACTTAAGTAAACTTCCTATCTCTGTAGGACAGTGTTTCCCAACCCAGTCCTTGGGGAACCCTGGACAGTCCACCTTTTACCTCCCTCCCAAGTCCCAGCCAATCAGGAACGCCGAATACCTGGTACAAGGAAACACGTGACCTCAACTCTGTGTTACAGTGAATGAACCCTAACCTTAACCATAACCCTAACCCTAACTGGAGCTCCACTTTACGTCCTTAAAGATCACGTGTTTCCTGTGGAGGTGACGTATTTTGGGCGGAGCTCCACACTACAGACGTCTGCAGCTAGACCCTCTTAGGTACAGGTGCACTGTGAGATGAGAGGAAGCAAAAATGTGGACTGCCCGGGGTTCCCCGAGGAATGGGCTGGGAATCACTGCTGTAGGGTGTTAAATGGCTGATCATGGACACAATTTCTCTCCTCAACATTCAGCACTGCAGTACCGACTGTCCCCTTCCAAGTTCATTGGCTGCCCACATTAAATAGGGGGGTACTCTAACTTTTGCAGTGTATGTTCCTCCCTCGTTGGACAAGTTCAGGCAAGGCACCCAGAACTCGCAGGCCATCTTGGTGCACCCAATGACTGGTGAAACACTAGATGTGGCTGCGGAGATGGAGAGAAGCTACTGGCTAAATGGTGAGGGATCTTAAATCAGAAACATGTGTAAACATGCATGATCAGGCACAAGTGACAGACTAATGACAGCACTGTATGTGCAAGTGTGCACACCTGCCACTAGAGGGAGTCATGCATGCATGGCCTATGAGTTACATACTGAAATACATACATGGAAGCATATTTAATCTGAGCCCCAATATGGACTCTGTATTCACCAGACAAGTCTAGACAGCAACCACAGGCTGCAGCGTCAGAACCCGCCTGCAATGGTGAGGTCATCAGCGGCAAGTGTTACCTCTTCTTCTCCAGTCCCCAGACATTCAGCGAGGCGGAGGTGAAGCATTCGCCCTGAACATTACTCCGTATCCATGGTGATAGTGTCTCATGGCATCATGTGGTCCCAGGCATCTAAGAGTGGTTTATGTACCACCATACACGTGGTCAGGCTGAAGAAAAATCAAACCAAACCAAAAAAATCATATTTCCATTTCCACCACGTGTCAGAAATTGTGTGACAGAAGTAGACTGCCCACAGCAGAAGCTCTTAATTCTACTGCTTCCCTTTCCATAATTACAGTAACCACTGCTTGAGTCCTGGTAATTTGAATATAATAAAGAATTAAACTGGTTCATAATGATGTATGATGACTGAATGTTCATACTCCCAGGCCATATGCCAGTCCGTATCCCCAACTGGCCACCTGGCCTCCGTGACGAGCCCCCAGCTGCATTCCCAGCTCGCCTTCATTGTGACTGAGGCCAACAAGGGTCCCACTCTCACCTGGCTGGGAGGAGTTGTTCAGGTGCACCCCTGCCCAGGAACAAACTGCTCTTCAGCATTATTGCTATCACTGCCGTAATACATGTTAACAAAATCACACAACCACTTAAACATGAACGTCTATCTAGTGGCTACACAATACCACATTAGCAAGAAAAAAAAACTAAATTTAAAAGCAAGAATCTCTGATACAGTCTATTAAATAGCTTGCTGCATTTTGTTGATAGCTAGCTTTTCATTTAAGGTTACTTGTGCATTTATGACTGAGAAATATGTACTTTGCTGCTAGGATTATCATCATCACCCTTATATTCTTTAGTCATACTAAAAACTATAATCCTTCATTTCATAATGGCATTAATCATCTGAATAACAAAATAATTCCAGAAACTAATGCATTACTTGACATAATAGAGAGTTTGTGTGTATGTGTTTACTTCAGGCTGACTCTCAACAATGGACGGACGGCTCTTCCTGGACATACAGTGACTGGATGCCAGGTCAGCCCAAACCAGAAAAGGACCAGAAAGAATGCCTAGAGATGTTCAAAATCGGTGAGATTTCTATCATTTTTATACCCACTCGGTACCAATGGGGAAATATCAGATTACATAAATAAAACATGTCATAACTATTGAGTGACCCAGTAAAGTGTCCTGCTTTGAGCAGTTAAGCTGTATCAAGAATTTTACAGCTGTGGTAAATAAAATATAGATGTTGAATCAATGCCATAAAATAAATAATTTGGTACAATACACTGTCAAGTTGCTGGTTATCATCCTCCACAGTTCAGCTTTGTCAGCTTTGAAGATTTGTAATTGCTTTAAAGAGCAGGAGAGCAATCAGATAATGAAAGCAGTTTGATCAAACGGTTGCTGACCTAAGAGCATGTAAACACACACACACACACATAAAATAGCTTCTCGATTGCTACCTGTGAGAACATCTGAAAGGGCCTGGAAGGAGATTTGCTGAAGGGCTGGAACATTATGTGCTTCTGAGAGTGGGACAGCATACCAATAGGAAAACCTGGAAAAACACTGCTCTTACTTGGCAATAAAGACTGCCCACACAAACTGTCAGAAATGTGTGCTCATTTACAGTAGAGAATTTTAGCCTTGAGAAGAAAAACTGAAAGTTGTGGAGGACATACAGGAGGCGATACCCCATAATTTTTCAATGTGACTGTGAAGGGGTGAGCATGGCTATATTTGTGTGTACCATTGAAGTTCAGCCTATGTTTCCTTTTGGATAGGTGAGAGATGGTGGAGCACAGCGAACTGTAGATCCAAAAGAGCCTTCATATGCTCCTATCCTGCTGCAGCATGAGTGACGGATAGCCTCTCCCTCAGCAGTCTCTTCATAAAACGTCAACTCACGTTATATGCCAATTAAAGTACTTCTGTGATCACAAACGCATTTAAGTGTTTTTCATAACATCACAAACAGTCTTAAACAATGGATATCAAAAGCACCAGCCTAATTCATGCTTGCACAAGTGCTGGAAAAAAACTTAGACAAATTGTATTCTTGTTTTACTTCCCTGAATCCAAACCCAAATCAGACACAATATTTGTAATATGACTTCAACCAATATTTATATAGTTTCAGTGCAGGCATCCAGCTGTTAACTATGCTTGCTTCGTGTTATTAATTGTCCATTAAGAGTAAGTTTGCCATTGCTAGTAATAAGTTTAACCAGTGTTAGCCAAACAGTGCGTGTAAAACGTTAATAATAACTGATGTTAAAGAAGGATTAATATACTGGGTCTAAGATGTAAGTAGAGCGCAGAATGAATGAGGTAGAGAGTAAATATATGAGTCAAGTGAAAATACCATTTTTCCAACTAAAACACACACCCCAGTAATTATATAATATTTTACCCCCTTTTCAAATGATATCAGAGAGTGATGGACGGGACATAATAAAAATCACATTGCCAGGTTTATCGTTGATGGATGCAATATTTTATGTCCGTGGTTTGCACTAATACGGGCAGTGGGCGTCCCCTGCTGCCCAGTGTATTGCCGTTAAACAGCCGTACGACTAAACGCTTTTGAATTAGAAGTATTTTCACTCCCCCAAATAAATAGCCTAAAACAACCAGCAATCGTCCTACGCTAAGACCTCAACTACACAGGAACACAGGATGTGGTAAAACACATGGCCATTTATTACAGCTACTAGAAGAGTCAGCCGCCATTTTGAACAGCTATCCCGTTAGAGTCGGGCGACTCCAGACGAGTGCCCTCTAGCGTCACACGGTGGCCTAGCGGGTGGGGCGGACAGCCGCGCATAGCATGCTGGGGGAGAGGAGGACCCGGCTGCTAGTCAGTGTCATGGCGACCGGCAGCGAAAGGCTTATTCGGGAGTTCGCGATGAATGCAACGAAGGAGTCCGAAGGCGAAGGTCAGCGCACTGGGTAAATATGGGTTCGGGGTAGTTCTTGCAAGGTGCGCGGCGGGACCGTACGGGCGACGAGTGATGTTTGGGACGATAAACGCGGGCTTGGGCCGTCGCGACGGACGGACGGCGTGCCTTTTGTGTTTGTACGCCGCGTCGCAGTTAGTAGCTTCTTTGTATGTTATTTCCCCGCCTCGGTGAGCTACATGGGTCAACCGGGGCAGCTAGTTATAGATGAGCATCCGCATCGAAGTTGCTCCAAAAAGCTTTAACTAGGTAAGGAACTCCGGTTATGATAATTTTCCGCTTTACCCAGCATTTGCCGCGACTGTGTGGGTCCGGGTTAAATGCTCTTAGTTTTAGCAATTGTTAGCTAGCTGGCCATTAGTTCTTTTGCGGCTTGAGCATGGTTAATTCATAACTGGGTTATTTTTTAGTTTGCGAGAATGAGTCCCTGCCGCTTTCGTTTAGCCCACGTCGGTAGCATGCGGCGCTTACGGTCGGCCGCCATCTGGAGTGTTTAGCCGAGGCCGCTAACGTGGGTGTCGCGGTTACGCGGCGCGTGCCCGTTAAAGCGTCATTTTCGGCGCAGCGCGCGGTTAAGGCCTGTGTTAGAGATTGAGTGTTACCGAGTTGCAGTGTTTTTAAGAGAAGTTTATCGACATTTGATTTACTCAACGGCGTTTTCGAGCTCCTTCTCACGATTGGCTGTGTAAAATGGATGGCAGTGAGGCCCGCCGTAGTGTAGCCGCACGGCGGGGGGAGGCGGGTTTTCCCGCTTCGCCGAAATGGTCGCTGGGTGGCGGGATGGGGGGTCAAAGTCGAGCGCCTGTGTCTCCTCTGTCCTTCCCCGGGCCACACTGTTAAGGTTACGCCTGTATGAGTTTTATTAGCTCTCGCATGTACTAAGGGTGTCATCGTTTAACGCCGATCCTTCCTCACTATGGCGTCTGAGTAGCTGGCGGAGGCCGACCGGCCACTTCAGTGTGGGGGATAAGGGGTGTTGAATAAGCCGCCGTCGGTAGCTGTGTATCCGGCCCATTTAAATTCCTTGAACGCGGGTTGACCATATCTGTGATTGATTATTCTTGTTTAATAAACGAGTATTAATTAGCAGTCGGTGGAGGCGACACAGGGATTAGATCACAGATTGGTGAAGGTTTCGGCGTCACTGGTATTATAAATGGTTCTGGGTTTATTTAGGTAGTTGATGTTGCTTAGGGTCGCTTTTGTAAGGATTGTGTTTGTCTATTAGAATTTTGCAGGGTTATGTAGTTGGATGATTGTAATGCAATATTTACGTATTTCTCACGTTTTATATCCGTTGTGTGATGTTCTGCATATCAGTTTAGTTGGTTAGAAAAAGTTAATCTCTTCATTTTGGACGTATCCTCGTTTAAAGCCCCGCTCTGGTTGCTGCTGCAAATTAGATCGTGTGACGCTGTTATTTCGTAACAACCCTCCGATACCATTGGTCTTTTAGTGGTAAACACTAACAGGGCTCTTGTGTACAGGCTCGATAATCGGAGTTTAGCGTCAACGTTCTGCAAAGAATTCTTCTGGTTTGTTTGGTGCCAGAAACTAACCTATCAGATAATGTGGTATGTGGGTTTCACATCTGGTGGCAGGGGAGGGGGGTATGAATACACTGCATCTTGCATTATTTTCATTTGCTTCCTTATATGCTTTTGGACTTAACAATTGATGTCATGATCTTCCCCAGGTGATCAGGAATGAAAATATCTTGAATAATTTTCATAAACTTTCTTAGCGAGTATAGAAGTGTACTTTGGACGGTTGCCAGTACCATGTGTATTTTTCAGTCACTAATGATCTTAGCCTTGTTGTGGCATTATGGGTACTGCGTGGTAATTGTCTGTAAGTTAACTGCTTAGCTTTCTTGCAGAGTGATGAGTGACAGACACCAAAACGGCGGAGTATCTCGCTCTTTGGAAAACTTAGGGCCTGTGAAAGAAGCTGCTGTTACCATGGACAGCCAGGGGGAGGCACCGATGCACCACCACACTGCTGTGACAATGGAATCTGCTGGAAAAGCATATCCAGGTTTGTAGCCTTCTATAATGTTCTGGTTGTGGTAGAAACTAAAATTTCTCTTCTACTGCACATTGTATTTTATCATTTATTTAACCTCCGTTGCCGGGAAAATTTGGTGGTTATTTGATAGTCTGCTGCTAACTACTTGGAGAAATGTTTTGTTGAGCTGACAAAACATTGGAAAGATTTTTTGTAAAGTTCTTATGTCTATTAAAATGTGTGCCTCAGTGTTTGCGCCTGCCTGTGTATCTCTTATAGTCTGCTCTGCTAAATGTATGCACTATCAATGAATAATATCTACTACTTGAGGGGAAGGGCAGAACAAATGGTGTGATGTCTTGTCCAGAAGAGGGAGGCTCAGCAAACCCTGCGGAAATGATTCCGATCAAGGAGGGTAGTGAGACGTCCCGTAAGAAAAGCAAGAAGCATAAAAGGCACAAAAAGAAAAAGAAGAAACGCAAGGAAGGGAAAGAGAGCAGCTCTGAATCAGGAGTTGACTCTGATCGAGAGGCACAAAATCAAGCGAGGTAAGCTTCCTAAAACTTCTCAGTTTTAGTGCAAAAGTTAGCAAGCATGGATTGTCGCCGGTCTGTAAAGTGTATGGAAATATTTCAATATTCAAAACATGAGTACATGTGGAATAGTGTTAAAAAGGGGCTTACGTTCTCAAGTACATGAACTGCAATGCAAAAAGGTTTTAGCTGCAGAAGTACCATTTTTGCCCCTCATACAATTATTTTGATTAAACTAATAGACGATTTATTTGAATTAATTAAGATTATTCTGTCTTTTTGACAAGCTTGAAGAACCATTCCCTTATTGAAGAGGATGGAAGCAGATTTTGTCGTAATGATGTTCAAGATTCAGCTGGAGGACAGGTCACAGGTAACCAGCATTTTGTTCAAAGGAATGTAGCAGTGAATTTTTATTTTTTTTTGTCAGTGTTTTAAACTTGTGGTCTTGATAGATGGACTGTCAGTGTGTTTCACAAGGTTATGTGAGGTGAGAAAGGTAACTTTTACATGGTAGTGTTAATCATGATTTTGAAACTTTTGTGCCATTTAAAATATTTCATTGCTCTTATTAGATCTACATGTGGAAAAAGAGGATGGCAAAACTAAAAAACAAAAGCATTCTAAGAAGAAGAAGAAGAAGAAGAGAAAAGGAGAGAAAAAGTCTCCTTCCCATTCAAGATCAGAGAGCACTTCTGTTTCTGGGTCTGACTCTGAAGGAGAGTCCAGGCCTTCATTACCATCTACAGTACCCTTGGACATTAAGGAGCATGAGGAGCATCCCCATCCTTTGAAATACTTGGGCAAGGCTGAGTCTGCCATGAAAACCTTTAGCAAGACAGGAGAGCATTCTCCCATGAAAGCCTTGGTCAGTAAGCCTGAAGTGACCGACTCTACAGTGAGAATGCTGGACAAGCCAGAAGGGAGAGCATCTCCAATGAGAGCCTTAGTCAAGTCTGAGGAGAAGCATGAACTCGTGTCAGCCCTGGATGGCTCGGAACTCAAAGAGAGACCCATGATGCTTTCTGCTAAATCCTTGGAAGGACATGGGGTGATAGAATCTTCCCAATTTTTGGACAGTGATGGGGGGAATATTTTAGGAATTCCCTCCTCAGACAAGCCTCAAGAGCAGGTTTCTCAGCTGTCCTTTAGTGGAGATAATGGAAGCACTAGTTTTGAGGCTGAGAGTGTTAAAACCAAGGGGGGAACCCCAAAACCCAATTTTCCAGAGATTCATAAAATGCCCATTGAAGATTCTTCCTTGGAGGCTGCAGAGAATGTTGTCAGTTTGGGGAACACTGGGGATCCAGTAAGTTTTTGCAAAGCTCAGGATTTGCCTGATATAATTCCTAAACTTCAGGGTACACAAGATGAAGAGCCTGTTAAAGGAGAGTCTATTTCAAAGGACAAAGAAGCGGAGCCAGGCACCAAGCATGGAAAGAGACACGGAAGCAGCTCTAGATCACGGTCAAGATCAGCCTCAAAGGCGAAAAAAGAAACATCACAAAAAACCCTATCCAAAAAAAGTCTTAGCCAGTCTCGAAGCCCAAAACGAGCCTCTGGTAAACCTAGTACCAGAAAAGATCGTTCATCATCTAGAAGAAGGACTAGATCTAACTCACGAAGGAGGAACAGTCCTCGGAGGCGCTCCAGGTCTCATTCAAGGAGACGTAAATCTAGATCACGATCCATCCAGAGGTCAAGGCGCAAATCTAGGTCCTACTCTCCGAAGAGGATTCAAAGATCCAGCTCTCGCACGCGTAGACGGTCAAAGTCAAGGTCTCCGCGACGCAGACGTACCCGATCTCGTTCGGTTGTGCGGGTGCGTAGGTCTCGGTCGCGATCTCGTTTTAAATACAGACAGTCGCGATCCAGATCTAAGAGGTCCCGTTCTCGTCGAAGGTCACGCTCTGCTAGGAGGGGCAGACGCTCAAGGTCCCGGTCTCGGTCCCATTACAGGAGATCTGTGTCTCGTTCCAGAAGGTCACTGTCTAGGTCCTATAGGCGGGCCAGAAGGACTCGCTCCAGGTCCATTGTTATCCTCAGGCGATCAAGATCAAGGTCTCTCCTAAGAAGATACAGACGGTCAAGGTCACGATCTTTAAGGCGGAACCGATCAAGATCCCCGAGAAGACGACGATCTAAAACTCGGTCACCACGGCGATCTAGGCGTTCTAGGTCTAGGTCTCGATCGAGGAAGAGACGGTCAAAATCTCGATCTCTGAGGAGAAACAGGTCGAAGTCAAGATCAGTTCAGCGCGATAGACGTTCCAGGTCAAAGTCTCCAGGTAGACGCCATCAGTCAAAATCTAAATCTCCCAAAGGTGACCGAAAACCATCTAAATCACCTGAGAGAAGTAAACACTCAAAATCTGCTTCTCCCAGTAAACCCAAATCAAAATCTGGATCTGTTTCCAGGGAGCAGCAGTCATCTGAAGCCAGTCAATCTTCAGCTGAGGAACCACAAGGCCCTAAAGCAACATCCCCAACCCTAGAAAATGTTGATCCCCCAAAACAGGAAATTCAGGTGGAAGATGATGTTCCTGTCAGCAATGAGGAACCAAGCCTTTTCGCAGAAATAAGTTCTGCAACTGTGAGTACGGTGAAACAGTTTGTGGAAGAGGAAATTGCCTCAACCTTTCCTGTATCTGAGGAAAAGCCCTCTAGTGTGTCTGTGGAGAGTAGTGTTGATACAGAGGCAAGTGTTGTGACTGCGGGCTTCTGGAAGCCAGTACCTTTCTTGAGTATCTACAAGGAACCACCTGTTTCCACAGAATCTGTTTTCAGCCCATCTTCAGAGGCTAGACCTGCAATCGTAACGCAACCACATGAATGTTTGCCGGTGGGTCTCACTGAAAAGTGTATATCCCCCGAGACCTTGTCAAATGAGCAAGGTTTATCTGATCTTAAGCCTCTGCACACTGAAATTGAGTCACCAGCTTCTGAAAAAAATATTTTCCACACCTCTGAGAGGCCATGTGCTTTTGAGGATGGAAATCAGCTCGTTAGCAATAGGTCAAGGTCTGTCTCACCACATTCTGACAATCCTTCAGAACCATTGCCTGAGTTGCCAGACAGCTCTGTAACTGAAGAGCCAGATTCTTTGGCTGCTGAAATTGAGAAAACTGCAAGTGACACAGAAGCTCCCAATGACCACAGAAGTTCTGCACCAGGGACCCCAACAGAGTGCATACCAGAAATTAAAATTCAGCTGGATCGTTCAAGATCACAGTCAGTTGAACATGCAAGTGAAGAGAGGCTGTCTGAAATCAAATCTCCATCTGAAGGTCCAAAGGAAAAAGCATCTAAACTGCGATCCTCAAAATCCCCTTCCAGAAAGACCCTCTCAAAGTCTAGATCTTCCTCGAGAAGGAAGAAAACAAAGTCACAATCTCCCACTCGTCGAAAGCATTCAAGATCCAGCTCATCATCTGTTAGAAAGCTTTCTAATACTCGAAGGAAGAAGTCAAAATCCAGATCTCCGGTGCGGAAGAGGAAATCCAGATCTCCATCCCACAGTAGGAAAAGGAAGTCTAAATCTCGATCTCCTGCAAGGAGGCGGCGGTCAAGATCCAGATCAACTAGGAGGAGAAAATCAAGATCGAAATCTACAGGGAGAGCAAAGGTTTCAAGGTCTCGGTCTACTAAAAGGAGGCGTTCAAAAACCAGATCTCCCGTGAGAAAGAACCGTTCAAAGTCTCGTTCACCTCGCAGAACAAAGCGCTCAAAATCTCGATCTGCCACTCGAAGGAGGAAATCCAAATCTGCAGAAAAATCAAAGCGTTCAAAAACCCGCTCCCCTGCTAAGAAGAGACGGACAAGGTCCCGGTCTGCAACAAGGACTCGGCGTTCAAGGTCGAGGAGGTCGCGATCACCCTCTAGACGGAGAAGAAGTTTCCGCAGTCGTTCTTTTGATCGACGGGACCGTTGGAAGCGTGAGCCAAGTCACTCCCCCATTCTCATCCTCCGCAAGAAGAGGTCTGCCTCCCGTTCTCGACGCAGCTCCAGCAAAACCCCACCACGGCTCACAGAGCTCGGTAAGGCTAAATTACTAGTCATAAAGATTTTTCCCCGGTAGCTGAATATTAATTTAATCAGAATAGTGGTTAATGAGTTTGATATTGAGGCTTAAGTGTTCATTCAGTCTTGTTTTTGTGATCATAAAACAATTTTTTGTGAAACTGATGTCATGAGAAACTAATGTCCAGCCCTGTCTCTTGCAGACAAGGACCAGTTGCTGGAGATTGCCAAGGCAAATGCAGCTGCCATGTGTGCCAAGGCAGGGATGCCTATCCCAGAGAGCCTGAGACCCAAGGCTATCCTGCAGTTGCCTCTGCCAACCCCTGCTCCCTCACCCCTGAATTTGCCCTTGCCTCTGCCTATGAACCTTCCCATGAATCTGCCTATGGGCATGCCCAACATCAGCATGAATGCAGCCATGGCCACCATGACGGCCGCCACTATGACAGCCGCTTTGACCAACATGGGCGCCCTGGCAAACATGCCTGCTCTGCCAACTATAACAAACAAGCCCCCGCCTGTGCCCGTGCCCAACACCGCTAACATTGAGGAGGCAAAGAGGAAGGTGACCCAGACGGCTAACAGCATCAGCATCAAGGAGCTCACAGAGGTTAATGTTCTCTTCTGAAGGGTTATTCAAGTATTGTTTTTAGAAATGGCAAGACTTGTTTCTTGCCTTCGCCTAACGGAACCTTTGCCTAGTTATCGAGAGTGTCACTGTAATGGAACCTGCAATGCCATGTATGTGTTCTCTTACAGAAGTGCAAGCAAATTGCAGAGAGCAAGGAGGAGATGGCCATTGCCCAGCCCCACGTTTCTGATGACGAGGATGTAAGACCACACTTCTCACAGAACTTAGCGTGCAACTTTACTGCCCTCTAATTGTCCATGGATTTAGGGTAGTTTGGTTACCGTGGAATCTAATTCTGTTAATTCTTGCATGTTTTTTTTTTTTTGACTGAGAACTTTGGTTTTCATTCAGCTAAACACTTTTCTTCTCATTCCAGTAAGTCCTACCCGCTCCCCTCTCTCCCCGCCCTTCTGTGATGTCTGCACCTGATTGCATCTGCAACATCTTACAAGGAGCAGCATTTAGAAGCCTTCTTGCCTTGCATCATGGTGTCATTAGGGTCATTGGAACAGAAGGAGGAGGGAGGGAGTCTGCGTATCTGGGACAATGAAGGGAAATCATGCAGCACAGAGATGATGAGGGCTGCACCAACCAAGATGACTGCAGTGCAAGTGTTAGAGCACCAGCTGTCTTTGCCTCTGCACCTTCCAGGTTGGAAGCACCTTTTTCTGTCGGGTGTCCTGACGGATGCTGAGAGCGACTGTGGCTCAAGGTGTGAACAAGGAGTTCAGCAACTTTCATGAAACTAGTGCCCCCAACAAACGTGCGTTCCCAGGTTTCTCTTCTGCCTACCTGGGTTCAGGAGAGGAAAAACGGCACGTCCACGTTCTCAAACGCAACACCTCACTGGGGTAATTGGAGACTAAGAACAGACTGTTTGCCCAAATTGATACCAAATTGGTCAGCATATTTACTAGGATACCTTGTGATTTGCCGTACTTGAATTTCTGCTTTTATTTTGCTTTTAAGTCATTTTTAAACCCTTCGGCTGCTGGCGGGGCAGCTGAATGACTTACTGTCTTGGTGCAAATTCAGTATTAGTACACCCTTAGGCCTTTCTGGGACTCCACGTGTTTTTGGAAATATAACAAATAATAAAGGAGTAGACAGTGTCCAATTAAATATTTCTTTGGCAAATTTAAATGTTTCAAAGCTTCCGAAGTTTTGACACTTGTCCAGAAATCGACGCGAATAATGCTTAACTAGATAATTGCCCTGAAGCACCTTTCTGTATCAGGGCCTGTTCTGTAGAGTGTAATTAAGAACCAGTCATCAGCTTCTTAGTTCAAATTCACTTATTAAAAAAAGGAAAAAAAAAATATACTGAAACTGCATACAAAACTTTTTTTTTGACAAATTCTTTGTGGTCTGATGCTTTTGACACCTTTCCTGTGTAATTTGTGTGTTATTTTTGTGTATTTTGTGCATCTTTACATGCATTAACACATTGCTTAATTTCATTTTTCCCTCTGGATGCTCATTCATTGGTTGGACAAAGTGATGTCTGTCAGAATTCGGTTAAAGACCACCTGAGGGGCTTTGATGTCCCCCCAGGGATCGTACCTCTGGGAGCATAGGGTTGCCTGATGACTTTGGGATGGATATATATAAATATACATTCACGTGCGCACACACACATACATATATACATAATTTTTTTGCTTCCTAATCATTGCAAATGCTTCTGCGCTGAAGTTCAGTTAAAATATGGGCTTTGGGAACGTTGCCCGTCATAACTGTATCACCTCCCTTGTTGCTCGTTCACGCACGCGCATAATCACATGTGCAACACGCATCCTTGCATATAGCTCAGGTGGCATGTGCTTTACTGTATTTCCTACGGCCGGGTTGTGCTGTAGCTGTCACTCGACCAAAATTACTAAGCTTGCGCTGGCAAAGGGATGAGGTGACCATCTCGACAGGTGTCAGGGGATTGCCTGTGAAGACTGAAGGCAGTCCTTTTGGGCTGTTCTGTGGATGGGTATTGTCTCACAGCCTGGATGGTTCCCAGTGAGCATTTTCGCTCGGCTCAGCTGGATATCTGCAGGCGCAGAACCGCACCGTTCTCTGTTTGGGTCTTCGAGTGTGCGAGAGTAAGGTTTCCACACTGGGTTGTTTTGCTATCTGGGCCTCTGTTTAAAAGGCAGATTTGATTAAGGGTCTCGATTCAAGGTTCACCACACGTTGTGTCCATTGTGATGTCCAGTCTAGTAATTCTGTATGGTGTTAGTACTCCATCCTACTGTTGAACCAGACCTTCTAATTAAAACATCTGGCTCTGTCTTTTTATATTCTGTAAAATGTCATTTTAGTATTTTTTAAAGCTGTTAGTTGGTTTGCTTTGTACATAATGCTATGTGGATTATTAAAGGAAGCCCTGAAAACTATTTTTTGTGGTTTGCTGTGGGCCTTTGATACTGGTGTGTGAGAGTTTTGGGCAACATTTCTGGTTCTACTGTTTGTCTTAAGTAACATGATCACCTTTAAATTGGTTAATCTGTTAAACAATATTGCTGATTTGTGACTACGTCATACATCGCCAGACTCTATTTAATCTGCTCTTGACGGTGCTTAAAATGTCCACTAGATGGAGGCATTTCCTCACTAGTGTCATCCTCATGTTTTTATGAGCTGTTCCCAACTGCTTTTTAAAAGGGGAAGTAACGCTAAGCATCTCTTTTTTTTTTTTTATAACCTATATGGGCAGCTGTCATTGCATAAGATTGAGACCTGTTACATGTCTTCTCAACACAATCCATGAAATATGAACTGTTGAAAAGAGTGGTCGGATGTTTAGTGTCTGTGAAGTTTCAGGCTGGTGGGCCTTGTAGTTTGGATGGGTCAGAATCGCCTGGGGCAGTTCTGGCCAATGTTAAGGACACTTGATTTGCGCTTACCTAAGATGTTGTACCAAAAGCAAATTCTACTACATGTGGTCATTAAAAAATCTGATTCTGGCAGAGATCCTTGTGTCCTTGTGGGGTTTTGTTCTGCCTCTGCCCTGCTCCCTGGGCCACTTCTCTGGGACTCTGCAAAGTAGTGAGTAATGGAGGGGAGAGGTTCCCATGTGCTTTGCGGTTTTTGGGTGGAATGGTGTCCAGCTCTGCGGCTGGCCCAGGGCAGCCATGTGTAAACTGAGCAGGAGTGTGTGAGCAGGGAGGCTGGAGTTCGCACACACTCCTGCTGGGCCAGCCGCAGAGCTGGACACCATTCCACCATTTGTTGCCGCGCTTATATTGTGGAGGCCATGCAGTGATCTAACCTGACCATGCCTGTTCTCATGTCTGGCTGCGATATTGCCAAATTCATTCAGGGATTTATGTGATTTCCTAATACGTGCAAGTCTCTTAATGAGTGCAGTTGTTATTGGTGCAAGATGTGTGTGGGTTTGTGCTTGTGCAAAGCAGCGGCCAAGTGTTTCAGGACAGGCAAGGCCTGTGTGACAGGGCGACCCTAGTGTTTTGGGACAGGTGAGGCCCTGCGTGGCATGGAAGGGCCGGTGTAACGCAGCGTCCTCAGTGCGATGGGTAATTCCTATTGTAATACAGTGGCCTGACGCATGGCTCCCCATGTGTTTTCTGGCTGTAACTGCATGTGTTTTTTTTGTGCTGGGTACCAGCACAGACGCATCTACATGCGGGCCCTGTGTGTATGCGCCTCTGTCTCTGTTAGCTGGCTTGGGGGTGGCAGGATGGGGCACATCTGCCAGGCTGGGTAAATTCCTCATGGGTCAGGAATAGCAGGTGGAGGCTAACACTCCCAAACCGATATGTTCCAGTGCCACCAGCAATGAGAGTCAGTCTGCCATGTTAAACCAGGAAGTGAAGTGAAAAAGGAAAACTTGAAATGTTTCTGTGGGATTCTGGGTGTATAAGCAGTATTTGCAGTCCATGTATGAACTACTCAATTTCAACTGGCACTCTGTGCTGTCCCTTTGAATATATAGGGTTAATCGTGTGAATCAGGTGTACCACGGTGTTAAATTAACATTGCCATAACATGCCGTGATGTCCCACATTAATGCAATTCTTCCTGAATGTCAAATGAAGTTCAAGTGAGGAAACAAACCACAGACATCAAGAAAGGTGCTTCAACACAACAGTTTATATTCATAAAATGAAACAAAACTTGGAAAAAGATCGTTATCAACTTTTTTTTCCCATTAGCTCATTTCAAAAGCAGAGGATGCAATCTGATGTGTGGGTGAGGGAATGGCTGATATGAACAAGCAGTCATTTACAGTGGAGGCTATTTACACCATTGGAGGGTGGCTGCATAAGAAAGTAACTCTCTACTGCCCCTGAGGCGGAAGAAGGGAGGTATGTCTGGTGGAACGGGGAGAAGATAATCCCACCATGCCTGGAAATGTCTGCGGGCACTTCAACTATTGGGGTGCGTGGAGATGATAAAGTGGGATATGATTGTCTCTTCCTGTCCCTCCATCTTTTCCCATTATAAATTATTTTAGACCCTGTGGCTTCAACTGCATATAAACCCATTGCTTATTTGTCAGGATAGGCTGAGTGTATCCCACAATCCTTTGCCGCTTCCCTGTGCTCGGTTCAGTGATATGTATATATAGGACTTTCCGGAAACCCATTATTCACGACAATCCAACCAGATTGGTGCGTTTGGTGAAACTACTGAAAAGGGAAGAGACTGTTAAATGTCTTCAGCTGCTTTTAAATCCATCAATTGTGCCACGGAGTGCACAGTCAGCTTGATGTGGTTAAATAAATTAAAAAACATAAATAAAGCGATAAATAATTAAACCATAATGACAGGGGTGGAGTCACATGGAGGAATCGGTGCATCCTGCGGGCTGTCGGTTGTTTCCTCCTCTTTTGCGTGACTGTAAGGCCACTCACACGCTCTCAAGTGTCTCGTCACCTTTTTCTCTGCTCCCTTCTCGATCCTCTAAGAACGGGCCACGCCTCTCTGGTTTCCAGGTTGTCCTGTGGTCACTGGAGACCGAGCTTGGAGCCTATTCCGTACCGATACTCCGATGAGTGACTGCCAGGCCCCTGCCCTATCTGCATGAAGCTCAATGTCTAATCCTCCAGGGAATGTCCCGGAATCGAAAGCTGGTCCCTGAAGGACACTGGAGCAGGGAACCACTAGGGAAGGTCCTGTGAAGTCTTGCTTAGCCACACCCTCTCTGTGTGTCTGTACCTCAATTAACAGGCTGTGCCCGTCATGGTGGGGGGGGGATGGGGGGGCTGCAGTCAGTGCATTTCATTCTTGGCACTAAAGGGAACTCCGCCTTCTCCAACTCCATAAAATCTATTTGTAAAAAACCCAGAAGAGCAGCCTGTTGACGTGCCACACAGAAAAGCCGTGCTTATCCTCACACAGCTCATTCACAGTTAATGTCGTCTTACTCCTTGTACGTTTTATCATTTTTTTCAACTATCCGTCATAGAAACAATTATAGCAACGCTGCCGATAATTATTAACGCTGACAAAATGTCAGCAATTTTTTTTTATATAAATGAGCAATATCACAATGACTCCGCCCATGCTGTGGTGTCGTTGCCGAGTTCAGTGTCCGCCTCACCCGCCCAACCCCTTCGGCCCTGCTTAGTAAGGCCTCCACACCGACTCCTCTAGGCGGCCTCCCCCGGTGGCCATGTTGGTGGGGGAGCTGCTGTGGCTGCCCTCGGCCTCCACCGCCACTTCACTCTGATTGGGCAGGGAGGGGTTGAGCAGGGCGGAGCCGGTGGATGCGTTGGTGCAGGGTGGCAGGATGCGGGGTGGCGACCGCTCTCCCCCTGACATCATGGAGAACTGGTAGGAGCCCGTGGAGGTGCTGTAGTACAGGTGGTAGGGAGAGGAGCCAGCCTGGAAGGGCCCGCCCTGACCCTGGGCCGAACCGCCCGGGTAGGGTGGGGGCAAGTAGGCATAGCGGCCTGAGGGCGTTGTCATGGCCGACATGCCGATGCCAATGGCACTGGTGACGGGCGTGGCTGTATAGGTGAAGGCTCCGGCTGGATAGTGCATGCGCGGGTCCGAGAAGCGGCCATCCGGGAGCGAGGGCAGCGAGGAGAAGGGCCGCTCCAATCCTGTCATGCGCGGGTCGCTGAACGCAGTGAGGTCTGGACCTGCCAGAAGGAGGTGGTCAGAGGTAGGGGGGTGTCTGGCTAAGGATCTGGCCGCGAGCCCAAATATACAACAATTATAGTTATTTCTTTAGCAGACTCTTTTTAATCCAAAGCAATGTACAGCTGAGAATGCAGGCTCAGATAGTCCCTCATGCATTTGGGGCGTTTAGGGCCTTATTCAGGGACCCAACGGTGACATCATCCTACCAACCCTGGAACTGGACCCAGCAACCTTCTACTCACAGGTCTATGCCACCCCAATTATATCCCATATTTCTTATCTACAGAATAAACCCTGCGTGCGCGAGCGTGTCATTCACCTGAGAGGCGGCTGGAGAAGTCCGTGAGGGCGGACATGCCACTGGCCCTACCCGGCGAGATGGGCGTGGCTGGATGGACGGAGGCTGAGGAGATCTGGCCGAGGTACGGGTATGACTGTTCGTAGGACCAGGAAGGTGAGGTCTGCATCTGCCTGGAGTCTGAGAGCAGAGGGTTCATGTGACGTTCGGCTCAGAGCGGAAGAGCATTATGTGCGAGCTTTAAGTGCCTCCAGCCGCCAGTACCCCCCCACCAGCAGAACTGGCGTACGCTCCAACGGACATACCGACGGGAAGCATTTTGCTGGCGGCCTGCCCGCCCCCCCATGCACAAGGCCCCACTGACGAGGAGAGTGATATCTGACACGTCCCACATTTGCTTGGGTGGCACTGTGCCCGCCTCACACCCCCGACGTGGGCTGAGAATGGCTGAAACACCATAGGAGTGGTGGCCTTATGATTTGGAAATGGGGGTGAGGGGTGGTGGGACTGAGAGCGGAGGTATTCCCATTAACACAGGAAATAACTACCTGTAATTGGGGGGGAGGCAATTGCGTGGATATGGGGGCAGAATCCGGGGCACAGTTGGGGAGGGGCAGCTGGCACGGACTGGGGGGAGTGAGTGAAGCCGTCAGGTGTGAAGCGACAGAGTGGAGCCCAATGGGAAGAGGACACATGTGTCTGTGTGGGGGAGACACCCACATCCTGACACCAGCTGCTCTTGATTTTGACCAATATAAAAAGAAAGGGGGGGGGCGTTGGCGGGGGCCTTGAACAACTTAAAAGCAGCTTCCGCTGGCGGGATTCCCGCAGCTATTTCTGGAAGCGCAATCAGAGGCAAGGCGGGCGGGCGTGCGGGCAAAGGGGGGGGGTAGGGGGCAGGGTGGTTTGTGCCGCCCCCCCCAGTTTGCCCACATAGTGCCATACAGCCACTTCTGCAAACTGCAGCGGAAGTACGACCTGTGCCTGAGGTGCCGCGCAGACGCAGCATGGGGCCCCAAACGGCGCCCATCTGTGCTGCCCCTCGGTCCAGGTGCCCCCAAACGGCGCCCATCTGTGCAGACCCTTGGTACAGGGCCCCCCAAACGGCGCCCATCTGTGCAGGCCCTCGGTCCAGGGGCCCCCAAACGGCACCCATCTGTGCAGGCCCTCGGTCCAGGGGCCCCCAAACGGCGCCCATCTGTGCAGGCCCTCGGTCCAGGGGCCCCCAAACGGCGCCCATCTGTGCAGGCCCTCGGTCCAGGGGGCGCCTGGATAACCAGCAGCCGCTTACATTTCGTGTCTTTCGTTTGCGGTTCCCGGCCAAACCTTAAATCCCGTCCATCGCATCCACCCCGCCTTTCCCTACATCCCCACGCAAGCGGCGCGCGGCAGGGCAGCTGCCTCTGCACACCTTCGGCATTATTGCTCTCAGTAAGGGGATTTTCACAGCGCAACTTCCTGTCTCTCAGTTCCTCCTCTCTTCATTCTGCTTCCCTTCTGCAGAAGTACAAAAGCAGCGTGGGGGGTGGGAGTAACACTTCCTGCATGGACCCGTATTTCTCCTCCTCGTTCTCACGCACAAGTCAAAGAGGAAGCGAAACCCAATGGAAATGTATTCGTGTGGAATTTTTTTGTTAATGGGAGGGGGGCGTCTATATTGTAATGCACACTAACCGAAAGAGAAACAAAAAAGTCCGGTGTGGACGTTGGAGAGCCGTGCTCAGCAGGGGCTGAGGTGCATATAAATATCACCATGGAGACAACATTATTATGGGATATCAGTACGCGTCTTTTTTATATGCTCTGCCACTCTATCATACCTGATGTGTCCGGCAAGAAACTGATGACATTTCAGTTAATGAAATCACACGCAAAAACCCTTCACAGCTAATTGTCTGATAAAGACTAAACCACTGGAGAAAACAGGAAACTCTAATAATATACACTAAGTCCCCAAGATATAAACCAGTTCTGTTCCGAGAGCGGGTTTGCATGTCCAACAGAGTTAGCCAGCATCCAGCTGACGATGCTCCAGTACCCAACCCTCAGCTCCTACCAAAACATGTACAGGTGCAACTATCTGAACATAAGATAATGCTTTTAAAAGTTAGTACTTTCATTGTTTGTTATAGATTTGTGGTGTATTTTAACAAGAAACAACTGAGAGTTTATCTATCTATTTATTATTATTTTTTTTTATTTCCATTGTTCTCCATAAGCTGATCTCGCTGTTTACCATTTTCAAGCTAGCCTATAAAGCACATGCACACCTAGGCTAACTCTCTCTCCTCGACTCATATCGAATACATTTACATGAGAAAATTTAAAAGTTGATATTTGTATTTTTGTTATCGATTTCGAGTGCATTTTAACAACCAACAACTGAGTTCCTTTTTTCCCGATTGTTTTCCGTCAGCTGAACTTTCGAACAGCTAGCGAGGGAGAGCCTACGTTACTGTATCAAGTGCTAGAGAGAGAAATTTGCTGCCATGAAATTTGAAACTCTGGTACAATTTTTAATTTTGCAGTTACTTAAACAATTTTAAATGTAGCGGACATGCACGTTTGCATCTTCAAACATTCGTATCTGGATGGTTTGTATGTGGAGGAATTTTTGTATTTTATTTATTGGTTTCAGTATTATATATATATTCATTGTATCGGTCCATCTTTCCTACAGTACGTATGGAAAGGCACCATGAAAACCTCCTTCCCTTTTTTAATTAACTTGAAACAGGAGGTTGGGCTCATTTGGAGAAGTAGGACAAACTTCTCCAAAAACGTTTTTTTTTTTTTTTAAATAAAAATAAAAGCTTCCATGATTTCTCTGATGGATAATTCACTGCAGTGCTCCAGGGGACAGAAGAACCTCAGGTCCCATCCCCGCACATCCTTAGTCCTGACATGGCCCCTCACCGCAGCTCTCAGTCGCCCACACCAGCGTTTCTCAATCCCGTCCTCGGGGACCCCTAGACTGTCTGGCAAGGAGCTGGGAAAGATCAAACACGTGCAGCATCTAGGGGCCTCCGAGGACACTGGCCTACACTACAGTCCATCAGTGCTGAAATCCTCAGTCACCCATCTCTCCAGTTATGCAGAAATATCTCATCTCCACCAACCTCATACTGAACAGTTCAGCTTAAATGCCTCAGTTCCCTTAGAATATGCTACCATAAATGCTGCATAAATACTCACCTGGATGCCATCATACTACTGTTAGCATTACTGCAGAAAAGTAAAATTACGGGTGGTTCCCATTGGCCAGTTCAAGCCATTTAAGGAACAATCCAGAGCCTGCTTCCCTCATTACTGCCCACCACTGATACCAAACTATAATGATTTTGCTAATAAAATCTATGGTTATAATAAGCAATGCTCACCAGGGATCTGCGTGGAGCCGCTGAAGGTGGCGCTGTTGAGCGCAGGCCGGGGGTTGGGCGTTGGGGGGTGGTGAGGGCTCCCCCTCATGGCGCTACGCCGCAGCTGCTCCAGCTCACTAAGTCGCTCTGAGAATGCCAGGGGGGCAGGCTTTATGGATTCCTCCAGCTTCTGCCGGTGCCCTGTGGGGCAGAGGGGGCATCAGCGAGGTGTGTGGGTGGCGGGGGGGCATCAGCAGGACAAAAACCCTACTCACACAGGAGCAATTCTATGATTTTGTAAGGTGGGGGGTGTAAGAGAAGTCATAATTCATACAGAGGGGCCAACCATATCATGAGCCAATCGTGGGCCTGGAATCAGTGAGTGACAGGGGAGAGGGAGCAATGCAGGCCAATTAGCTTTCAGCTGGGGCCAGGGCCCCTGTGACCCCACCCCTGCATATTCCCTTGCTCTCACTGCCACAGAAAAGAACATTAGAGTAAACTGGACTAAGCTAATAACAAATCCACATGCTTAACAGGACATTTCTCCCACAGCACCTTTTTTTAATAATCGTGCAGAGACCGAGCGGCCCAATTAAGGCACTTCATTTAAGCATCTCGTTAAAGCCGTTTCTGTTTCTCCGTGGCCAGCGGGAGGAGCCGCAGATATAGCCGGGCAGCGCCGGTTCCACTTGGCCGCAGACGGGCCCAGGAAAGGGCCTGGTGGGCGACCTCACACGGAGATGAGAGAGCGCTGAGGGATTAGTGGTCGCAGGCTGTGAGGGGGACCGCCACATCGCCCCCCCCGCCGCGGCCTCTCAGCTGTGAGAAACCATCACACGCCCCCCCCTCCCAACAGGCCTGTCCCATGGGGAGGAAGTCCTGGTGAAATCAGAGCTCCTGTCTGGGCTTTTGAAGACGTAGCCAAGAGGCCCTGGCTGACTAGACCCAGGATTTCTGAGCGGCGCCGGTTCCCTGGATGGCGACCAAACTATGGGCCTGGCGGAGAAGTGAGGCCGCGGGCAGCTGCGTGACGCGGCAGCGGCGGTAAACAAGCCTTCCTCATAAAAGCCGCAATAAAACAGGAGAAAAAGCCGCAGCTGTGACGAGTCGACGGGCTCTGAAACCACACTGATTGTACTGTGTCACCTACTCGTGTCACCGGGAAACCACAACGATCTAGATAACCCGGGAACCACACGGCACTCTGCAAACTGAGCAGCCATGCCTGGCCTGTCCGGTTCTCGCCGGTACCAAACGGGCCCTTCTTATGAGGCAGGGCGGGGATCTGCATGCAAACAGAAACAGAGCCGGCGTGGCCCACATGGGCTGCAGCCGGACTTCCTCTCCTGGTTCTGATTTACCCGATTCCCCCTCATTTCCTCCCCGCTGTCTTGGATTATTCTGTGAAAAGTATTTTAAAAAGGTATTTATTTTTAAAACATAACGGATCTCAGCGAACTGAAAATAGTCTCTTCACACACAGTACGGCTAGGGTTCAAACCCACGACCTTGTGCTACCCATAGTGTCAGAGATTTTATTATTGTGATTATTGTTTTGTTGCATTATTATACTGCTTATTTAACAGTAAATTACAGCATTTCTCACTTACAGCCGGATCGTTTACTGGAACAACTGAGATTAAAATCAGCGGGTTCTTCTGGGACACAATCCTATGACCATGTGTATGCTGAAGACCCCCCCCCCAGAGCACTCACGTCGTGGCTCGCGGGGGCCGTCCACCGTAATCTTGATGGCACGCTGGTAGGTGGCCACCTGGGGTGGATTGGTGAAGACGGTGATGGTGAGTGTGAAGCTCTTCCCTGAGGTGGAAGAACAGCGGGGTTAGAACCAACCACCACAGGGATGCACCCTCTCGCCTGCACAGACAGTAACATCGGTCACGGTGTGACGCCGGGGGGTGGCCAGGGACAGATGGCACCTCACCTATGTTTCACCTCAGAAAGCCGCTCCGATCCTCTCCATTTCTGGAGCATTCCCTGGTCGTTACACGCCCATGCTGGGCAGAAGGATAACAATGGTCCCTTCACCAGAAAATTAAAACGTACTGGATCCTAACGTTCCTTTTGATACTCCCATAAATACTGAACCGGTTGTTTCAAACATGAAAGAAATAATTCATTTCTCACATGTGGATCTGCGTCTGATTTTTGCCTTTTTAACTTTACGAGCCTTTTTTCCTTCCCCCCAAAAAGGGGAAAAACGGCTGAGGAGGAGAAATGGGGGGGGGGGCAGCTGGCAGGCGGGCCTCCATGCCAAGTCACCACTGCAGTGACGACCCTCACCATGGTAACCTAATCATGCCACAAAGGGCCACCAGTCTGGCCTGCCTCCGCCCCTTTCTCGCCGTACCATCTCATTGCCTGGTCCGGAGGTGGGCGAGGCCATCTGAGCTGGCAGGCGGCAGAATATTCCTCGGTGCCATCCTGTAACAGCCCCCCCACCCCCTCCTACCCCCTGGCCTGGCTTGGTCGCAGACATATAAAACCGTCAGGGTGGGCGGCCCCTCATCGCCTTTACACCCCTGGCACCGTCTGCCAGCTTCCTGGCGCTGCCCAGGTGTCATGTGTGCCCCGTCTCCCAAAATACACCCTGCCGGGATTAACCCCCTCCCCCCCCTCAGGGCAGTTCAGACATAAATATTACAGTGTGAAGATGCCGGGAGCGAGAGGCTTTAGCACGGTGGCGGCATGAGCCCATCACGCCACGGGCAGAGACATGCGAACAGACAGGAAGTCCGTCAGACGGACGGGAAAAGCTGCCCCCCCCCCACCAAAAACACCACCCAAGAGGCTTGATGCAGGACGTGTAACATGAAAATAAATGAGACATGACAATGACAAACCAAACTAAAAATCTGCCCCACCGATTTTACTTTTATTATACGACACCTGTGTTGGTGTAAGGTGAGGGCTGAATAAGAGAAGCCATAATCCATACAGAACATAAGGAGCAATTTGACTGCCTGTCCAGCGGCAGAGCAG
>JABFEA020000001.1:50190110-50204091 GCA_019775915.2 Cyphomyrus plagiostoma
TCTCCCCAAGCGAGCTTGATGGGCCGAATGGCCTCCTCTCGTTTGTATAGTTCTTATGTTCTTATGTTCTTATGTTTTGAATTGGTGAATGACAGATAAGGGTGCACTCTGGGGACCAATCAGCTCTCAGTTTCACTGACCCTGTGGCCACGCCCCTGCTTTTACAGCATGACATAAATGAATTTCAAAACCATATCTATCATTTAACAGCCAGGGTATGTTCAAGGATATGGCCAAGTTGTCTAATAAACATTGTGAGCATTCCAGTTGCAGGGGTAAACTCTGGACTCTGAAATGTCTCTATTAAACACATCTGTCAAAATCAGCAGAAGTCAAGAAGTGGTTTAGGATAAGCATATTGACTCAACATGGACGTTTTTATCTAAATAACCTCCTTATGTCACAATTCCAGATTGTCTTAATTATTAATCTACTGAATATGGTGTTTACTATGGTGTTTTCTATGGCCAATCACCCATGTTTTTCCAGATTGACATTTTTTCAGTGGATGACTCTAGGGATACAGCAACAGAGGCGTCCACACTAACATTTTCGCTGAGCTATTTATCTACACACACTTTATCACATTCGCTGTTTGATGGCATGAGAAACACAGCCTGGACAACTGGTGACAGGCCCTCTTTGCTCTACTGTGGAGCTCCTGGCCCAGATCCATGCCATCGTCAGCTAACCTTGTCCTTTTCAACAATGACTGTCCAGGCCGGTCAGCGAAAAACTTGTAGTTTAAAGAGTGACATCTGTGTGGCACCAGCCAGGACCCTGCTGATTACAACTGAAAAAATTAATCAGCTTTATTTGCCATTTGAACAGGTAGATTGAAATGTATTAGGTTTCACGTATTTCAGCTTGTGCTCCTGTTTTGTAAATTTTAGACACACACACATATAGAGGTGAGAGGGAAGCCTGGGACCTCAGCACAGGGTCAGCCGTCCATCCAGAGCCCCTGGAGTTGTGGCCTTTGCTCAAGGAACTTTTAAGCATGGTGTAACGCTTCTCCCTGCCCGGAGCGTGTGGTGCAGTTCTTGAGTCAGGGGTTGCGCAGCAACTCATGACCAAATAAGGCTACCGCACACGGGAGTCGGTGACATCCAGAGGTGGGTATCTTTATTTAATCCAAACCTAACACACGTACCCACCATGACAAGGAACTTGCATGCACACAGCATTACCTAGAGGGAGGGGGGAGTCGTAGAAAAGAAGAGAAGGGGTTACAACCAGCTTTCTCTCGTCCTACTCACATACCCTTCCTCTCGCGAGAGCGCTAACATATCATTCAGGGTAAAAAAAAAGAGAAGTGCCTTAAAGGCCCCCCCCGCATGTAATGGCCGTTACAACGGGACTCAAACTGCCGAACCTTCTCATCAAAGGCAGCGATGCATAACCCTCTGAACCACACGCCACCCTGTAATTCAATGAGAAGATTATGGTAATTGTCTCTTTATCCTCTTAACTCATATCAGTAACTGATTATAGGTACATGTAACGTCTTTTATTTGTCATAAATGGATCAAACGATTGCAGGTTTATTCAGACCTGCTACATTGCCTGGCTTTTGCCAATATCCCTGGCTGGATCCCATCCAGGGGACAGTGCAGGTGAATAATTTAGAGGCCTCTCAAGGGACAAAGCAACTGGAGGAATTATGATGATTTTTTGTGAAACTCCTGATTGATTTTCTGACAGTAGGTGTAAAGACATCAAGGCTGGCAGTGGAGAGTAAGCAAAGGAGGCCAAATCGGAGGGGAGCGGCTGCATAGGGAAGCATTTTCTAGTCACTATGAACAATAATCAAAAGAAATCAATCCTGCATTTTTGACAGCAGCCAATGAAACTCCCAATTTAACCACTATTTTAGCATTTCCATAAAATCTATGTCAGTCGCATTCATCTGTGTTCTAAATATAAGCTAAAAGCTGGCAAAATGGCATCAGCAAGTCATATGATATGGCCGTGTGTTTGGTGTGATATTAAAAGAAATCAAGCGCAGGAACCGCCATTTTCCTAAACACTGAAACAAAAAAAGTTTGACTTGTGTTGTGTGGGACGGGCAGCTGAAATTTGCCCGCAGGCTTTGCTTAATGCACTTTGAATGGCTGAACTGAGGCGACAGAGCAGAAACATCCATACAGAGAGGCTGGCACAGAGGCGCAGGCCGAGAATAAACTGAAATACAACTGTAATACACAAGGGGAGGCAACACAAAATGAGACGTTACGGGTCCACAAACAAGCTAACGCTCAAACACGAGCATTCATCCTCTGAGGGAGTCTGAGATGCTCGAGATCAGAGAGAATTCCCGATCCACACGGTAGACAGCCAGACGTTGCTTCATCCCAAACGTCATATGAACATAACACACATGTAAAACTCAAGAACTTCTTTCCGAGGGAGAGATGAATAGTGTTGGCAAAAAATTAATCAGAAGCGCCAGGCACAGGGGTTGCTGTGATTCATCACATTCACTCCTTATAAGTCTTACTTTCGGTTGAGGAAAACACGTTACACTGAGGAGGCGTTGAAAGGAACTGTTCAGGGCACTTTAATTGAGCAATATGATGCTATATCAGTCACAAAACTGACAGGGGCCTCTGAATGGGGGATTACCATCCCCCTTATTCTCTGGCATCACACGATGTCATGTCAAACCTCCTGAACTTTTTGGCTAGTAAATGCCATAAACGCGTTAATGTGATGTGGTCAGAAAATGGCAAAGTGTGTAGAAAACAAGACCAAGATGTTCACACCAGGAGAACAAGAGATATGTGTTTGGGCTGCCTTGTGAGGAATGATGCGAACCCCAAAGCCCGGGTGAGTGACACCTGATATATCACCCCTAGGCCTTGGCTGCAATGTTGGGTTGACAACTCTGTGTTGCCATTGCTTTCCTTTTAATATTGCAGCAGTACTGTAAGGCTGAACATAAAAAGGTAGATGGGCAGTGGAAAAGAAGTGGAACCTGGACTGTGCTATGGGCAGCCCTTGATAGATAATGCTTTAGTTGGGCAATAACGTGCCATGCTGTGCCTAGGTCTTCAGGAGCCAAGGTACGGTTGGACCTTGATGGACCATGCTATGGCCGGTACTTGATGAATCATGCTATAACTGTACCTTGATGGACCATGCTTGTAGAACTCAATATGAAGGATCCCAGCAACTTCCTAAGGGTGTTGACAGGCACGTTATGGCCACCAACTGAGCATTCAGGTTAGTGTTCATGATGCCGTTGGGGTGAATTGCATCTGCTAGAAGGGAGATACAGCTATGACAGGCCACTCGATAGTCATTAGTTACCCACAAAATCAATATAGGACTGACAGTGGGGGCTTATGGGTAAAATGGTTAAAAATGAGCCTCTGTTGACTTCTTTCATTTGAAGGAGCAACCCTCACCCCACCTAATGCACACCCACAATTCTTTTTCAACCCACCCTACTTCCATTCATCAACTCTCTTAACCCAACTTTTTTTTAGGTGCAGAGATGGCAAGTATGCCAGAAGGTTCCATAGATGTGGGAGGGGTTAGGAGAGGATTTGCCAATGGACATCACAGTGACAGGAGGAGTGTTGACGAATGAATAAATTAGCAGCATCTAGATGGAGCAAGGGTAACCAGCATCTCAAGGGGATAAAAATGGCGTTTTGCTGTGCATCTCAGTCAGCTAACCGCACAAAGCAAAATAGGGACTAAGCTGACTTTATTTAGATCAGTTCACAGCAGGCAGGGGTGGTTGGTGGGCCAGTCCATTACTGGGGCCCAGAGTGAGGCTGGTGGTGGCTGAGTGAGGTGATGTGGTAAGGAGCACCTCCTAAACCTCATGGCAAATCATGCGAGTCAACAGCACTATGACTGTTTCTTGTTGCGGTTTCTCAAAATTGTGAGTGGTATCGGGTGTGGCGGCATGCATCATGGGAACTATGCACTATAGCAGTGAACCGCAGGCCGCTAGGATGTCAGTGGCAATTGCCGTCACCGAGTACCTGTACCGAAAAATATCAAAAGTAAGGGAACGCAGAAAACTCTGTCATGACTTCTGGGTGGTTTTTCTCTTTTCCTCTTGCTTTCACAATTTCTAATCTTTGAAGGAAAAGCAGCCAATGAGAGCTCAGTATATGTGGGACCTCCTTCAGTACAGCTGGAAAAGCAGCCAATGAGAGCTCAGTATATGTGGGACCTCCTTCAGTACAGCTGGAAAAGCAGCCCAGGAGGGAACTGGCACAGAAGAGAAAGGCAACCAGTCTGTGGAGCAACTGTAGTTAAGGGCCCCAAGGGCCCAATGGTGGGATCACTCTGCTAAGCCAAGGATTTGAACTGGCGACCTTCTGAGTCCCAACCCACAGAGCTGTAGGCCCCCCCTGCCAAATAAAGTATTTTTTTATGTTTAATACTTTTTTAGTTAGTGTAAGTCTTTATTCTAAAATGTAGAGAATAGTAAAGATAAACCTTTCTACGGGTAGATGTGTCCAAATTTTTGACTGGTACTGTATGTTGGCACGATATGCGGACTGTACATAGTACAGACAAGTCATTGAACAAAGCTCAAAAAACACAAAGGTCTTTCAAAAAGGGAGCCAGACTCATCTGTGACTGACTGCATAACTGAAGTGGAAGCCATGTTTGATCTGAATGAGGGCTGCTGTGGTCATAAGAACTGATGCAGAAGGAGCAAAGTTCAAGAGCAGTCAGCCAGACTTGGCCTAGAGGCCTCACTTGTGGTAAGGGAGCAGATAGTTGGGTTACTATGAAATATGCTTGAGGTTCTATGGTTGGAGAATGCCAGGATCTAGCTACTCTTACATGCTAATTAGCGGCCAGCAGAACATCACCGGAAACCAGATTGAGGTGTGCCCTCACACCCATAGACGGGAAAATAAGACAGAAGATACTGTGCTCAGACTTGTTGCCGAGCTGCAACACATCATTCACGGATGTTGGGATGCAGGTTTTTCCTGCAACTCCCTAATTAGATTAATAACTAGAGAACTGATTGGTTGAAGAGTCCACACACCTGGGTTTGAACAGCTGACCTAAAGATTATCCCAAAAACCTGCATACACACCAGCCATTTGTGAATAAGACTGGCCACCATAAGGGGAACATAAGGGGTTTGGAGAGGAGGCCAGCCACACAGACCCTGGCTTGACAGAATGAGCTATCATCACCCACAGAAACCCACAACTGTGATACTCAGACACCTTGGGTTTTTAACATACATACAGTTAAGTGATCAGAGAAGCTGAGAGTGCAGGGTTAGGTTGCACACCAGGATCAGCTGGAGCCCAAAGCCTGATGGTGATATGTTTATCCGGCTGACCCCGGGACTCGAACCAATGAAGCAGTCACAGATCCCCAACCCACAGAGTTACACTCGGAAATATTTTGTGATCTACTGGTCTGATAGCAGAAGCCAAACTCAGAGACAGCCGACTGATTTCAAGTGAAATCTTTTGCATCGGTTTTGCAACACTGATGTTTTGCATCAGTGTCTCCCAGACAAGGATTTGAAAAACAATTACTTAAATTCACAGAACACCCACAGAAAGTTAGTATTTAGGGTCAATTACATTATCCTTTTCTCTGCCTGAGGTGGTATTATTATTATTATTATTATTAATTCATTTATTTATTTAAAAAAATTGAACGGTGTCAACGTGTCTTTTCCTTGACTGCAGAGTCAGTCCAGCATTTAAATGCTCCTGAATGAAGGAGGAACACAGTAAAGAAAAAGAAAGGAAAGAAATTCACTTCAGAGTGAGGGGAGGAGGGAGAAAGGAAATGAAAGGAGCTTTATTAGAGAGCCTTTTCCTCTGCCTTGGATATCAGGAACAGATCAAACAGAGGAGCTGCCCCTGTGATCTGCAGCCAAAGCACCACATGACAGTTTCCCCAAGGGGCCGCAGACCGGCTACAGGCCAGGAAGCACTTCACACTTGTGCAGCCAAGATTCACTCTACTCCCAGGCTTTTCTGGGCCTGTATACCAAAGCTGTATAGAAAGAATCTCAACATGTTGTTGCAACATAAACACAACTGCTTCCATCTATGGTAGCATGTTTGCAATTTGCTCCTCACTAACATGTGACCTCACATTACTAATGTTAGTGTTCAGCCCAGCAGATGTCCTTATGCCTGTAATGCGAGACAAGATGGACAAGACTGTAGACTTAATTCTTCTGGCTCATTGTTTCAGTAAGGCATACTTTATCTTCAAATTATATCCAGTTTAGATATTTTGATATGGATTTTGTGTTCTTTTTTCTAAACAAAAAGCAATTAATTAATTGTTTAACAATTAATTGTTTATTCTTTTTTTAATCTACTGCCCAGCACAGTAACCCTAAGATCTAAAACAAAAGGTCTGTTCACCTAGACTAGGCCTGCCCAACTTTGGCTCCCTGGAACCACAGCACAAATGAGGTACCAATTTACTAAGCCACATACCCCTCAAAAACAGACAATCCCCCACAACAGACAAATAACAAAACGGGGTAATCAAAGTGATCAGCAGAGCACAGAAATAATAAAATAAGTAGTAAGACAGGAGTTTCCCAGTGGTCGTCATGCACAATGTCACACTTTGGATCACCTGAAGTCTAACATTCTGGAGGAAGCAGGTGGTTAACGGCCTTTAACCGCTCATGCTCACATATCTGATCGCATCTATTCTGGCCTGTTTTTCCTCAATGGGCCACACTGTCCCAGCTGTCGAGGTACGTCCGTATCTCACGAGAGCTGATATCAGAGCTAAGATAACGGGAAACAGATCGATGCTCAGGATGCCACGAGACCGAAAACCTCGGCCTCTTTCCCTTCCCCGCACCCAAGTGTTCGTCTATTTGAGTGTTGTGTTCGAAATACAGCCAACCAAGAAACCTATGTCAATGCCCATAAATTGAGCGAAGGAAATAATGAAGATAAAAGCAAAAGGCCATGCACGCATCAGCGCCTTCTCAAAGGCGGGCTGCCAGAATCTAAAGCCTCGATTATCTCCGGTGAGAGGGGAATCAGGAGCCTCTTGTCCTGTCCAACCCGCAGTTGCTGCACATGCTTGAAGATGACGGAGATTTACGAGGGACTGGAGGCAGACTGAATGCACTGGTGGGCGTGTGTGCGTGTCACGCTCTGTCTGAATCGCGTGTTTGAGTTTTATGCATTGGCATCAGGAGGAAGCCCGGGGACGGTTGGAGGGGAGAGGAGATGCCGGAGCCCTTCTGACGACTTCACGGACTGCCCCATCCCAATCAGGATAACTGCATTACCTTACACAGTGAGATTAAATTGCTATGAAGATGGCAGAGAGGCAAATCCTGCCAGGGCAGTTTGACGTGATGGAAACACTCAAGAATGTGAGTCGTGGCTTTACAGTGAGAAGAAGGCCCTCAGATGTGCTTCACTGGGTGGGGGCCAGCTGGGGCCGCTGACACACACGCACCCTCACTTTATGACCCGTGGGATGACAGCAGCGGCGAGAAGGCGATGAGTGAGACTCCGTGGCATGCCGGCAGCGCAGAGACGGCGGGCCGGGTGCCTGCCGTGTAATAAGGAGCGCAGTCAGCTGCGCAGTCGTGCCAGCGCCCGGTAGACTGGGGTGTAACAGGTGGTGGTGGTAATGATACAGGCACGGGAGCCAAAAGGCGGCCCTTCACGCTGTCGGCACGTAATGCCCCTTACGCGCACCTGTGAGGCACCCCCCGCTTAACACAGTTAGCTGTGTAAAACAGGGAAACCAAATCTGCTCCGCATGACATGCATTTCATTGCATACACTGGCCAGCATTCCTGCTCGCCGGTGATGAATATTCTGGAAATGTGTGCACAGCTAAACGAAGGTGAGTGTTGATACTGGAATTTGAACTAGCAACCGTATCACAGATTCAGCATCCTCACCTGCTGAGCCATGTAACACCCCCCCCACCAAAAAACAAAAAAAAAATTATGTGGAAAAAAATATTGCTATGTCAGGTACACTAACTGGCTGGTAAAAAGCTCAGGACTCTCAGCATTGTAATCGGAGGTACAAGTGTTCAAGCTGATCTCCAAGTAATATGGGCAGAACTGGATTCTGGGAAGACTGTGCGTGCATTTGTGTGTGTGCATGTGTGTGTGCATGTGTGCGTGTATGTGGTGTGTGTGCACGTGTGTGTGTGTGGTGTGTGTGTGCACATGTGTGTGTGTGTGCACGTGTGTGTGTGGTGTGTGTGTGCACATGTGTGTGTGTGCACGTGTGTGTGTGTGGTGTGTGTGTGCACGCGCGTGTGTGTGTGGTGTGTGTGTGCACATGTGTGTGTGTGCACGTGTGTGTGTGTGGTGTGTGTGTGTGGTGTGTGTGTGCACGCGCATGTGTGTGTGCATGTGCGTTAGTGTGCGTGTGTGTGCATGCATGCAAGTGTGCGTGTTCACAGCTGCTGATGTACCGCACCTCATTTGCCTGACAAATGGGCTTTCCAGGGAGGCCAGCACAGACGGCAGTGTCACCGTGACAGGGTCGGCTTTGTCAGGATGTGGCCACCTATCGCTGCTATGGAAATCAGCGCCATGCCTTTGGACGAGCCTCCACCGCACGCAGCTTGGCGTTCGCTCACGCTCACGCACCTCAGGCATGCTTGCACATATCACCAGCCCTGCACAGCCCTGCACTTATTTTAACCAGATGTCATAACATGAAGGTACCACCTCCTTTGCCTGCTTTAGATACCAGAATCTAAACTGAACTTTTGTTTTTTGTAATACGACTTCAGGAGGTGGTTCAGTGAGTTTAGTGGCTTCGAGCGCGGCTCAAAATGTTCCCAGCATACCAAATAAATGGCTGATCCTGCACTCCGACCCCCAGCTTTGCTCTCAAACTATGTATGCCTCAAAGGAGCGCAAGACTACCCAAAAAAAGCACCGTGATGTACAACGAGTGAAGTATAGCTACCCATCAGTGCACTGAGCCTGGAGACTCTTGCTGGTAGCACAAAGTATGGAATTCTCTGGGCAGTACCAGTGCATCAGGACACTAGGACTGGGCAATGTCTACCTAACTGGTATATGAGGATGGCTATAATGAGACATTGTGGTGGTTGATGACAGGGGGTCGGGTTGTAGAGGTACTACAAACTTTCAAATGGTTTCTTTTACACTTTACATTTAAATTACTATTCATAAATTGATTAAATACATCATTATAATGAATTTATTGCTATTTCTATTTATTGCACCTTTGAGCCCCATCCTATCTTCCCCTACTAACCCAATCTTTCCGTAATTTGTCTCCGTATCACCTGTGGTGAGTGTCAGATCACGTACTTCAGTACTTAAACTTGTTCTTTTGAGTGCTTAAATGAATGCACTTATGAACCCAAAATTAGCGCATATAAAATGTGCTGTTGTTCTGGGTTTTTTTTCTAAATAAAGGTATGATCGGGAACAACTTAATTCTTTTATTTCAGGGCATATTACTGCATATTACTGGGCAATATTATTGAATAATCAAAAAAGAAATAATAATTAGAAGTTGCTGAAGACCAGCCAGGTAATTAGCGTGAACTAGAGCCGCTCAAATGCAATGTGGAAAATTAGCATTTTAACAGCCACATTGTGCTAATAAATCAGAAGGAATTTCCTCCAGTCATTACAATATTAATAACTAATTGATTGTATTTTTAACATTTTAATATTCACAGTTAAATGTGAATGGCAACAAACGGAGGTAAAGGGTCGATAACAATATGTGTCGTCATCAACTTATGACCAGCAGTAAGTCCATTTTGTCACAAGTCGGCCCGTTAAATGGAAAAATTATCATATGTATAGCATACTGTATAACAAAATTATGTCATTTTCTTAGTTCATTGCTGCAGGCAGTTGGGCCAGAAACTGTCAACACACGCTGGCAGAAGCGGCATTGTCATGACCACGTATTTTTGGTCACGGAATGGTCATAAAGTCAATCAGTCGTAAGTCACAAAGGTCAGAAGTCAACAGCAACCTATATAAAGAATATTAAGTATTTGTTTAAGACAGAGCAAATGGGAGAGTTTGTTCTATAGGTGAGTTTTAATCCTCAGGTTTGTGAACCAAGACGATTAAAAATTCATCATAATGCATTGTAGATACCTTCATAATGTGTTCATAAGGCATTATCAATCTGCCTATAAGTATTTATAAAAAGGCATAGCACATTATTGCCATGTCTATAATGCATTATGAATGCTCTATGAAGCTTTCTTCTATAACACTCTATAGATACCTTCATGATTCATTATAATGGGCAGTATAAGATTTAAGAATACTTTTTGCTGCATTATGAAGCTATCTATACTGCATTATAGATGAGACATTCATAGAGCCTTCATAATGCATAATACATATGGGTATAATGCGTTATATCGTTTTACAAATAGTTATAGCCGTGTTTATCATACTTTATGAATGCATTGTCATGCATAATACGTGACTACTTTAAGTATAGTGTTACCAAATTTTTCATGCATGCACCTAGCAGTGAAACTGGAATTGCCAGTGTAGATGGGGGGCACTGGGCCTTACACTCAGCTATACTCTAATTAGCAATATCACTGGTGCTTCTCAGACTGTCCCACTATCCAACCAAGATGCCACATTTAAAAAATGACCGCATATCAGACTCCCAGTTTTCATTTCCCGCCCCGCGGACTGAAATGCGAACTGGTGAGACATGTGCGCCGGCACTGGTGGGCCAGAGGAAGGAAGCGGATACTTCGAGCCCGGCGTTATTTAAACGAAGGAGTTGTGACATCTTGCCCAGCAACCGACTGCGCCGAATAACTGAACAAACAGAAGAAAGAAAAAAAAAAACAAAAATGACTTACTGAAAGGAAGCTCCCCCTTCGCACGTACACCGAGGACAGGAAGTGTCAGGGGGAGGGGGAATTTTCCAAATAACCTTGGGGGCCCAAAAGACTAGTAAACCCATTGGCTGGGGGTTGGGGTTGGTGTGTGGACAGGGGCATGCACTTGTAATGCGTGTCCATGTGCTACAGTGTGGGTCTTTTTGCACAAACACCCCACGCAACCGGCTATGAAGCATTATCGAAACGTTGGCGCCAGAATGGAAAGGCTGAGGTGGCCAGAACCACGCATCCGCAGCGATGGGCAGGGCTGTGGTGGCGCTGAGCTGGTATCTGTGGCATTGGGCAGGCTGTGGTGCAGTACCGTGGTGGCTGTGGCTCGCCCTCTACCCACAATTCCGAAGCCACATGCAAAGTAGGAGCAGCCAAGTCTGACATTACCCGCATTAAAAACGCACACAAACATGCCCTGAACACACGGCAGAGGTCAGTGAGGCCCGGCTTTCCACGGGAGGGCCCGTGCTTTACTTGAAACATACCGAGGTAAGTTGTGCGAAATGATTTCACATTGTGACAGTTCTAGCAGCCACAAAATCAATTTGTACTGTTCTCTGTTTAAACACTTGAGCCACGCTGTATCAAGAGCCCCCCCCCCCTCACGCAAATGTCAGTTAGACTCTCACAGGTCCAATCAGCCATGGGGGTCCCCCCACATATATTTATCTGACTCGTACACCCCCTCGTGAAAGGAAGGAAGGGGGAAGGGCCATGTACAGGCAAGCAGGAGGCCTAGAGAAAACGTAACCGGTTATTTTTGTTAAGGTTATTTTCACGAAGCAAGCGTTGGGACACGACCATTGTCACAGAGCTGGGGGGGGGGGGGGGGGGCAGCAACAGGAAGGGGAAGAGTTTTGGGCCCTGCTGTCTCTTATCAGCCCTGGCAAACAGGCAGCGGTTTCTGCTAACCGGCAGTTTTATTTTGGAGCGGAGCACTTATACTGACATTTGTTTATTTGACAGACGCTCCCCTCCAACTCTAGCTGCAAAGAACTCAGCCCTTCAGCACGAAAAGCTCTTGGATCATTCTGCCCGACCAGCGAATCCCAGAAGCTGTAGTGCAAGTGGCAAGGAAAATACCGTAAACAGGATCCGAATCATTTTAGAAATAAAAGCAGCTAAATGAAAACAAGTTGGACATTCCTATTCATACAACTTCCCTAGATTTCTGGAGGTTTCTCCGGTTTAGAGAATATTTTCGGGGCATAACAATTTTCTTTTCTTTTGCAAGAATACATAAAATATAAGTGTACAGGCATCCAGTCACTGGGACATCCTGGAACTAAAACAGCATCTTCGTTATGGAGCTCAGATGTTTTGTGGCTTCACTAAAGCAGGCAGCTACAATAGTATTCCCACATAAGATTGAAAACGAATCACATGACTTCACCGCAAGAGGCTGAAATTTCTTTTTTCTTTTCCCTGGGCGGTAACTGCTACCGGAAACCTGGAAGGGAGGCGGCCAAATCGGTTCAGAAGATGCAGAGAAATTTATAAAGGACTGGATGTAGATTAAATGCATTTCTTATGACCGATGGCATCAAGGATTACATGTCATCATGTGACCAGTTACGTGGAGCAGATTAAAACAATAAATCAGACCCGGCGGCAGCACAAAGACTTTCCTGAATAGATTAGGTTGGGATGTCTTCAAGAGATAGATATTTTGAAGAGAAATTCTGAGACCTGTGCCATAGCATATTTGCAGCATTTACAAGGGTTATGAAAGCATGATCTCTTGTAAAAGATAATACATAACTGATGTTGCAGGGTGTAAGAAAGCATCCAAAAGCATATTTACATTGTGGCCGTATACAAATCCTCAATGGAGGCCAGGTTCTTAAAGACTTAAACCAAAGAAAAATATGTCATTTATGTGATTATATTCTGTAATTTCTAAAAGCTAATAGCAATTTAATAAGATTTTAAAAAGTGGTAATTATGCTCATAACAAAATATTGAAAGGAAACTTTCAGTTTATTAATAAGATTTTCTGATGTTCAGATGCTGCCACAGAAGTTAAGCAATCTCCATCTCAGCTTTTGTTAGGAGTCGTTGACTTTTTGTTTGGTTGCTTTTGTCTGGTTTTCTGTGGGCTAAACCTCATAAATGTTTGAATCCGTGCTCTGTATTCAGAAAAAAAATTGCAGGATGCAATAAAATTCCTGGAGCAATCAGTAGGCGTTGCTCAGGGTATGCCTGAGGAGAACATCACTTAGGTTTTCGATCAATGTTCTTCCATCTTCTCCACTACGAACCATAAAACACAGACGCTGATATGTTTTATTGACACAGTTCAGGTGCCCGCTGCAGGTCCCCAATGCCTCTGGGCCTCTTTATCCGCAGCAAGCGATCACTCCTCCCCGTGCCTGACTCATTCTGCGTCAGGACAGCCGATTCCACGGGCCTGACGCATGGGCCAAACTTCAGCGTCACGGCAACGGCAAACGGAAGACGTGGTGCATATCCCATCATTTAGAGTGTTAAGTATGATATGCCCGGGATTAGAGGTATTGAAAGGGGCATGGATATTCTGGCACATTCAGGAGGCCCAGCATTTTATGCAGCCCCCTCACCCCCCGACAGGTGGTCCAAGGTGACATTTAGGTGGTTAGGGTAACATGTCTCTCTTTATTACCATTTTATATTCCGCATGCATGTTTTTCTTGCGAAGCAGTCTGTGCACTCTGGCTGAAAAAGTGTTATATGAATAAAGGCCCATGTGGTACCCCCCATCCCAGACAAAGGGAAATTGGCTTGCTATGTCGGTGCCCCCTCAATAATTATGCTACATAATGTGTTCATCAGCACTGGGATGAAGGTGCTACTGGGTGAGGATCATTAGCAGCAACAGATATATATCGGGAGCCGAGAATAACGAAGCATCTCTCATTGCAATTCTTCCCAGCTATGACCTCATATCGCTTGGAAATTAGTGCCTCTTAGAGGCCCGATGGCTGTTTGCTCTGTGAAGGTATTCAGTGACCCTCCGCCCCGTCTTCATACCAAAGTGGTCAGAGGAATTGTGGGAGCTGGGGTTTAATTGGCAGTGTATGGGTCAGGTTGGCCCCTCCCTCCACTTTTCACTCACGGGGAC
>JABFEA020000001.1:50213270-50226168 GCA_019775915.2 Cyphomyrus plagiostoma
CGGGGGTTGGTGCTGCTAATTTCCCTGAGGTTTGCTAACGGGGGGGGGTGCAGTGACTGTCACTTTCCGCGAAACCTAACCAGCTGTCGGAGACATAACGTGAAACCAGGTAAGGTGCCAAGGAAAAAAAAAAAAGACCCCCAGCCCACTCAGGGGTCCCGTGCACAACCCCACAACAATGAAGGCAGAGACTCTTGGATCAGATATCCCCCCATGGCAGAAGAACGCTTGCCAGGCGGCGGCTTCAAGAATAACCGCAAGTGTGCCTGGGCCTGGCATCACATGACGCTGGCAGGAGGTCCAAATGCTCCCTCGGCGCCCCTGTTCAGAGTGGAGCGTACGCATTGACGTGGGCTTACCACACAGGTGTGGGACGAGTTCCATTCGGTGCATATTTCTGCTGTATTTTTTGGTTTGCCGTGGGTGATGTGGTCCCAGCCGGCCTCAGCCAGCACCACATCAAACTGAAGTAAACCCCCCACTGAGAAAACGCAAGGAGCACTTCACTGAAGCTGCTGCCATGTTTCTGGGAATTTCACATGAAGTGTAACTTTAGTGCAATTAATCAGCAAAACCCCAGTCAAATGAAATCTGACAAGTTCTGGTACTTTTACTTTAGGAAAACAGAAGAAATTGGAAAAAAATAAAGACAAGAGAAACCAAACTAATTCTGTGGGAACGACATGATACCCATTTTTCACGGGTTGTGGTCAGTACTTCGACAAATAGGCACATGCACACGCGCACACACACACACACACACACACACACACACACACACATACACACACACACACACACACAACCATCCACTAACCGCTGAGCCTGACATCACTGTTCTTTAGCATCAACCTGTTTTTTATACTAACTGTCAGAGGCTCTACTTCAGTGAGAAACTGCAGGAAAAGATGCAGGCCTCCCTCCTTCTTGTTACACAAACACACACGTTGACTTGCTCTGCTGTGAAACCCTCCCCATTAATTCACAGCTTCTGTGTGGGAACTGATGGGTGCAGTTGGCTCTGGGAGAAACACTTTCAACTTTGGAGGCTCCTGTTGGTCTCTGACTTATCAGGACTTGTTTCTGGTCCAGACTAATTCCGCAGATGATTATTTTCTCCTTTGATGCCATCAATTCTTCCATTCCATCATTTCATTTCACCGTTTTTCTTCTTAAAGAAACACACACACGGTCTGCAGATGTGATTCATTCAGCCACTGAACTTAACTGACTCAAACTTGGTCGTCTTATTTTCTATTAAAGCTACGACCATTTCACCACGGAGAGATTCGTGAGACTTTGTTGGGGAGTAACTAAGCCAGATCAATGCCCAGGGGAGATAAGGAGAGTGGCAACTTCATTCATCAGCTAAATGGAGCAGCTCTGACTCTTTTTTAAGACATGCAAGGCACAAGTACATTTATTTAGTAGCCAATTTCATCAAAGCACGACATACTACTTTAGGTTCATGCTTCTCCCCACAAGTGCAACACTGGTGTATCCACTCTATGGAAACGTTCATACGTCTCCGGTCAAGCCATGTACTTTGCACGTGCACACAATGTATTTATATTTTTCTTAATGATAATAATATAAATTATTATTCTGATATCCCCTGCACATGTACCGCAGCAGTGAGGTTTGTGTTCGTTTCTCCATGTTTTACAAATTCAGCCACTTCAATTTGTCAGCTGGCTGGTGCTAGATTTTCAATTTGAGACAAGTCCGCACACACATGCACACGCATTTACATGTATGTACCCGTTTTATTACCTTGTAAATAGTCTGAACGGTTTGCAAACTACCCAAAACGCACGTCAAAAGCATCCATGTCGGTATTTCAACTGAATGCTAACAAATCGATGGTGCGCAGTATATCCAGTGAGTGTACACTATCTTGGAGTGCTGCTGGCTTTGCCTGCAGCAGTGCACAACGATGTCAAACACGTCATAAAGTACACGTGCGAGAAGTAAGAACCAGCCTTCAGAGAGCAGGGTCAGCCAGTCCCGTAAGCTATTGGGGGTTGGGGCCTTGCTCAGGGGCCCAATAGTGAAATTACTCGGTTATTGATGGGATTTGAACTGGTGATCTCCTAATCGAAGGCACAGCCTCTTAAACCACTGAGCCACACAAAACGCAACACGTCACCTACTCAAACTGAAGCACAAGTTTACAAACAGGCCGGGCAGAATCGGCCGCAAACCCCTGAGCTTCCTCATGACTGCAGGATATCTGGCTGTGTAAATAGACAAATTCTTTCTGGAAGAGTTAGTTCTGGGAAACCAGCCCCTTTCAGGGAGTAAGAGTAAATAAAAAGCATCACTCTTGTCAAAGTGTAAAATATCACATATGAAGTGTGAGTATCCACGAACAGGGTGTGTGTCGCTTTTAAGCCCCCGTCGTAATCTTCCAAAAAATTTCCCGAAAATGGATTGCTCATCGCTGTCATCATGACATCTACTCCATACCATAATATACCCACAAATTTAAAACTGTTCAAAGAAGCGGCCAAGAAAGAAGCTGCCAAAATAGCCACTGCACTCATAAAAGGATTCTTCAGGCTTGGTCTGTCCTCACGGGCAATAATCGCACAATGAGTTAAATTTTCAGTTACAAAAAACGAATTACTATTACACATCCGCAAGGTGCCTGCGGGACCTGAGGATGATGACCATCATCATCATCATCATTTGCACAAGTACAAAAGCTTGGAGGTCACAGGGTCAGCAAGCATAAATTTCGTAGGGGGTCCGGGGTCCCTCTCTGTAGATTTTTTTTTTGGGGGGGTCAAGGTTCGCTCCATTATTTTGCTACATGGCTATGTATCTGGCCTACACCTTGCATGGAAGTGAGGTTGACTTCCATGCTAGGGATGTAACTTCCCAGGATGCCAAAGCCATCAGATTCAGGAGGCACATTGCGGATGTGGGCCTGGCCCTGGGATCTTGAACCAGCTCCCCTCCTGGAAATATGTTTACACACCCCTCATACATTTTGCTTTGAGAAGAAGGTGCATGAAGGCCTTCTGCTGGTTCCCCAGTGTTACCTGTTGTCGCACACTGAGATTTTGCCCATCACCAAGGTCCAATCCATCTGGGTCCATCCCATTCATGAAGGCCACCCAGACAGCACTGCAGCCAACCCCCACCTTACTCCCTCGGCTGGTGCACCCAAGACTGAAAGAAAGAATATGGTGCAGAAAATCAGGAGATGATGCTGACAGACCAAATCTGCCCCCAAATCTGCCCCCACTGGTCTCTCATGACCCCCATGACTGATAATCCCCCACACACTGCCCCTGTAGGCCCAACCGCACCTCATCCTGCCTCCCTCACTCTGTCCGCTGGTTAGGGGGTTCTACAGTAGGAACCCAATACTTAAATATAATGCTCCATCAGAAGTTACATGCAAGAGCTCTGAGTCACTGCAGATAAATTCAAACCCACTGAGAATTGAGCTCCACAGAATATGTAATCTGATGATTAAAACTGTCCGCTCACTGATATATTTCGAGTTCTTGCCTTGTCTAGCAAACCAGGAGAAAAAAAATGGTGGTGCAACGGTTAGTAGTAGTACCTCACATGTCTAGGACCAGAGTTCATGTCTCCGCCAGGTTCCATGCGTGTGGAGTTTGCATGTTCTCCCCATGTTGTCATGGGGTTTCCTCCAGGTACTCTGTTTCCCCCCCACACTCCAAGAGTATGATGAGGCTAATTGGAGATTACCAAATTGCCGATGGGTGTTTGTTTGTGCCCCGTGATGGGTCAGTGCCCCATCCTGGTTTGTTCCCTGCCTTGCACCTGTAGCTTCTGGCATCGGCTCTGGGCGCCTTGCCACCCTGAACGGGACAAGCGGTATTGGAAGATGGATGGATGGAAAGCATTTTCTTTATCTAGTATTTAGCCTTCATTTTTATCCTACTACCCCCACTTTTACCTTTATTTAATTTAACCTTTATATTTCTATACTCTTTTTACACAGACGCAGGGTTAAGCAAGGCTTTCATTTCACCCTAAGTTGTACCAGTTGTACTGAGGACATGGCACGTAAAACCTTGAGTCTTCAATCTACAAAGTAAGAGAGAATCACTGTCTGGCTCAGAGGTTTGACCCATAACCGAAGACGGATCCAGCGACCCACCACGACTGCAGGGCAGATTACAGCAGAGTACTATACAGAGTACAGCAGCGGTGCTCTTGGCCAGCCTCTGGTCAAACCCACAAACGCCACAAACTGATAAACAGATTGACACGAGCTCACAGAAACCTCAGGCCGGGGAGGGTGAGACACACGCAGCTACATGAGTTAATAAGACCGCGTGCGACAGAAGCAAAAAGCCAAGTAAAAACAGACAACGGGGGGGGGGGGTTCCATACACCCACCACCCATACCTTCCCTCCCTGACACTCCTGTCTTCCTCCTTCTCTCCAAAAGGAAGAAGAGAAGAGCACAGGGGGCCAGCATCGACGGTGCGTGGCAAACAGGATAATTGAACCCCTGTGGGTCTGAGGGAAGCATCGTAAGGCGGGGGGGGGGGGCAGTTTGGCTGGCATTGCGGACCCTGTGGGATGGCAATGTCTACGCATCTCTCCTGCTGGCTTTGTGTGTTTCTGGGGAGAGAGTAACGAAGAGCATTTTCATTTCACTCCGTGACTTATAGGTTGGCTCCAACCATCCACCCTCCATAATGTGCACTTTAATCACAAATTCCCTCAAATATACAGTGCCCTGTTTCAAAAATAGACACATACACATATAAAGGTCCGTATTTCCGAAATATTATGGAGTGCCCTGTATATTAGATCGATGCTGTGCATATTGTCGTTGTGCCCAAACCCACAATAAGGAATCCAGCTAAATACACCCTGGCTTATACACTGGCGTCATCTCATTGTCTCAAGACAGACAGACATATGTTCACCTATGTGCCGCTCCAATCTTGCCTCAGGTAACCAGTGCCCACCCCCAAACAACTGACGCTCTCCATCTTGGAGACAGACAAACGGCATCTGACCATAAACATAACCTCTGCGTGGGCTCATTTGCTTGCATCTGATGCCATCGATATAAAAAACAGGAACCTGTGTCAGTTTGGTAAGAATATGAGGAAAGAATGACAGTGCAATTCAGTTAGCCCAGCTAAGATGAGTCGATATTTTCCATTTCTTTGGGATTGTCAGGTTAGATTCTTTATGCAAACGCTCACACAAAAGAAAAGTCACATCTGCCCCAAGTCATGTAAAGCGAAATGTCATATTTACAGTGTAGCCTGCTGATCTTCCCACAGAATCTCACTCCCTCAGAATTTTACTCAGAGCTGCGGTGCGCTGGGGGGGGGGGCGATTCCTGTCTGCCTTTATCAATCTCTAGCACTAATGCCATCGCAGGAAAACAGCAGCCAGATCTTAAAGCACAGAGTGTCATTAGTAGCGCTACGACAATTAGATGCAGGAGCAACATCGCAACAGGTAGAGTAATTAGACAATGAGGCCTCTTGCAGTAATTAGACGGCACGATTAATTTGTAACAGGCCCTGAAAGCTCATTAGGGCCCGTCTGCTTCCTCAGAGTATCCTGACGCATCAGGCGACGCTGAAATGCGACGGCCGCTGAACTCATTTCTCGGGTAATTCTGCGTGTGTTTTTTAAGGCTTCTCTTCAGTTTTAATATACACATCACAAACTGACAAGTCAGCACTAATTGCAGTAATTCCAGACGTCCAATCCTCTGTGTTAACAGCCACATGGAACACAGTATGGACGGAAAATCCCACTGCCGTGTGCCGGGGCGGGTTTGTTGTTCCTTGGGTGCCACCCCCCATTCCACCCCCCACCCCCCACCGCCCTCCCCAGACATTTCAAAACTAAATACCTAGTAAACAGAGTCAGATCACAGCTAGCTAGCTGGTTAGCAAATCATGCTGCTTCAGCATCTCCTAAATAAGGAATGCATGTATTGAATATCTGTCACACCTCTGGAACCAGGGTTCAAGTCTCTGCCAAGGTTTCGTGCGTGTGGAGTTTGCATGTTCTCCCCACAGTCCAAAAACATGCTGACGTAAAGTGGAGTTGCCGAACTGCCCATATGTGCACTTGTGTGAATGAATGGTGTGTGTGTGAGGGAACCCTGTGCTGTGCTGGGGTCTCACCCTGGCTAACTCCCAGCCTTGCACCCATTGGCTCTGTACCCCCCACACACAGCCATGAAAAGGACAAGCGGTTACATAAGACAGGTAGATTTATTTAACGTTCACTGTGGCGACTGTCTCAGATTGGGTGTTGGTACACGAGGACGACTAATGAAAAGCAGCAGGCCTTCAGGCCGTATCGCTGCCCCGTGTCGGGCTGCCGTTCAGCTGCCTCGCAGTCCAGCGCTGGGCTGCGTTGCCAGCTGACATCAGGGTATATTACAGGCTGGTAGGTAACAGCAGGTAGGCGGAAAGAGCAGCGCTGTTAACAGCAGAGCTGAGCTCATGAACCTCCCAGGCTCTCCTAATCAGAAGGCATGCAGATAAGGTCCCAGGGGCCATGGGGTGAGGCCTATTTCCCAGCCTCCCTTGGTGCTGACAGAGGCCCGTTATTGCGGTGACTCAGTGGCCCAGTGCTCTCTGCAGCTGCTCACAGTGATTCGTCATCTGGGATTCATCGTACGGGTGTTTGTCACTGGCCAGGTCAGCAGACATTCGGCTATGCCAACACATAGCAAGGCATCTCTGAAGCGCTTCAGAATGCTTAAGGTGGTCTTTAGAGAGCTCTAGAGTTATGACACTGTACCAGGGGGCACCCAAGACTTCGTATCGTTCAGCAAAACAAATGTGAAATATATCTGCATCAAAACATACACAGGAAATCACCAGTCTCTGACTTTTAGGATGAAATTAAATTTCTACAAGACCCCCGAGCGGTCTCTTACTTAGATGTGAGATGCTCAAAGATGATTTGCCTTTAGAAGACTATATACCATATATATATTTTTATTCTAGCTGAATTTCTTTAAAGCTTCATGTATGGTAGTGCGTTGCTTAATGATGGGGATACATTCTGAGAAGTGTCTCGTTAGGTAACTTGGTTATTATGCAAACATCATAGAGAGTGTACTTACACGAACATAAATGGAAAGGCCTTCTATGCACGTAGGCTACAGTAAACCTTTTTATTAGTAGAAAGAGTACACTCGAAAGCAATGATTTAAAAGAACAGTATAGTAAATACATAGTTACATAATTACACAGTTTATTTATGACTCCTTAAACAAGTTTAACTAACCCTTGCAGCATCACAAGAATTGAGCAGAATTACTTAGTAGTCAATAACAGTCTTAGGAGCTCACCCACTCATACAAATACACAGTGATTTAGGTTTTGAAACTCCTGTGACATTATTTCAACAGCATCTGTAAAAACATCCGTAAAAAACAAAACACAAGTTAAATACGAAAGCCATCCTTATAAAAGGCCATTTAAAAGTAGCACTTCATTTTGTTTCAGTTCTGGTCACTAGTGCCAAAACCATTAACCCCTTTAAAGATCCCTGATAGACCGGGGAGCGTCTTCAAGATCAAAGATCACAGTTTGAGTCTGACATAACGGGTCTGGGGTCTCACTTAGGCTCGGATATTGAACAGGCACCAAGATAAGTATGAGACTGAAATAATCAGTAGGTGTGCATGTGGGGGGAGACACACTCCCCAAATGGTCAACGTCTACCCATGCAAAGGTACGCCTGCTGCCTGCAACTGCCCCTGAAGACACATAAACGGTATTCCAGCCCACAATCCCCCTCCCCGGACCCACCCCCTGGATAAAGCTGCTCAGTCACTGATTTACTGCGTCTGCGACCTCCGTCTGACAGACAACCAAATGTGCACTTACACAGACACCCACATGCACGGCCACACAGACGTATGTGCAAAAACAGTCAAACACATGCGGGCAGCAGAGCGTCTGCTTCAGTGGTTTATGATGCTGTGCCTGTGATCAACAGGTTGCTGGCTTAAATCCCAGGGTTGGTAGAGAGATTTCACTGTTGGGTCCTTGTTTTCTCATATATGTCGCTTCAGATTGCATTTCACATACTTAGCAAACACTTCGACATACAAGTGATTCAAACAGCACATCACAAGCATGCGTGCTCGTGAAGGAGTCATCTTAAGTCAGTATATGTGCAGGTACTAGTGTAAGCAGTGAAGCAGTGTTGGAACAGGAGCTACACAACTTCTAAAGAACAGCTGTGAGCTTTCAATGGCCAGAAGCACAACCCAAGAACCTTCAAATGTAATAGTCGAGTTAGTGGTAACAAGTACTTGGAGTAGAAGCAGAGCTGCATACTGAGACATAAAAGGCCTGCTCTTCTGGATGTTATGCAGGGTAAACTGCAAGACAGGGAAAGTTCCGTTATGGGATCAGTGAAGGACAGCTGGCCGTCCATCATTACTGCTCAGCTGCTGTTGAACCTTGATGGGGACAGTGTGGGTGACCCAAGCTGAACACTGATGTCATGATGGATGGTTGGACTGGCAGGGAGTAGAAGGTATATCGTGGATAAAAGCATCTGCCATTATGAAGTTCTATTATTAAGGCTCTGTGCTTTTAGGCTGTTTTAAGAAGCATCCCTCCCTCTTTCCAGCTGTATTACGGTTTGTCTCTCTCTCCTTTTCCCAATCCCTCGCTCCCCAATGTTTAGAGGTCCCTTTCTTGAAACGCCCCTTGACCTGCATTCTCTCACAATGCAACACGGAGCACCTGTTATTTCCACTCCGGTTACAGGCCGCTCAGCGTGGCTGGCGGGGGCTGGTGGTGGGGGGGCTGCTGTAATTACCGCGCCCGCAGCGTGGCGATCGTGTGTCACCTGGGCGACCCCCCCACCTGTAGCCAGTGTACCCGTGTCAGAGCCCGGCACTGTAATTAGTGTCCCTAATTCACTGATGCCAATCTTTCCCCCTCGTTAGCGCGGCTGCAACACGGGACTGAGCAGGTGTGACGCATTGGGGGGGATCGCTCCCCCCAGACTGCGCCACAGGCCTGTCACGCCCCAGCGCAACGTGCTGCCACCACACTGTCCCACCCCACGCTTTGTGCCCCCCCCACACACACACGCACACAGGTGGTAGACTGCGGTGGCAGCATGTGCCATTTGGATCCTGAGGTGTGACGCTTTGCAGGCTCCCCAGCCTGACTCCACATGGGCCAGGAGTCTGCAGACTGGAACCCCAGTCTCCACAGGGAACAGCCACTTCTCCCTGAGCAGACCGCAAGCTGTCACTTTCAGACCCCGAGTGTCGTTCAGCGGTACACCGAAGCCAGGGAACAGATCTCCCATTTCTACTTTAAGCAGGCCGTGTTGAAGGAATGCCGAAGATGGTTAACAAAAATGAGACTTCTTCTGTATTTTAGGAGGTCTGAAAAGTAGCCCCGGTTGAACCACGGAATCAAGGTAGCGAGAACATCTTTTTTTCTCATTAATCATCCATCCATCCATCCATCAATCCATCCGAGTTCAACTGGTACTAATACAGGAGAGACCATGGTGCCTGTCCCAGCTGGAGATAGGACCTCGTTCCTAATAACAGTACTCAAACGAACACGACGACGGCCATATTCATGTTAATTTTTCACACTGTTCCTCCTTCAGGGAACACTAGAAGAAGCTCATACAGGGAAATCACACCTGTCATTTTAATCATACAAAAAACAGCATCTGACACGCAGCACCTTAAACTAATACCCCAGAAAAGTTCAGAAAAAAAACAAATTCAGAAGTATCCTGTTCCACACCACAAGAATGGCCTAAAATGGCAACTTATGGCACAATGAAGGCATGGAGGCCAAATCTGTCTATAATATGAGCAGACCAACTCACGAGCACTGACATTAAAGCTTTACCTCTCCCCAGCTCCCAATAAAAGTTACATTAAAGGCAGACTTAGGGATGGAAAATTCTGCACGGAGCATGAGGTACTGTCTGTCGGTCCGGCTGTCCTTTTTTCTGTCTTTTTTTTGTGAGTCATTGTCTGAATTCTCACACTGCGTGGGAGGATCTTCCCCAAAGCCCACACCAGAGAAACGTTCTCCTGCCACCGTCAGAAGGTTGCAAGAGTGATAAGAGCAGAGGGACCTCAAAAGGAAACGCATACAGGAGACAGGGACTCCAAGAGAACATTCAAGAAACATAGCTGCACTGTCACTGCAGTACCTTTTGCGTATCATTCACCGGGTAATAACAATTAAGGGACCGTTCAGACTGGACTGTTTCACATGTGCCAGGAACAGTGTGTCCATTCAGATGAGCTGCTCAGAAGACTCTCCAAAACATCTCAACTGTTTTAACAGGAACCCCACACTCCCAGTTTTCATAAATTATCCCTACTTAGCTGCCTAAATCATAAATTTAATGACTTCTGCTTTCTCAATGTGCATAATACTCATGTGATCAGTCACGTGACAGGTCAACAAATCATAGAGTGGATCTGATGTAACTACAGCGTGAGCTTGAGACACAAATAAACCATTAGTGAATAACGTTCACTGCAAAACTGGGGAATCTTCAACCAGGAAATTCATCTTGCGTCATCTCAATGTCCCTTTTTTCTAAAATAATCTAATGTTTAGCAGAAGAGCTACAGACTGATGGGTCATACAGGAAGTCCCGGGTGTCACGTAACCTTGCCAGATCCCAACAGTAATGGTTATTGCAGCAGCGTGCATATCCATGTGAAAATATGTGTCGTTAATGTGACCTAGGAATTCTGTGCCACCTGCTGGTAACATGTGGAAGTGACAGAACCAGACAAACGTACACCTGTGCTCCTTCAACGTGTGTACATATTTCACACATCCAGATCAAAAACAGGCACTGTAATAGCAGGCTGTTCACAAGTGCATTTTATTATTAGTCTGCACCTGTGAAAAGTAGCCATAGGTCACACAGAATTTGTGTATCGTGTTCAAGTAAGAAATAAACAGTGTCTTGGGTCTTTAGTGTTATGACTATTTACTGTATACTTATGCATTAAAAACTGTCGGTTGTCTTCAGTAGCTAATCCATGGCACTGTACCACCTTTCTCAGCGTGTTTGCGTGACTGTGTGTTTCCTGTTAAGATAGAGGAAACGCAGGAAGTGTCATATTCTGACATTCATCCCAGGAGACCTTTAAAATGGCACATCATCTGCTTTCACACCCGCAGGAATTGGAGGAGTTGCACATTTGCAGAACATCTAGTGAGGACATTTACACATGCACAATCTAACTGCACGCACATGCAAACATAAAAAGGCCTCACCCACACCGGATGCCTGCTATATCTAACCTGAGCACCAAAATAAATACTTATTACATTTTTACATGTGAAAGGCGGCCCTGCTTTGGCAATAACTTCTGTTCCATTGCATATGTGTCTGAAGGGAGTGCGTATATAGAAAAGCGGCATAGCTAACACAAACCCCGTTAGCAGACACCCCCTCCTGCAGACCACCCTTAGCGCGCTTTGGAAAACAGAAACGATTGTTCCACATGATGGGTCGCTCACCTGCTCTGACTCCCGTCATTACTGGGGGCAGGTCCCCCTGTGCGCGAGGTGCAGCACCAAAGCATTCCGCGTTGTCCAAATTTCCTGCATGGCCAATTATTCCCTCAGTATTTGGCCCAACAAAAAATGATGTAAACGAAAAACCCCTCCCGTTCGGCAAAATGTATCGTTAGATAAGTGATCATGCGCCCCAGTGTTGCCAACTCTCACGCATCTGGTGTGACACTCACACTCACACAAGATATATATATATTATTTCATTATAAACTTAAAATTAGCTACATTAAAAGCGTTGGGATACTTTGCAAACCATACAGACTATCGGCAAATGCGTGCGCACGTTTGCGCAGACTTGTCTTGAATTGAAAATCTCATACCAACCCTGGTGCCCCATTGTGTGCAGATTTCTCCGATGATGTTATTAAAGCTTTTTTATGACTAGTCATAAACTTCTGGGACTTTACTGGCATATTTCTGAGAGTGATTCCCCCCCTTTCTTAACGTAAAGGACCCCCCAATTTCACGTGCTGCGTCCTTCCCCTCACTGCCCAAAGCCCTGCATCTGCTCCGTTGGTAGCACTCAGTAGCACCCGTCCGGAATAACGTTACAGGCAGTCGCTTAAAGGGGACACTTTTCTTTGAGAGTGTAATTAAAGAATAACTTCTCAAAGAGATATGACTGATAACCAAGGGCTGAAATATGTATCTGAGGGATATTTAATAAATTATGCATCTCTTATTTACTAATGGCCTATTGACTGGTGGGCTGCAGTGGAGATCCGATGTCAAGCTGAAAGGGGTGTAAGGGGGAGGGGGGGAGATCCACATTTATATTTGACGTAGAGATTTAAATGTCCGCCTCTATTGCCAAATGTTGAAAATTACTGACGCACGGAAAGCAGATCTTCTGCTGAAAGTATTAGTGCCTTCATCCATTTCTGTAAAAACCAGCCTTAAAATCTATATATACAGAGAACACAGAAAATGCAGAGCTGCAAACAAGTTTCCCCAGATTTTTATGGTTTGTTATGAGGACGAACGAGTTAATTAGTGGGTACAGATTGTTAAATTGAAAAGGGGGGTGGGGGGGGGTTACTTAACCGATATCCCAAGCTGTTAAATTGCTTAATTAAGTGTTAGTGCTGTCTGATAAATTGCAAGCACAATTTACAAGCGGGTGGAGTGGAATTTCTCCACTGTGTCCGTAAAAGACAGCTTCATGGGAGAAATGGCATACAGAAAAAACAAGGTACATCCAAACATTTAAATAGGCATGTAATATTGGTTTCCTGGCATTTCACTGTAAACCCTGGGGGGGGGGCGGCCCCCCGGCCGGCGGGGGGGGGGGGGGGGGGGGGGGGGGGGGGGGGCGG
>JABFEA020000001.1:50268287-50290454 GCA_019775915.2 Cyphomyrus plagiostoma
CCCCTCCGACACACCACCCCTCATCCGTCCTACCCTCTTCTCCTTCTAGAATCCCCAGAATCCGTCTTACCCTCTTCAACTCCTACACACAACCAAGAATCCCCCTTTCCTTCTTCACCTCCTATACTCCCCAGACTCCCCCTTTCCCTCTTGACCTCCTCCACACCCTAGAATGCTTTCCTTTCCATATCCACCTACTACACACACCCCAGAATCCCCCTTTCCCTCTTCACCTCCTACACACACCCCAGAATCCCCCTTTCCCTCTTCACCTCCTACACACACCCCAGAGTCCCTATACCTTCCTATACCTGTAAAAGACCCCCCACACACCTTTTGCTTAATTAAACGAGATCCTCTTAGTTTGTGTGCTTTTACTCCGCTGCTTAAAACTGAACTGATTCAAATGAGATGGCCTGATCTGATCCTGAAACCTTGTTAATATGTGCAGCAGGTATGGCATATCTGCTTGCGTATGTATTATGTGTGTGTGTGTGCGCGCGCATATGTGCAAATGCGCTTGTGTGTGTGCGCGTATGCATGCGGGCACATGTGCGCGCTCAGCGGGTAATTCTGGGGGGGGAGGTGGCTGGCTTAACTTAGCATTCATGGAAAGTGCGCTAACGGGTTGCTTGATAACAGCTGTCTCTCCACACAGTTCAGCTGATTGGTATTTTCCATTCACACCAGAACCGGCTGTGAGACAAAGGAGGAAGGGAAGCAAGTGAGAATCAGAGATTAATGGGACAGAAGACAGGCTCATGTCATTTTTTTCCAGTGGTATTTCTGCTCCTGTTCCTCAATTTTTTATTTTTATACCACGACTTTCTTATCTCTCTCTGCCTCCCCCCCACCTCTGCCTGACTCTCTCCCAGTTTCATTCTCTTTCTCTCGCTCTCTCATTCACACAGGGAGACTGCACGTTAGTCAGCAGGGGAGGGGCTTTCTCCTGCTGCAGTAAGTAGTCCCCACCCCTAGGGGCGGAGCCCTGCAGTCCTGTGTTAAAAGTGGAGGGGGGGGGCGGAGCCATCACTGGCTCTCCTATAAGAGGCAGACAGCTGAGACCTGGCGAGTGTGAATCTGAGACACCCAGTCACCTGTCAGTATCGTAAGGACACCTTCTGGAAGGTTCAGTACGAAGACATTTGCTGCATTTCCTCTGCACCGCTCGGCACTGACAGAGGGGAGGGGGACACACTCAGAAGAGCCTGGACTGCAGAGTGAATATCTGGGAAACAGCTGCATCTACTGTTTTTTTTCCATTTCTTTCCAGCTCTGGGCTTTGTAGAACACTGAGTTCTTTCTCAGGGCATTAGACATTATCTCAGGCATTTTCCACCATTCTTACAAACGCCCAGCTCACTCTCCACCCTACAACTGCAAACCGTACCTGCAAAGGAGGTAAAAGAACAACAAAAAGATCTGTTTGGTGTATATCAGCCTCACTGATTGGCCGGAGTGAGACAGACGGATCCTTTTTGCTGACCCAGCCTTCTCAGAACTTTTGACCCTACGTCCCACATCAGAGCTCCAATTATGCACCTGAAAACCACAAAGCAGGATAACCTCTGCCTGGTCGTCTCCCTAGAGGATCAGGAGGTGTTCAGCAGGCCTGAGGTCCAGGTAAGATACGTTTTATCCATTCTGCTGCATCCCAATCTGATCTGTGATAAGCGTTTCCATGGTTTCCTCGCTATGAGCTCTTGGCGAGGCTTATTTTCTTTGGGAGAGGTCCTCTTATGTGCCAGTTTGATACAACGCAGTGAAAACCTGAAGCACATTCTGGAATTAAGAATAGATATTCCCATAATAGGGAGCATTGTTTCTTAAGGCAAATAAGCTCAGTGGAGATTTCTTCCGCCCTGGAGGCCAGAGTACAATAAAAGAGAGACAAGATGTTATTATTAAACATGGGTGCTGTATGTCATACTCGGAGAAGAGATCACCATCGACAGAAATGGTTCAGTCTGTGTGATGCCAGTGTGTTCACCTTGATGGTGCCCCTACTGTTGAGATCAGTCTGGCTATTCCATTGCCCACAATCCTGTGGCGAGCCGGGGGGGGGGAGGGAAGTTCAGCAGCTACCTCAACAGGGGGCACCTCTGTACATATGTGTGCCTGCCAGATGGCTAATCTGTCTGTTCATCATAGATGTACATACGATGTCATTAGTGGCTAAGAAGTGTAGGAGGTAAACAATCCTCATCAAGTTAACTGCGTTTTGTGGTTTTAGGCCATGAGTTTAATTACCATAATAACATAACGATAACAGAAATATTACAGAGACTCTAGGTGTTGAATGTAAATACAAATTACACAGACTGGCTGTGGTCAGGGCCCTGGGCTAATTTTATCTCTCTCGTCAAAACTTGTTGTTGGTTCTGGTGTCTGGTAATGACTCTGAGTCTGGTCCAGCATAAAGGTAAAAACATTTGACCCATCTTGTTGTTTTGAATGAAATTAACCTTACTTAAGGGTATTTTGAGAACTTGACAAAACTAAGTGAAATGGTGAATCGGATGGTGGCAGCAGCCACATGAATGAAGAGCCGATGTTTGTGGCTGTGTGTGATGGCTGGTTTTCTCCACGCCCAGGCAAAGTTCGAGGAGCTGTTCCGCTCCTTCGATGGTGGGGTCACGTTCCAGTTCTTCAAGAGCTTCCGGCACGTCCGCGTTGCCTTCAGCGATGCGCTGGCTGCCGCTGAGGCCAAAGAGACGCTCAACAAGAGCGTCTTCAATGGGAAGGAGATGCGCTTGCATTTCGCCCAGGTGGGTTTGGCTCACTCCTACTTCTCGTACTGCCCAGTGCACAAGAGAGCACTGACTTCCTCACTCCATTTTATTGCCCCACCATTTATTACAGCCCCACTCCACAGAGCTAGCGTATTTTGCTGCTACTGTACTCTATAGGACCAGAGTACTTTGGTGCTATAGATTTTTGTAGCAGCAGAGTACTACTGGCCTATTGCACATAAAACCGGATAGTCTGTTTCCCTTCATTTCTCAGCACAGGGAAAACAGGAGAGGGACCCCCCCCCCAACAGTATGGAAATGTTGTTTCACACTGCAGTGTTTTAGTGTGCTACCTATGTAACTTTTCGCAGCTCACTGAGACATGACATTTTTCTGCTCTGCCCAGTGATATCATTCTAATAACACCCTGAGAGTAAAAACAGACTGTACTAGAATTTACCGGCGTCCGCTGGCAGTTTTAAATAACACAAAACCATAACATTAGTGGTTTACGCTGCAGTGAAACAAACACTGGCAACAACTATTGACCTTTTGATTTTGAAGACTGTAAGGAGGTTTACCACTGCCTCTCTGTCTCTCTCCTGCTCGTCCGTAGTCTGTACACATCGGAAGTCCCCGTCTGGAACTCCCAAAGCCTCTGTCATCACTTCCGGGCTGGGAGGAGCCACAGGATGCTACTCCCATCCTCGACCGTGACCTGTTCTGTGACATCTCAAAAACCGACCCAGGTATGTCTGTGGGAGCAGATGCACACACAGCGATGCCTCCAGAGTGGTCAGTTTGGTAGTACAGTGCCCTTCTCCGTTTCATTCCATCAGGGGAGGGGTTGGAGCTGCATTCCGGGACCCCCACCACCCCAAGCGTGGTCGTCCACATCTGTGGGGGTGACGAAGCGGAAGGGGGGAGACAATCCCACCCCAAAATCATTGAGACGCGACGTCCCGATTACGTCCCCGCCGTCCTGCACTGAGTGACTGTTACACGTCAGTCTCCTCCTTTATTGCTAAGGGATTGCAGGTCTTTGAAGGGACATGCAGCCCCCCATCCCACCACTAGTGGGAGCCATGTGACAGAGCCCAGCCCCGACAGATACCATTCCTGCCATTGCAATTTCAGTGAGGTTTTAGTCTATAACGCTGTCTCTCTGCCCTGGGATCACACAGGCCCACGGGGAGAAGACAAATACTGAACAAAATATATATAAATATATACACTACATTTACTTCTTGCATGAGAAACGTGACAAGGATGTAAGGGAATGGATGAGGAAGGGGGGCATTCTGGACTTTTCCGCAGAGTCTTCAATATGCTCATTCCGTCCTCGCCCTGTAACGGAACGGGAGATCCAGAAAGACTCTTGTTGGCACGTCATGTCAGCCGTTTCATGTACAGTGCATAATGTATCCTGACAGAGAATGTGTTTCTGTTATTCTGGCAATGCCGTTTTGGCAACACTTTGTCCTGCTTTAGCCATCACGGAATCAAAGCGAGGCACATACCTTCCTGCACTCTTAGCTCTCTCTCTCACCGCCTCCTCCACTTGTTTTGAGCACTTTAACGGTGCTGTGTTCCAAATCACCATCATCTTTGCCTCTTCCGCACTGAATAAAGGGGAGCCTGTGGTCGTCCTACTTATAGCATGTATATTTAGCACTTGTGGGAACGTTCCTCACACGGAGACGTTTGCACATCCGTTCGTACATGTCTGTTCAGCTCTGATTTACCCCTTTGCATCCCGGTCTCCTGCGATCCTGCTGTTTCCACTACCGTATGAAACCCTGCTCTGACTGAAATGCTTTGCAAGGAGACGTAACTAAAACAATGCATCCGCAATCGGGCAGCCATCACTAAACACTGTGCATCATAAAGACTATTTGCATGCTCTGGACTTAAAGCTTCGCAATGCCTGCAAGTGGTTTATGTGGTTCTTCTACAGTGCTGAGCCTGTTACAACATTTGCATCGCCAAGCATCACACTGAAGAGGTGATGGACAATGTACTTTGACTTGGGTGACTTTCATAAACCTGCATTCATGCTGTTGTATTTCAAGTGCTTTAACAGATGCCCTGCACTTGTTTGTATTTTCAAAATGTCTATTAAATGTAATGTTTAGTCTGGAGATTAAAATACGCCAACTTCTCTTGAATAAAAACCATGGAAACTGAAATTAAATATGAAATTTGAGTTGTATATTTGAGAACACTTGCCAGGTTACTAAGAATACCTAGTTATCTCCGTGAAAATTCCTGTCAGCCCACATTCACCATCAGACTTATGAATACATACTCTTACTGTCACCTTGGGTACATTTCTTGGAAAATTGTGCTGCCTACTGCAGAGCACATTGGGTAACTCACAAAGGCAACAAGCTAGACCAGGGCGATACTGACGCTCTGGACCCCAATTCCAAATCCAGGCCTTGTTTTCAGTTCTCCCAGGTAGTTAGTTTGATACTTACTGATTCTGATTGGTCAGAGGCCTTACACCTGACTGACAGGTAAGGGAAGGCTGGAAAATCAGCAGTGCTCGGACCTCGAGGACCGTGATTTGAATAACCATAGAGCTAGACCTAGGCTCTGGGCCATTTTAGCTTTCTTACTAGAACTTCTATACACTGGGGACTTCTCTGAGCACTACTGAGCACCAGTATGGGGGACCAGACCAATCACTCCTGACCCACATATCTCCAGTAAATACCAATCATAAAGGTGACGGTTACAACAAGTTATAGTGGAAATGTCTTGGGTAATGGGGTCACAGCTCCTTCAAATACAAATATTAACACATATTAAGACAAATACAACATCTCAAATATGGCTCTGAACTTCCATCTCAAATCTCAAAGTCACACTGCCCTCTGCTGGCAGAGATTTATTTCTAGCATCAAAGAAAACACCAAAAATCTCACCACTGCAGCTTACGTAAGTAAACAATTGCAGGGATAACAATCTAAGAATTGCTCGTTTGCATTAAACGCCAAAATAATAAGCGTTACGTGATACTGAAAAAGTATTGTGTGGCATTGTAACTTAAATTATTTTAAGCAGCAGCAATCAATAATTTGGTTCTGCAATGCAGTGAAAACAGTAAAGATGGGGCAGACTCTATAATTCGCTCTTCCCCAAAATAGATTTCCACATTCTAAACACATACAATTTATCCCAACACGTATTTTATATCGAATGTCGCTTGGCAAAGCTCCACTAAAACACAGGGCCGAGACACAGGAGATCAGAGATAAGGCAAGTAAATGGGGAAAATAAAATCATAACACAAAACATGAATGGTGACCCTTAAAAGAAAATTCAACCACCTTTTACAAACCACCTAAACCAGCCACATGCAAATCCCCGATGATTTATAACACTGGGGTTAAGTCTTCCACTCTATTCCTATCTCCATTCACTCCTGCTTGTGCTGCCCATCTGAGCCTATAAAAATCCTAACTGGCAATTAGTTCCATTCAGGCCAGCTGGCTTTCATGAACTGGGCTACCTGTGAGTACGGAGCTGCTGATCATTCGTCACGGAAAGCCAACGGCTCGGCCAGACCCAGCGGCCTGCTATGCAGCTCCGCCGCGGCGATCATTAAGCTTTCCACACAGATTCCGCTCATGGTTTCCACATGACAGTAATTACCTTTTCCAGTGACTGTTCACATTAAGCGGAAAAAAACAACGCCGACGGAATTTTGGGAGTGCTGTTTCCGCCGAATTGTGCTTTGCGTATGGGTAGCATATGTGTTTTAAGCAAAGCTTAAAAGAGGTTTTCTAAAGTGATACACGATATTATTACATTAATGTATTTGTAAATGCTACCTGACCACGTATTACACCAATAAGTTAATCTAAAAAATATAATATAATAATAATTAAATATGAGCGGGTAGTAGAGTTGGAAAACATGGGTTTCTATTTTGATGGTTCCTAGATCAAGCCGCAAGAACACACTTCTTGTATTAAACGAGGGAGATTAAGAGGCGGTCCAGTAACTCATCCAGTTATTTAAATGGGTGCAATTTCGCCCCAGTTTATTATGTTTATAGCATCCGCTAAGGAGGGAGTCGGTCTATGCTTATGCAGCCGAGTTGGCATGCAGTGTACAGTTTCTCTGACGGTATATCATTCAAACTCAGAACTCCAGTCTCAGGGTAAGAAGCGATTTATGGCAAGGGTTACTGCCGCTAAAATAAAAGTCCATTTACGTAATCGGTGTCCCTTTCAGAAAACTTTTTAAGTTATGGCGTTTACAGTTAATTGAACAATTTTCTAATTAAACATTGTTGGGGAATTTAAATCAAAAGAAATATTGCAATATTATCGGTAAAAACAGGAAGGATGTATTTCGAGACATTTACAAGAACAGGTAAATGGTTAGAAACTGCAGCAGTAACATTACAGGTTTAGGAGGGTTCCTGAATGATGCAACATGAGCGCAATCTATCAACTCAGGCAGATTTCCCCAGTTTCATGTAAATCTTCCTGCCCGCCTTTCCTTGCAGTACCGCAGCTTGAGTCGTAGATTTGCTAAACGCAGTTAAACAAAATGTTACATTTAAATCCCTACCCTCTGCACCGCAGTGCCACACACTCGTTACTAATCACTACAGCGTTTCAGCGTTATAATCTACATTCTCCAACATATTAGTATATCATACTGGAGAAATGACATACTAATAAATCATAGACTAAATATACCTACTCTAGATTGGTCAACGGAAAGATAAAATATTCATTTTAATTAACTATGCATAGATACGTCCCTAACTAATTGCATATCGTACTTTATACAACATACAGGTGTGGCTAGTTATTAGGCATGTTGTGATTGTTAGGACAACATATCCCAGAATGCAGCGCTATTCACGTGACAATAACACTCAGGACCCCGTGTATGAGACGTTATTGTCTTTGCCTGCTAGTAGGCTAGCAAAAACAGAACGGAGACGTTTTATTTTCCATTTTTGGAAAAATGAAACGACTTACCGTCGGTTATATTGTTCACTTTTACGAACCAACCAGCTGGCTACCTAGGTAAATCACTGCCATTACCTTACGAAAATAACTTACTGACACTAAAATGATAATTTATTTCAATTAGCGAAACATGCAAACGGCCAAATAATTAAAGGAAATTTGCTTTAAACGTACGCTTATTTTTTATCACTTCTTTGGATGTGAATGCGAATTTGGACTCGGAAATATGTATTGTAGCCTGCTCGCTAATGTCACTAGTTCGTCCTTGTTTATCGGCCGGGAATTGACATAACTGCTACTCAAGCACGTATTCACCTTTAAAAGCGATACGTGCGGAAATCGATTGTTGTAACAGCGTGAATGCGTACGTATTTTATGTGCATTTGCGCCAATATGACAAGAAATCACCGTGCATTTTAATCTTTATATGCTAAGTCGTACGTCATTTGCCATGTAGAGGTTTAAATGCAAGGTAATTTCTTGCATATCGGCGCAAATATACATTTATATTTGCGTCGTTACATTAATCGATTGCTACACGTATCGTTTTTAAAGGTGAATGCGTAGTTAAGTACCAGTTATGTCAATTCCTGTTGTCGGCAGACTGCATGGGTGAAATGTGTCCCGGAATGGTTTACGGGATTATATACAATAAAAAGGACTAAATAAAAACGGGGCCGAATACTGAGTTGTACAGTTTTGATCAAGTATAATTTAGCGTGTAGTAGATGATGTTGGAATTATGGGAAATGGTCAGGATCCACATACCTCCCCTTTACTTTACAGGTGTTGTGGTTGTGATTGAAGATGAGCTGCGCCATATTTATTCTGTGGCTGCACCGTGGCGACCATGTCAGAGCCCTGCGACCCCCCTGCTACCTCTCCCTCCGCCAGCTCAGTCATGCTGGCCCTGTGAGGTGTAACTTGCGGGAGTGTTACAGTCTTCTGCAGCTGCCCGAGAATGCAGAGGCCAGTCATGCCCAGGTGAAGGATGCCTACCTCCGCATGGCCAAACTGTACCACCCCGATTCTGGGGTGCCCACAGCGGATGCTGCCCTTTTCTCCCAGATCGAGGAGGCCTATCGCACTGTGTTGGCACATATAGCAAGGCGGCAGTCAGCCTCGCAGCAGCCGGAGGCAGAAGAGGAAGAGGAGGATAGACTGAAGACACAGTCGCCCCAGCATCGGCATTACCTCAGCTATGAGGGTGTTGGCTTGGGCACACCCAGCCAGCGAGAGCGTCAGTATCGCCAGTTCCGTGTAGATAGGGCCACAGAGCAGGTGCTGGAGTACCGAAGGCGGGAGCTAGAGAGGGTAGCTGCTGCAGATGAGGGTGCCATGGCAACACAGGATGTACACAGGCGGAGCTGGAAGGTTAAGATCACGCAAGCAGTGGATCGGCTAGTGGAAGACCTCATCCAGGAGTCAATGGCCCGGGGTGACTTCCATAACCTGCCAGGTTCCGGAAAGCCCCTCAACAAGTTCAATGAGAATCCCTATGCCGACCCTATGACACACAACCTCAATCGCATCCTCATCGACAATGGTTACCAGCCACAGTGGATCGTGGCTCAGAAGGAGATCCGAGAGACGGCGGATAAGCTGCGAACAGGGCTGCTAGGGACCCGGGCGAAGCTAGGGGACCCCATGACCCCAGCAGAGGAGCTGGAGTGGAGACAGTGCTGCCAGACTTTCAGTGAGGATCTCGACAGGCTCAACAAGAAGGTGGATAATTTCAACTTGATCGTGCCTCTGCTCAGCAGACAAATGGTCCACTTCAATCTGCAGCGTGAGGTGGACCGGGTCCGAAGGGCTGACCAAGAGGGAAGACAGGAGAGGGAGAGACTGGCAGATGTGGAGAAAAGGAATTCATTAGAGATGGCTAATCATGGACTGTTCTCTTGGGTGCTAAATCTACTCCGATAACATGTTCTGTTCACATGCACTACTACTTTTTGGGACTCAAGTTCAGCATTCTGTCTGTCCTTAGAAGTATACATCCATTTGCTCTATATTTGCACATCGCATGCAAAGATTGTATTTTAATTATAATGTCTGAACTTCCACTGGCTGTGTCATTTTATGACTGCTAATTAAAAGATCTGTCTGCATATTTTATGAGTTTTTGACTACTGGCCGGTGTAGACCTTATGGCACCCCCTTTAACCTTCCTGGTAGTTTCCCAGAATCAACGTATCCGGGAATTATTTGTACTGTTCTGAAGCCATGGCTTCTGCTTACATCTGCAGAAAATCCACGTATTTTAAATAGTTGCCTGCTAGATATTGATACCAGTCAAAATGTCACAATAACCATGGTAAATAAAAAACATTGCGTAACAACTCTCCTAGCCTTGCAATGAATCTCTTGATATTGATTTTGTAAACACATTATTTGTGCAACCATGTTTTTGACCTTCTCTGTACCCATTGAATCATTAAAATAAAATAATTTCTACACGTCCATTTCAGCAGGAAAATAAAAGGAAAGTAGCATTTGGTATTGTACTAATAGATGCAGGCATTTTTTGTTTTCCTCTAGAGGGCGACAAACCGCCATGTCCTATGGATTTCTCTGAAAATGAGAACGTCAGGTTTGGTTCCCAGCCGTATAGACTGCTTATTCATTCGTTTACACTTAATGTTTTATTATAAGAAATGAACCATCACACACAAAATCACAACTGACAAATGGGTGCTGTTACATTATTACACAATTGCCTCATTTAGAACGAGTATTGTTGCAGTGTTACGCAAGCTGAGAGCAAACACTGCAACTGCAGTAGATTTTGTAGTTGCTTAGCAACCCTCCCCCCCAGTTCCACCACCACTCACTGATTGAATCTGACGTGTTAACGGGTGAAAAAGATACAGGCAGCTTAATCTTAGTGCAGGTAAGATATTGGAGACTCGAGCTAATGAACGTTTCAGTAAGATTAGAATTTTAAGGTTATAACTGATCTATGCTTTTTTATTGCTTAATTGTGCCATATTTCCAATAATCATTTATACTATGTATATTGAATGTATAACAAACATGCATCCAGGATTCATAGCTCTGACATCTATATATGTCAGTATTAAGCTCAAGGGAGACGTGGTTCTTCCAAGGATTGGGTTCTGCCCAAGTAGCAATGTAGTACAGAAACACTTTAAAGAGATAAATACCTCAGTATATGTATTATAAATGATACTGCGATATAAAGGTATGATGCAAACCTAGAAGGTTTTATTGGGTGGCAGAGGTGGCAGCTTGTGTCCCGTTAAGCATAGAGGACAGATAACATGATATTGTCATGCAGCATCGCAGTGAGCATTAGCGGACTTGACGGTGTTGTGCTGGCAGGAGTGTGCAGCCAGTCCCTCACGCGTCGATGTCATCGACCCTGTCAGAACGCATCATTCTGTCCCACTTGCTCTCCATTTCCTAGCTCCCCTGCCCGGACATCTGGATTTGCCTGTGTGTGTGTGTGTGTGTGTGTGTGTGTGTGTGTATTCCCGGAAGGGTTACAGATGTGGATTAAGGATGAAGGGATCAGCTCTCCATGTCTCTATCAGTCTGGAATACTCATACAGGGGAAAACCATGGAAATAACATAAAATGATCAAAATACGTAGCAGCCATAGAAAAAAATGATTGACAACTTTGTCTGCAAGGCACCAAAGTGATTCTTTAGCATTTATTCATTTAGCGGATGCTTTTATCCAAAGCAACATGTAGCTGAGAAGGGTCAGAGCTTTACTCAGGGGACTAATGGTGAAATCACTCCCCTGACGCTGGGACTTAATCCAGCAACCTTCTGATTTCACACACCAGCCCCCTTAAGTGTTTTAAAGCTCATTCCCTTAGGTGGGCCTGCATGCCGATGGTCCCAACTCCACTAAGTCTGACTGACGTTGACAGATTTTTCTTGCACCCCTGGGCCCTCATAGTACACATGTATGGATCTTCATCAGTCGGGTATCTCATTAGGATCCAGGCTGATATTGATAGTCACCTCCTCTGGAAGCGTACAGTCGAGCAGTCATCCATCAGGTGGACCAGGAACAGTGGGAATGTATTTACATAATGACAATAATCAATCACTGAGAGCGCATCGCGTTTAGGGAGAGAGCTAGGTTTCAAGCCTAGCGGCTTTTATTATGGAAAAGCATGTTTTAAAAATAAACAGATTATTTTATCTTGAAGACATTGCTCATTCCGGAATAAACCATTTAACATTGTAACATATGCAAATGAATGGTACCACAGAATTTAATCTTTTCGCCAAAAAGTTACTGATATCTTGTGGGCTGGCTAGATAAACTCCGCTTTGGTTCCCAAACCTCTCCTTAGGGGCACCTCCGCACTCCATATGTTTTCTAAATTTCCCCTCAAGCTCAATAAATGAATTGAATAATTCAATGGGGTATTGATTCGCCCGACAAGGTGGGGTAGTGGTCGAGTCAAAAAATACATTGGTGTATTGGACGGTTGCTGTAAATGCTGTGGCAGTTTTAGGAGATATCTTGAAATGGCTAAGCTGACACACTTTGACAAACATAATATCATAGTTTTACACCAACATGATCATTCACTGTATGCATGATTTTCTGTGACTGCCTAAATTTTATTTGCACAGTACTGTATATTGAAATCGTTGCATGTTTAATAAAAAAAATGACTCATTAGGAAACGTGAAAGCCTACAGAACTATGCAAGCCAGCTTAGCTTGTGAAATCAATAGTATAAAATCAATGTGCAATGTGAATAGTACTTTCCACCCAAATCCATGTCACAGCGCAGAGCACCACGGAGTGGAAAGTTTCTGAGCGGAATAGCATCTACTTCCCAGTGATGGGCTTTCGAAAAACAAGATTATGCAGCGTGCTCTGAGGAACACAAAGCAAGGATAGTCACACGGGACCCTAAGTGACACACTGTGGATGGAAGACAGTGAGCAAATGTGTGAAATGACGGAATTCACTGAAGAAGACCTGGACCAGTATCTACAAAATCAGGTAATTATCTCACATACTGGGCCTAACTTCCATCAAAGAATATACATGTTCATCTTACCCCAGACCATTATATTCAGGATTTCTGGAAGCTTTTCAAATGATATGCAATTAAGAGGCAATTTTATTAAATATTTATATTTATGTATGTTTACGTTTTACATATTTAGTGGACGCTTCCAATGTGGCATAAAAGTAAGGTAAATAGTACATTGCAAATTTATACCTCAGAATTCCTCCAAGGACCATGGCTTATATTCCAGTCCTAACCCTAACACCTCACACTTTCCACCATTGAGGTGTCTCCTGTTGAGTGCATTCAATTCTTTGATTTTTACAATTTAATAAGAGCGCTCTACTGTGTTTTACTCTGTGGAGGTGGACCTCAGACACAGACAGGTCTCAAAAACTGTGGAGGAGGTTCAGAAGATCGTCAAGGACCTGACTTTTGAGGTCAGCGTCAAGGACGGTCGCTTTCAATCCATCTCCAACTCCGGCATCCATAGCGACAGCCTCAAAGTGAGGATACACCCAGAAGAGACAACTTCTTTACGTGTCTGTGCATTGGTCTGCCCTTGGGTCGAAGTTAATGATTTTATCCTTCGGTCCTTAGGATCAACCTGCTTTGCTCGCCAAATGGGCCACATTGCTCAGGGGACGGTGTGCGTTCAATCCAGCTATCCAGGTAACATACAATGCCCAGGAGAGTATACACAACCTCAAATGCAATTAAACTTGAGAAGAACTGAGAGATAAGAGATAAACTTAAGGAGTAAATAGTTTTCTCAGCTTTTACTGTAATTATCCAGTAACCTGCTTTCTGAACGACAGCTGATTGCATCTATCCCCCAGGTCCTAACACCCACCCAGTTCCTCATTTCGGTGCCATTGAGGGGACTGACGGGATACAGGGAACGATGGGCCCGGCGGTGGCGCTACTATTCGCTAAGTGGGTCACGGCGCCAATCTCCAGTCCGTGAGCCAGAGAAGCTGCACCAATGGCTGGAGCTGGACAGCTTCCAGAACCCCACGCAGGAGTGGCATGATAACCACGTCGCCATCGAGGGTGATATCGTGCCAGCCAAGGTGGTCAGTGTCTTCAAAGAGCAAGTGGAAGAGGCCGTCAAATCCCGCAGCTTAGCCAGTGAGTCATCCTGAGACACAATTCTCTGAAGTACATGACTTTGTGATTGGTGAATGATGAACACGAATGGCTGCATGGTAGGTCAGCTGGTATCTTTGGAGTCCTTGACAGCACCCTTTGATAGAGTGAACCTTCTCTCACACTACCTGCTTCACTGGATAAACTTGACTTATGGTTGGCTGATAATGTATAACATTCAGTGCATCCAGGTATATCCATTTGTTAAGGTATTACTCAAGCATTACTTAAGGACACTTTGTATGTTAGAAGGACATACGGCACTAGAAAAAAATTAAGAGGCCACTCTATCTTTTCTAAAAATCTAAATTTTTAAATATTGGCTTAATCCTCATTCTGCTGGCAAAAGGCTATATTGTGAAGCAGGCTGCTCCCAGGCTCAAATACAGCAGTACAGAAGAATTTGGTGAACCAGGAGACACTGGAAATGACCAAAAACCAGCCAGGTAGAGGGCAGAAGCGACTTTATAATGCCAGAGGTGATTGTCAACTTAACTCGCAGTGCCTCATGAATCGGAGGATGACCTCAAGTGACCTTCAAAAAGAATGGGAAGCATTATTGGTGTGAAGTGCACTGCTAGAGCAATCCATAACATGCCCGTAGAAGCAGGACTGAAGTTCCATAAAGTGAAGGAGAAGCATTTCTCCAGTGAGCAACAGGGAAAAGCAAGGCTGGAGTTTGCAAAAAACATGGACATTTTACCCAGGCGCATAACTTTGAATTGAGAAATTGAAAATTTTTCTGTGGTCTCTCCATTTTTTTCAGCGCTGTATGTCCTTCTAACATACAAAGTGTCCTTGAGTAATGCTTGAGTAATACCTTAACAAATGGATATACCTGAGAGAATCATACTAGGGGATGTGGAATGGGGGCACAGTGATATCTATCCAAAGCTTTCAGGCATCAGGTGACTCAAAACAGAACAAGGTGTCCAGTCACAACTCATTTTCCCTCAGTAGCGCGTCAATCGACTGACCCCGTTAGTCTTTGCAGTCTCTGTGGGTATGGGACCCAAATCATTGAAGCTACACCACAGAAGAACAGACTCAGTGGTTGGCCTGGTGTCCTGTGACGACCTCTGTGAACTGGGCCAGCTGTCTGGTCCAGTAGTGGAAACCACACAGTTTAAAGATACAGTCATTCTTCCAGGTAACAAGTGAGGTTTTAGGTATGATCAGAATCTCTGGAAACGTCTCTAAATGACCAAAGGATAGATAGACAAGATGGGTATCAGTTCCAGGAATCTGTCTAAAAGCACTTCAGTGCATATTTGGAGCACATGCTGCACTCTCACACGCCTCCATGTGCAGCGTTTCAGCTCCCATTACTTACGTTAGTTTTGTTCTGTCACAAACAATAAATCCTACGGCTGAGCAATGAAGGGCAAAATAACAGAAGCCACCCAGAACGACCTGCTGGGCACATAAATCCAGCATTGGGGCGTTAAAGTGTTATGTGGGGCTTTTTGTGCACTTTGTCTTCCTTTTATGGTGCTAATCCCCATCCCTCAGCCCCAGGGCACATCTGGAATGGAGTTAATTACTTTTTCTGGCTGCTCCCAGCTTTCCCACGCAATCTATATATCCAGATGTACACACACACACACACACACACACACACACACACAGAGTCTACACATGGTAAGGGTGTGGAGCACATGTGTATGTGTAGGTTTATGAAGATTTCGCTTTATGTTACAGAAGGCTCACACTATGGCAGGTGTGAGCCTCAACCAGAAGGTGGAGCCATTTTGTTTAATCAAATCAAGTCAAGTCAAGTGGAGCTTGACTTGTCACACCAACCATATTCAGTACACTGCATACAGCAATGCGAAATAACGTTCCCCAGGCCTGTGGGGTTACATATATATACAGAGGTAGACTGGACAAGCTAAAAAAAAATCAATGACAACATTAATACACGATGTAGAAGTAAAACAATGATTAAAGTATGAATCTTTACAATGTTTAGAGCATGCAATGATAGAAGAACACATACATTTTATGCAGGAGTAAAATGGTGAGTGAGTAAATAGATAAATAATAATAAATAAGAAATATTGGTGATGTAAATTCACTGGCACAGATGATCAATGGATGCAAAACGCTTGATGTGTCTGGCTTGCCAGGTAAAGTCAGCGTCCTTGACACAATGGGCTCGGTGGTCCGTGTTGCCGTCGAGACATCAGAGGCCCAGATCGAAGTGGAATTGGTGCCGACGGTAGAGCTGATGCACTCCTGGCCCAAGAAGGCCCACTGGCCCCGGCTGCTCAAGCGATGGCCTCCAGCAGATCGTGTCCGCTGCATCAAGGTGAGGAAACCAGAAAAGCTGTCACATGACCAGGGATCGGGAAGGTCTATTGCAAGGTAAGAGACAAGGCACGATCACCAGATGGTAAGAGAGTGAGAGCCAGGCTTCAAAGCAAGCCTGTTTTTCTCTGTAGATTTTCTTTACAGTGTATTGGTTTTCATTTAAAAAAATCTCTCATGGGGGCGGTGGTTAACACCTGTGGGAACAGGGTTCAAGTCTCCACCAGGGTTCTGTGTATAGAGTTTTCATGTTCTCCCGACTTTGCTGTGGGGTTTCATCTGGGTACTCACAGATTCCCCCACAGTCCAGAAACATGCTGGGATTAATTGGAGTTACCTAATTATCTCTCTGTGTGTATGTGTGTGTGTATTAGTTTTATATTACATTGTGGGGACCAAATGTAAAAAAGTTGTGGAGGCCATTTTTCAGGTCTGTGAATTCAATCAAAAATGCTTAAAATCTCATATTTTTTCGCATACAAATGAATGGACAGTCGAACAAAGATATGAATACAAATCTTTGTGTGTGTGTGTGTGTTTTTGTGTGAGAATGTAATGAGTTGGTGCCCCATCCTGGTTTGTTTCCTGCATTGCACCCATAGGCTCCGGACCCCTCGCGACACTGAATAGGACAAGAGGTGGTAATGGATGGAAGGATGAGTGGATGGATGGAAATCTCTCATGATGTGATTGAAGTCATCATTTAGATACTTAACCTCATTTTGTTATTCACGAATTGAGGGAATGTGAACCCTTAAACTATTACACAGTGATATCAAAATAAACCCATTCTCCTGAACCACTATGTGATATGATAACCCAATGAATCGATCTTTCCGCCTGACAGTCCTTTGGATTTAATCTGCTGGCTACGTCCAACTACCACTGGCTGCTGTCCTTCTCACGGGCAGAGCAGGTGCTGCTAGGAAGCATCGACGAGGATGGGGGCTGCAGAAGGAAATGCTACCGGATTGTCCGGCAGCTGAAGGAGGATGTCTGGTGTCCCGGCAACAAACCTGCCATCACAGCCTACCATCTACAGGTACCAGTCACTCTGCTCTTCTTCCTAATCCAGTGCTTGTGTCAAAAAACACTCAAACCAACCATCACAACAGCCTAACCATGTTCTCACCTGATCTTGAGCACCAACAGAACTCTCTTCTTTGAAATCATTCATTTATTTTGACTTCATGTCATGCCAATTTTTTTCATACAACTTTTGACATCAATGCTAATGTGGTTGTGATTGTGTAGAAGTCTCTGATGGGTCTGTTAATCTTTGGGTCTGTTACCTGTCAGCACAGTGGTTGTCCAGTCTTACTGTTGATCTCATTCCCCTCACCTCCATTCCCCCAACCTCCACCACACTCTGCCAGAACCTGCTTTTCTGGACCTGTGAGAAATACCCCAATTCCAAGGACTGGAAGAACCTGAAAGAGAGTGTCCTGAGGCTGGTCAGGAAGCTCCACAAGTGTGCTAGCCAGCGCTACCTCAAGCACTACTTTGTGGGCTCCTATAACCTGCTGAAGTATACTAACACCAATGATCTGGATGACATGGCCAGCAAGATTTCCATGTTCCTGGACAACCCAGCTGCCTACATCCACTAACACCATGACTTTGAACACAAAATTGGAACACCTGCACTCAATATTTATTACTTTTGTTATATTTGTGGCATGTATGCTGAGAAGTAGTCCGGTGCTGACTGCATTAGATATTTATTGCTAGACCAAAGGGTGTCATATGTTCTTGAAACCTGAAATGGCAGTTTCTTAGCTTTTTTAGACGCTGCATAACCCACTGATCAAATAAATTAGATTAATGTTGTCTTTTCTGATACGCATTATGTTTTTCCTGTCTGGAATAATGAGCAGTCAAAAGCAAGAGGAGCATAAATTTTTATTAACTTTAGAGGTCATTCGCACTCTCCTGCTCTTAAAGCAGCCATGCTGGAAGACTTTCAGTTGAACAGTGATATTTTTATAACATCCATTTTTATTAAATTGCTGGCAATATCACACAACAACCTGACTGACTCTAGAACTGTATCCACACGATGAATTATGAATACAATATCTTACATCCCATCCAGGGTTGTGTTCCCTTCTGCCTAGTTTGGGATCCAGCACTACCTCCCCCACCCCCCCTGATGAGGATGAGCAGATCAGCTCTCATTAGGTGCGGAGGGCATATAAATGATTTACAAATTATTTGTAATGTACAGTTATCATATATTATCTGCATGTACAGTTATACACTAATGCCATACTTGACAAAGGTTTGACATCGTCTTAGAAGAAATTTTACAGTTTTTCAGCATTTGAAGATATGAGTTTGTGAAAAAAGAGCTTTTCACGTTTATGTTGACCTGATGAGCAGTTTGAAGACGCATGGATGAATGGATGGATAGATGGATGGATGACGGACAGACAGACGGACATATATATTGAGGTTTGTTTGCTGGGCACACCGATGTTAGCTGTCCAATTAGACCACTAGATGGCACTTGTCACAAAGCAATCATCCTGTCTACTCAACATCACCTCTCATTTAAAGATCTGTCAATATACCCACAGAAGAAGATAGGCAAACCGGCGCGAGTATTTCTGCATTTAACATAAGTCAGTGGGTGGTGGCGCTGTTAAAGTTATAGTCCACCCACGACTAAATCCATGTTCTAGTCATACTCATTGGTAAAATAAGATGAATCTTTCTCAGTCCCCGGTGAGAATTTTTTCTTGGCAGCAGCATAAGAAATATATTTCCCAACGCAACTTTCTCCCCCAAAGAACTTAGATAAATAACCTAAACCATCACCTAAACACTCATCCTGGGTAGGGTCTTAGGGGAGGCCAGGCACACAGGGCACAAGACTGGGATGCTAGTCTATTACTGAGCACATGCACAGAGATTAAGGATAATTTACAGTTTTTTTTTTTTGTCTTAGCTACATGCCTTTGGGCCCACATGGCACAGGGAGAACATGGAAACGCCACCGACTTGGAGAGATGGTCTGGGGGCATGCCACAGATGGCGTTGGTGGAGCAGTCATCTAGATGGTAGTTTTCAAAAAAGTATAAATAAATCAACAGAAACATTTTGTGTGTGTGTTAAAGACATAAAGAGAGAGTGAGAGAAAGACGAGAGGTAACATATGAGGGGTATTAGTGATAGTAACCCAGTCTATAGGTATTAATGGGGGCCTGAAAAGCAAAGGATTCTGGGAGTATAAACAAAAAATAGAGAAATGGCGCGGACCTGAAAGGCAGCATGTTGCAAAGAGCTGAAGGGAAGGAGAATGAGACAAAGGAGCGAAGCGGACAAGACAGCATCTATTTACCAAGTGAGGCCGGTCACAGAATGGTGCTTTCATTCCTATTCTATTCAGGCTTCCTTTTCCCATAAGTGGGATCATTTGCACTATGTCGTTCCGGCACTGAATCTATGTACAGCATTAAATTCCGCTGGGAACTGCAGACATTTACTTTTGAGTATTGAATGTATAAATGTTTAGTTTGGGAAAATATGTAGCGCGTACATGTTATTAAGGTCTAGGATTTATAAGCTTAATGTCCCGCTGCTTTTTCCACAGTATCGCCTCAGGCCAGGCAGTGAGCCAGATCGAGAGGCAGTCACTTCCCCTACGGTTTCAGAAAGAGGGGAACAAAAGTAAATTATAGCTTAGCATTTGTTGTGCCCTGACGTCATGCGTATTCCTAGTGTCACCAAATAAAAGGACTGTTGAAGGTCAACCAAAAAATTCCCTTACTCTGCCTACTAGAGATAGGCATTGTGGGTGCAGGCCAGGTTAGAGTCATTGCGCATACCCACCGTGGTTAGCAGCAGGAGTGGTGAATAGGTGCAGTCCTCTAACAGCAGTTGTGTCTATATTAGGATCTGGGTCTTTGGAGCCACACAGCAACTGCAGTATGGCTGAAAGCCCCTCCTAATTTATTTTTCTGAATATATTTAATGCGCCCTTCCCAGCTTGCATGCCAAGATGCATGTTTCACTTCTTTTCACAGGCTTTGGTGTGCCGGTGCTCGATCAGTAGGGCTTTTTGTGGATTTCCAAGGCCTGCGTACTGTAAGAATCTTGTTTATCGCTCCAATGCCTTCTCTCATGTAGCACGACAAAGGGTGTGAAACCAGACACCTTAAAATGCAGCTGCACTTCGCTCCGCTGAACAAAATGAAACAGCTGGCGCTTCAGGTAGCGTGCCGAGGCTAAGCGCATCGCTGTCCGTTATATATTTATATTTACGTGTCGAGCACCTGCCCCTCGAAAAGCCTCAGCATGGCCCTGTTCCTCCTGTGAATTTTTTTCCACCCTCCCTTGGTCCTTGGGGGAGAGGGCTATTACCCACTTTTAAGTAATTGTGGTAATAAGAGCCTAGTGAAGTGGTAATGTAGGGGCGAAAACCTGCTCTTAATGGGATCGATTTTCATCGGTTCATGTCCAGCCCTCACAGTATGAGCGGCAAATATTATTAGCCTTGTTTCCTGGAGGTTAAAGTCAGAGAATATGAAAGGAGGAAGCTGTGTCATCTAATGTACTAATGCTCTGATAGACTCTGAAAGGTTGGCCCGCCGCAGCCGTGTGGGTGTGGTGGGGGGCGTGTGGGGGAGGCTGAGGCAGGTGCGCAACGGCGCTCCTGACTCAAAGCCTGTGACCACCCCCTACACACACATACACACACACACACACACTTCGCCCCCCTGTGTCCGTGGAAACTGCCGACCTCAGGGGTCACAGTCATTTATGGCAGACGGGAAGCTGTCCCAAGGAGCATCCAGATGAAGCGGAGGGAGAGGACAGAGAGACGGGGAGCACAGCCATGGACGGGAAATCGCCCAGAGAGGCGCTATATATGGGGAACTGTGGCTTTAAATAAGGCCCAACTCCGGGTGGAAAACAGGGAGGGAAAGGATGGAGGGAAAGCAGAGTAAACTACACACATAGTCATTAAGAAGGAGCCAGCAGGCATCCCGGGAGGACGCTGCCACATAAATTATTTACTATTATCCAGAACCTGCCAAATAAAACCCGGGAAAAGCAGAATTATTTGCCTTTCTAGCAACACAATGGGATTCAAGAAAGAGACCCAGGATGAAATATGTCTGTGAGCCTCTGGTTTTGTCTTACGGATGCTTCCCACCAGCTGCAGATGTGTGGAATCTGCGGGAATCATGGGGGGGTGGGGGTGTGGGGGGCGTACAGCTGACATTATTATTATTATTTTAAATTTTAACCATGAAGGATACTTGCACTCTTCAGGCTCCTTACGTCATAAAGGTTTATTGTCATTAAAAACAGATAAAGCTTTGACCACATGATGTCTGATACTGAGAAAAGTGTGACAGAATTCCTCACCGTCACCCTGCGTCGACGTTCGTGCCTGAATCTGGCCCCGCGTCCTTTTGTCTCTATGTCACTTCTTCGTTTTACATTCCTACTGGTATGAAATTCTTACACTCGTGCCGATTCCATCCAAAAAACATCCCGAGTGGTGGAATTGCGAATAGGTAGCAACAAACCCGGTGACACCCTGCGATCTCTGGCATTGATTTTTTTAGCCATGGGGGGGGTGGGGGCATACAGTACATTGTGCAGATTGTTAAAAAAGGAGATGTGGGGACGCTGGCTCAAGGGGCCGATAACAGCACACACACGCACACAGACACATGCACACACACACGCGCACACACACACGCACACACACGCACACACACACACACACACACACAGACACACACGCACACACACACACACACACACACAGGCTCGGCTAATAATAGCCCCGCGCTCATGTGCACGAGAAGGCACAGCGCCGCATACGAGCGTCAGGCCGCCATCCCAATCACCATCACTTATAGCCGCCGCGAGATATTTCCAGCAGAGCTGCTTCTCTCTGTTTCGGGGGGGGGGGGGGGGGGGGGGGGGGGGGGGGGGGGGGGGGGGGGGGG
>JABFEA020000001.1:50301170-50324710 GCA_019775915.2 Cyphomyrus plagiostoma
TCGTCTGGCCGTCGCGCGCCTCCCCGCCTCCCTCCGCCGCCCCCCCCCCCCGGCCGGGGGGGCGGGGGGGGGGGGGGGCCGCCCCCCCCGAGGAGAGCTAAATAAACTCACGCTAAAGGTCAAGGGCCAGAGAAGCTCTTTCAGTGGAAGGCACCATGTCTATGTGAAAGTCACACACGGTATTTTGGCTCCTACTCTTTTCCTCCCCTCACTCTCTCTGCTCTGTGCGTATGAATGAGCCGCCTGACGAATCAGCTTCCACTTCCTGAGGCTGGGTTCAGCAGTAAATCCACCACCCGACAACTGACCCCACACATCTCTATTTTCATACAGCTATAGTGAACACCCTCTGGCAGCCGTGTCAGGCGTCAAGTGATACGTCAAGTGCCGTGGGATCCTTTGGTTTTCTGACGTCATTTTTTCCTGTGAGAAAGGATCAGGCCTTAAGCTCACAGAGCGAAACTTCCCAAAGGGGATCTGAGACCACAGCAACATACCAAGGTGTCCTTGCTAGGCCTTAGAACCATAAGATACAACCCTTCCATGTTCTCTTACAGGCCATGGAAAGTGTTAAGAGGCTCCTGAATATGGATGCCCTTTTTGGCAATCCTGCCATCTCACTGGCTGTCCAGTTTCTGTTAAATTCTACAATAAGCATGTGATGATAAATTAACAAGCCAGATTTTATTGTTTTTGGTTTGTCCTCAAAAGAAGGAAGCAATTAGCACACTCATTGGCCATAAATATATTTCAAACTTGCCTTGTGAGGCAATCGGCATTAGTATCTGACACATAATGACAGTGTGAATAACAGATATCATGTTAGTAGTACATTTCTTCAAAGGATAACACTATAATCATTATAACACTAGTTTACGTAGAATCGGGTTGCTATAGTTTGCAGAAGGCTGACAGCTTAATTTTCAGGTGTGAAATGCCAATGGTTTCTCCTGCACAGCTCAGACAAACCAAGCTTTTAGTAGCTATATATGATACTTTCTATTTCTGTCATTCAAAACTCTAGTTTGATTTCTACTTTAAAATAGTTAGCACCAGATATTATGTTATCATATTAGAAATGTAATGCCATGGCATCTGGAAGTGTATGTTTGCAAGTTCATGGTGCACAAAGATGCTAAAATCTCAAATTCCGAGGTCACTGGGGTCATTGCAGGCAGCTAGCGGAGTTGTAACTCCGAGGAGCACTGCTCGTTAACCTCAGGGACTCCATTAGAAGCTAGAATATGTAGAGGCAGTCACTGGTATCCAGAGACGTGGTGCATGCCTCATCACCGAGAGACAACAAACAGAGTCACTGTTTCCAACACAAACAGCGTCCAGCTTCGGAACCTCTCAGACCTGTCTGTTGCCTCATCTTCTGTCCCCACCCAACGTCACCCCATTGGTAGGGGACATTTTTCTGAAGAAGAAAACTTAAACTATTAATTCTTTGCAACAAAAAAATAGACGTCTGTCACTTACATCTAATATCCCTCCAACAGATAATTACTATACAAAATGTTCTAGATTCTATTCTTACAAATTCCTGTGGTCTCAGCAAGGCCTCGTTTAAACAAAACTACATGCATCTTATCAGATCAGACAGGATTTTAAACACATGGCCAAAATAATGTGAAAATGCTACACACCCAGTACAAAAAACCTTATTGCTGCTGAAGTTCTGTGTAAAGAGGGTGAACGTTGCTCTGTATTCTTGTATAAAACATATTACCGGTAAACAGGAAGCCAATAGCAGGTTGCCGTGAGATTGTGCTCCCTTCAGGGCAGATTAATAATTCTTTACCAAACATTTGTTTTGTATCTTTTCGTGGTAAAAAAATGGAATTCTTCTCAAACCGTCGCCAAATGGCAAAGCGTCGGTCAGTTCCAGTTGGTCCAGGCCTGTTTCCTTTTAGTCTTTGACCCCCTTGATGTTTTCTCTGTAAACTACCCAGTCAGGGCATGTTTAGGATTAAAACTTGCTTTGAAATGCCTGCTAGGTTAACGAAGGCAAAAACCGCAAATTAACCCTAACCACCCTGATAATCCCCCGACCACACCTTCTCCTGTCTGGGGAAATAATGCCTATATAAGGCCCGACATCAGATGAACCGTTGAGTAGCTTCACGGCACGTCCCGTGGAAGCGACCCATAGATGGAGCACAGTCAGTACCAGTGAAATACAACAAAAATAAAAAAAGAACAGATCTATTTTACACTTCTAATTTGGACGTTTAGGAACAGCTAACAAAGATGGGAGCTGAAGTAAGTATATGTTGACATTTCCATTTAAAGTACCTTTTGTATTGTGACTGCTTATTTATTTACATATTGGTTTACTCACTGCTGTTTTTTCATATTTAAATATGGGCCAAAGTAAAAGTGACCTACTGTGTAGCAAATCGGAGATGTAACAATAGTAATGCTTACAAGAGAGTCACTGCCAGGTCCTTGAAAACCAAATGAGTTTCATACCTAAACTTAGGAAGGTGCCAGATTTCATAAACAGGTAAAAATCTGAAGCTTTAGTTTAACACTTACAGTGTTGAAAAGAACACTCTCAGTGTTACAGCTGCAGACCTATTTATTCAACAGCTTCTCGGGCAACAAGATATTTTGGTATAATTTTACTTAAAATATCCATGTATAATGCATTATAGATACCTTCATAAAGTATTATACACACAGCTGTAACTATTTAGAAAAAGGCATAACACATTATAACCATATATCTCATGCATTTTGTTTGCACTCTGAAGCTCTCACCTATAATGCTCTATATACTTATACTGACCATTATAACACATTATGAAGGTATCTATAGTGCATTATAGATAAAAACTTAATAGAGCATTAATAATGCATGACCAACATCTATATTTATTTTTATGAATAGTTATAGCTGTATTTAAAGTACTTTATGAATGCGTTTTTATGTACTATGAATATATCTATAAGACATTATGATGACTGCTTTAAGTAAAATGTCACCAAAGTTTGTCTTTACTGTGTATCAATGGGTAGCTCATTTTTCCACTGATAAATCATCTAAACACATGGAAGTCAAGTCTTCAGGGAAGCAAAGCCAACCCCAGGGACACACAAAGAACAGAGTGCCCTTCACATGGACAGCATCCTATCGCAGTCCAGTGTTAATCCATAGACAACCCAACTCCAGAACTACTTAAAAACAAATTTCACTTTAGCTCTGATCAGTTAAAGAAAATGGAACAATGCAATATCTCGGTGCTCATTCTTGTGTGGAGAATGTTATGCTATTAGCATTACAAATTTGACCATTTGAAGAAATAAATGACATCATCATTAATAATGTCATAATACAGCTGTAAAACATAAACTGCATGGTCTTAAAATAAAATACTAGCTAAAGAATAGATAGATGTTGAAAATGCACTGTTAAATGACCATGATTTGTTCAAAATTAAATAATTGTCTTGCATTTGTACATGAATTACCTGGCTTTACTCAGATGGAACTCTATGCAGATAAACATCTATCCCTTGCTATGTAAATCACAGTCACTTATCTGATCGCTAAGTCAACTGTGACTGGTTATAACATAATCAGGAAACAGACTTATGCTGTAAATCAGGGCATCACTTCTTTTCTATTCTGTTGTTTAAATATTAGATATCGTGATCAACTTTTTGTGCTATTGGATCAATATATTTAAACACTACCCAAGTGCTTGGAACAAATTTGGGCACATTGGACCTAGAACTTTCTCTGCTCTTAATCTGTCAAAAAGTCCTCAGGTCTCAAGAACAGGCTCTGTGAGGGTCTTGTGAATTTTGTTTACACTTAGAGTTATTCATTAGGCAGATGCTTGCGGCCAAGGTGACTTACAAATGGAAAAAGACTGGGCAACACTGATTGACGTTGCCGGACTGGACCAGAATTTTTGATGAGGGGCCCAGTGTGGGTGTAACTATAGTGGGTCCATACAGGATTTTCTTTGGACATTATTTAGTCCAGATTGTCCATGGGGAGCCACAGTGGGCATGTGTTCGGAGGATTGTATTAGTATGTTAGTGCTTTTCCTATACATTATCTATAGCCCTGTTTTTACTGGCCTAATTCCCAGCTCTCCCATCCTAGTATTTTGACAACTGAACAGCGTTATAGAATTCGTGGAAATGTCACCTCAGATGTTTTTCAAACTCACTGCTCATTCGCTCCAGGTTAGCTGACTTGTCCCAAGTCTGGGAAACTGCGCTTCCATTACACATACTGGATTGGAAATCACAGTTAAAGTCAAACTGAATTTTGGATTTTTAGGCTCAAGAAATTAGCTAATGCACAGAGCACCATAGCCGCAGGGGCTCTCTGGATTTTTTTAGTAAGCAAATCTTTACTTAAAAATTGTTATCAATCTTGCTCCAAGCAATAAAAAAGTATATTGATCTCATATTTTTGGAAAGTTATGCCCTAAATAGCAAGTAAGCAGGTAGATAGATGTCTCTGTACTTCACCCAACACAGAGAGGAAGTGACTACAAGCTGACAGCTACCTCTGAGAATGACAACGAGAAGAAGAAGAAGAAGAACAAGAAGAAGGATATGGAGGAGCTGAAGAAGGAGGTCGATATTGTAAGTAAACCTCTCCATCTTCTACTTGCTTATATTTTCCCGACCGATCAATTTATGGGCTGTAAGAACTGCAATAATCATATGTGTTCATGAACCATTTTTTTCTGTTTTTAATAATGTTTCAATGATGTAAATGTAATGTCTGTAATCACTTTTCACAGGATGATCACAAACTCAGCATAGAAGACCTTCAACGAAAATTTGGCACAGACATTGTTAAGGTTTGCTAATAAGGGTGATTTTGTTACCCCATTTTCTCTTAAAATAGAAAACGCAAAGAAAAAAAAAGCTTTATCTGTTCTTTTAAAGTTTTACAGGTCGATGCTCAGAAAAAATCCGCAGATCCAGTGTAATTTAATATAAAGTATTGTAGAGGTGATTATTACAGACACTGTGCAGCAGTTGGATTAAAAAAGCATTTCCAACTTCATCTCACACAGGGACTGACTAGCACCCGTGCAACGGAGATCTTAGCCCGCGATGGTCCGAATTCCCTCACCCCTCCAGTGACCACCCCAGAATGGGTGAAGTTCTGCAAACAGATGTTTGGTGGTTTCTGCATGCTCTTGTGGATTGGTGCAGGCCTATGCTTCCTGGCCTACGGAATTCAGATAGCCTATGAAGAAGACCCTGCAAATGACAATGTGAGTGCGAGTTTTAAGTGAATTAAGAAGTTTGTGACCAGATGGCTGCAGGTTCTAATCCCACTGAGCCAACTTTTGGGAGTTACATTAGCTATCAACAAGTATTGTATATTTTGCCAGGTAAGCAATACCAGGTATACAACTGCCACTTGAATGTATTCTCTACAGATTAGCATTAATGTTTAAGCACATATATATTTCTTCATAGTGTTTGTTCATATTTATGAGGCCTGGTTTTTCTTCTGTTCACAGTTATACCTGGGTATCGCGCTAGCATTTGTTGTCATCATCACCGGCTGCTTCTCATACTACCAGGAGGCGAAGAGCTGCAAGATCATGGACTCATTTAAGAACATGGTGCCCCAGGTGTGATTTCCTATGGTATTACTGTATAAAAACCTATATTTACCACTTGTATCTCATAAGTTGTAGAGGGAATGGCCTGGAATACCATCTTTCCATTCTGTCTATCAGCAAGCCCTGGTATACCGTGATGGTGATAAGAAGTGCATCAATGCTGAGGATGTGGTGGTTGGAGACTTGGTGGAAATCAAGGGAGGAGACCGGATTCCTGCTGATCTTCGTGTCATCTATGCTTACTCCTGCAAGGTAATTTAGACTTCTTGTGCTAAATGAAACTAGGTTTCTCATTTTTCTGTAAATATTTTAAGTGCTTCTCTGTGATTTTCCTGGCTGCAATTTGATTTATTTACAGGTGGACAACTCCTCCCTCACCGGTGAATCTGAGCCACAGACTCGTTCTCCTGACTTTTCCAACGAAAACCCCCTGGAGACCAGGAACATCGCCTTCTTTTCCACAAACTGTGTAGAAGGTGGAGCGTAACATCAAAAATTACTAGCTGCATAAATAGCTAGATGCATGTATATAATTAATTCTCTGTAAAACACAGTATACATGCTACATCCTTGGAACCCTTCTGTTCGTCTGTCTCGTTATAGGTACTGCCCGTGGCATTGTGATCAACACCGGAGACAACACAGTGATGGGACGCATTGCTACCCTTGCCTCAAACCTAGAAGTTGGACAGACCCCCATTGCTGCTGAGATTGAGCATTTCATCCACATAATAACAGCTGTAGCTGTCTTCCTGGGTGTCAGCTTCTTCATCCTCTCACTCATTCTTGGCTATGGTTGGTTGGAAGCTGTCATCTTCCTCATTGGAATCATCGTCGCAAATGTTCCAGAGGGCCTCTTAGCTACTGTGACTGTGAGTGGAAAGATCCTATGTCGAATACTATACTCTATGTATATAAACAAAAAAGTTTTCAATTGTCTCATTGTGAATTTAAAGTATGCCTATTCAGACTAAGCTATGCAGCAGCAAATATATTGACAAATTAATTGACCTGGTCTGGACCTTCACAGGTGTGCTTGACCTTGACTGCTAAGCGCATGGCTAAGAAGAACTGCCTGGTGAAGAACCTGGAAGCCGTGGAGACCCTGGGCTCCACCTCCACCATCTGCTCTGACAAGACAGGCACCCTGACCCAGAACCGCATGACCGTGGCTCACATGTGGTTCGATAATCAGATCCATGAGGCCGACACCACGGAGAACCAGAGTGGAACCTCTTTTGACAGGAGCTCGGCTACATGGTTGTCATTGGCGCGCATCGCTGGCCTGTGTAACCGCGCCTTCTTCAAAGATTACCAGAGCAATGTTCCTGTCCTCAAGGTATGTGAAAGCTTGTCATTCAACTGTCATAGTACCCACAGTGTAGCATGGTGCCCTTTTAATCTTCAATAATTGGCAGCAACAGGTGCCATTATCTCATTGTTCTGGCTCTTCCTTTGACAGAGAGATGTTTCCGGAGACGCCTCAGAGTCTGCTCTGCTGAAGTGCATTGAGCTGTGCTGTGGGTCAGTGAAGGAAATGAGAGACAAGTACACTAAGCTTGCAGAAATTCCCTTCAACTCATCAAATAAATACCAGGTACACAGGTCCTTGAAAGTGACTTCAAGAAAGGTGATATACTGTTTCGGAAGAACATTTGTAATCTGTTTGTTCCTCTAATAGCTATCCATCCATAAGAACCCCAACTCTTCTGAGTCTAAGCACCTGGTAGTGATGAAGGGAGCCCCGGAGAGGATCCTGGATCGCTGTTCCACCATCATGATTCAGGGCAAGGAGCAGCCACTTAATGAAGACATGAAAGAAGCATTTCATAATGTTTACCTGCAACTGGGTGGCCTTGGAGAGAGAGTATTGGGTAAGGTGCATAGGTACAAAATACACAGCAGTAAATTATCTTTAAAGGTATGTCGGACATACCTTAAATACACAGTACTCAGAAAGTGCAAGTATTTATTGTGTCAACAATTACAAACCTTGCTTGGCAAAGGTTTATCTATGAAAATTGCAAAGGTAGTTTTTTGAAACTTAATGCCCATCCATCCATCCATCCATCCATTTTCTGTAACCATTCGTCCTGTTCAGGGTCGCAAGGGGCCTGGAGCCTACCCTTGAGGCTACAGGTGCAAAACAGAGAACAAGCCAGGATGGGGTGCCAGCCCATTGCAGGGCACACTCACACACCATTCAAACTTTTTGTATTTATTCTAATTCTTTCTAATGTTTTGCTTGCAGGATTCTGCCATTATTTGCTTCCTGATGACCAGTTTACTGAGGGCTTTCATTTTGACTCTGAAAGCATGAACTTTCCCACGGAGAACCTGTGCTTTGTTGGCCTCATGTCCATGATCGATCCTCCCCGCGCTGCAGTGCCGGATGCCGTAAGCAAGTGCAGGAGCGCTGGAATCAAGGTACGTGTATACTTGGGGTTTTTCTGTCCGAATTCCTGTTACATGATTGCCGAAGGCAACTGTCCTGGTGCCAATAATTTATAATACTTATCTCTGTCTCACTCTTAGGTTATCATGGTAACAGGTGATCATCCCATTACTGCCAAGGCCATCGCAAGAGGTGTGGGTATTATTTCCGAGGGCAATGAGACTGTTGAGGATATTGCTGCTCGTCTGAACATCCCAGTTAGTGAAGTCAATCCCAGGTACAGGACCATACTGACTACAGCTTTTAGGCGTTTTGGGTGGTTTTTTTTTTTTAAGAAAAAAACAGCTTGAAGCACCACAATTACATGATATAATGACTCTCCTTTATTTTTTGTCCACAGAGAAGCAAAAGCTTGTGTAGTCCATGGTGGAGAGCTGAAAAGCATGACCCCAGAGCAGCTGGATGACATCCTGCAGCATCACACTGAGATAGTGTTTGCCAGAACCTCTCCACAGCAGAAGCTGATCATTGTCGAAGGCTGCCAGAGACAGGTATCATTCTTTGCCGTTTATCTTATTATTAAAGTCTTGTATTACTTAAAAGCATAGTCTTACATTCATTTATACCCTTAATTTTACATTATGCACTCCTATTTCAGCCTAATACAAGCTTCTCAGTTTCAACTAAGAAGAACAAACCTAGAAATTAAAGCAAAAAGCTGAAAGGTCTCTCTACTATCCTACAGGGTGCTATTGTAGCAGTGACAGGAGATGGTGTGAACGACTCCCCCGCGCTGAAGAAAGCTGACATTGGTGTAGCTATGGGCATCGCTGGCTCTGACGTCTCCAAACAAGCAGCGGACATGATCCTCATGGATGATAATTTTGCTTCCATTGTAACTGGAGTAGAAGAAGGTATAACATGGAAGGATCCAAGTACAATTCTAGAGTTTCCTTTCATTAAGATGTAATAAGCTATAGATTATAGATCATTTGTCTTTTCTCTCATAAGGTCGCCTGATCTTTGACAATTTGAAGAAATCCATCGCTTACACCCTCACCAGTAACATCCCGGAAATCACCCCCTTCCTAATGTTTGTTGTTGCAAATGTTCCGTTGGCCCTGGGGACTGTCACCATCCTCTGCATTGATTTAGGCACTGACATGGTGAGTATGAGGACAGCTCAGTTTGGAAGAAAAAAAAAACCTTTCAGGATTCACAATAGGCTTCCAAAAACTAATTCCGGCACACCTTTGCTACCTGTAAGATTCCTGCCATCTCCCTGGCATACGAGGATGCCGAGAGTGACATCATGAAGAGACATCCCAGAAATGCCAAAACTGATAAGTTGGTGAATGAGAGACTCATCAGCATGGCCTATGGCCAGATTGGTAAGATCCTGTTATTATTTGGGTAAACTAATTCAGTTTCAGTTCGTCACAGGAACTTTTATGGCATCCCATTATTAATCCATAGATATCAATATGGAGTTGTTCCTCATTTATCATCTACAACAGCTGCCACACTTCTGGGAAGGCTTTCCACAAGATTTTAGATTGTGTTTGTGGAAGTTTTTGCCCATTCATCGAAAAGAGCAAAAATGAGGTCAGGCACTTATGTTGGAAGTGAAAACCTGGCTCACAGTCTCTCTTCTAGTTCATCGCAAAGGTGTTCAGTGGGGTTGAGGCCATAGTTCTTCCATACCAAACTCACCCAACCATGTCTTTATGGACCTGGCTTTGTGCACTGGGCCAAATGCTGGAACGGAAAAGAGTCTTCCCCGAACTGTACACACAAAGCTGGGAGCATGGAATGGTCCAGAAAGTCTTGGTATGCATAGAGATTGCAATCCAAGTGTACACGTCCAACATCAGTGGCCGACCTCACAAATGCTCTTCTGGATGAAAGGGGAAGAATTTCCGCAGACACAGTCCTAAAACTTGTGGAAAGCCATCCCAGAATGGCAGCTGTTATAGCTGCAAAGGAGGGATCAGCGCCATATTGATAACTGTACCAATACTTTTGTCCAAATAGTATGACTTGAAATTAACATAACTGCTGGACTGCTACATGGGGATGCTACATGGCTTATGAATCCTATAAAACACTTAATCTTGTAATTGGATTTTTTTTTCTTTTCTTTTCTTTTATTTCCAGGTATGATCCAGGCAGTAGCTGGCTTCTTCACTTACTGTGTCATCCTTGGGGAGAATGGCTTTCTGCCGGATTCACTGTTGGGCCTACGTGTCAACTGGGAAGACAGAACCACAAATGACCTGGAAGACTCTTATGGACAGCAATGGGTCAGTAACCAGACATTCAAACTCTTTCAAGCCACGATGGTCAGTTATAGACATAGAAGGAGGAGATCAGTGTCTTAATGATATTAAACTCTGCTCTTTTTAAATGTCTTTCTGCATCGCAGACCTATGACCAGAGAAAGATTGTAGAGCATACATGCCATACGGCATTCTTTACCTGCATTGTACAATGTCAGTGGGCTGTCTTGATCATCTGCAAGACCCGAAAAAACTCTATTCTGAAACAGGGTATGAGGTAAGTCTGCGGCTGACGTCAGTCTTTGAAATTTAACTAAACTTATCTTTGGAAATAGCTATAGACCATGAGATTTAAGTACATCGCTTACATCATACCATTCAACTTTGTCACATTCAGGAACAGGATCCTTAACTTTGGAATTTTTGAAGAAACGTCTCTTGCTGCTTTCCTTTCCTATTGCCCTGGAATGGATGTCGCACTGAGAATGTATCCACTCAAGTGAGTTGAACCCTGTTTGACTGGCTGTATATCTTATTGAAGCCAGTGTGACAGTGGATGTCACTGCTCAGGGTTGCAGGTTCGAGGCGTACAGCCGTACATTTTTGTGTTGTGTTTCTCTCGTCTCCTCAGAATCTGTTGGTGGTTTTGTGCCCTGCCCTACTCCTTCTTCATCTTCTTTTACGATGAAATCAGGAGGTACATTCTGCGGCGCAATCCCGGAGGTAAAACCACATTTTCTAAGTTCTCCAGAACATTCTACAAATCCAGAATAACCAACTAGAGAGAAGCAGATCACACTCCAATCTATAACGCCAGTTTTCTAAATAATCTCTAAAATATATATCTAAAGACTTGTAGATATAAAGGTGATCCTGCAACAAGCACAAAGTTGGCTATACGTTTAAGTACTTAAGTTAAATGCACACGTGTGAAATATGAACACTTAAGCAAATATACTATGTATATGGACATGTAAAACTTGTGTTTTTCTTATTTTAGGTTGGGTGGAGAATGAAACTTACTACTAGAAGAACAGCAGCACCTTTGGGCTTTAAACAGGAAAATCTTTGTACTGCAACTCAGGAAATGTGCAATCTGCAGTGTAATTATAAATAAAGGTACCACCCATAATTTTGGCCACCTGATTTTAATGTGATATAAACAACCAGACAGCAGGCTTTGAGTAGCAGTAAATATGATTAATAGAATTAGTTCAATCGTATTGCGTATACAAATAACATTAAATAGGGTGTGGATAAAAAAGAAATCAAGAAACCTCAGCATATGCCACCAGTAAGCACCAAAACATTAGCTCACAGCACATTAATTATTTTCAATTTATTCTTTGGCTTGGGAGAAGGATGAAATAACCACATATTTTATATTCTAATACGGCTAAGCATTTCGTGGTAGTGGCTAAATACCATTTATCTATATTCTATAGGGGCTGTTGGGTCTTAAATGGTATCTGTGACTTTCCGAAGAACATATAAAGGTTATCCTTGCTTTCAGTTCTTCAGTACGCCTTTGTTTTATATCCGTGTGAAGAAACTGCGAGTACGGTGCCGAAGCTTGTAAAGAGATTACGGGAGAACTGCACGTACCTTCGTGTCCCATATTAGAATTAATATTAAGATTCATATTTATACAGCGTAACGAAGGTAACTTTTGAAACAATCGTCAAACAAAATGTTTAGAAGAATCACTTAAAGCACTTAAAGATTGGGTGAAATATTATGTTTTGCTTATGAATAAATGTCCAAAAAAGGGAAACGAAACCAAAGATTCTGCTTTGCTGAAACAGCTAAACATAAGAAAATATCAGTACATTTGCCAGTTTACACAATTAATGGCAGAAACGATCGTGGAAATCATTATGTTTATCGGCAATTAACGGATTTGCAGTCAGGAAACCACCTCTTGGTACTAAATAACGTTTAACAAATGCAAATAAAGTAAAACTGAGCCCTGTTGCGTGAGACTATCGTGAGGGATATGTTGCACCGTTCTAACTTGTTCCAACTGTAGTGACAACATCCGGGACAGGAAATAAAAAATAATAATAATAATAAATTACTCTCAAAGTGTTTATTGATTTTTTAAATAAATACATTAACAATTGAATTCGATCACCTGATCGGCAAAACCGTGAAATCTCAGAATCCACGTGTACAAGGTTTTTATTTTTAGTCACATATTTGCGAAAAACTACATTAGATGGCATTTATTTTCCGCATCACCGACGAGTGTTTCCAGTTCAAATTACGCTGTATGAAAATCTCCATTAATATTCCATATTGAGGAAGAAGACCGCGCTCCATCGTGGCTGGGAAAGACTCCTCCCCACTTTTCAGGGTTACCATGGTAAAAGGGGCAGACGTCACAATCGAATAAACACAGCGTATAAGTATTAGAACCCCGGACTAAGGAGAACAGCAGTTAATAGTGTGTGCTGTGGAAGTGACACGTGTGGGTCGGGTACGGCAGAGGGACGGGGCACTGTAAAGATCTGGAAGGATTTTTTTCCATTTTGTTTCTAAATAATATTTTTTAAGAAGACTTAAATTAAAAGAAACATGGGGGTTGGGGTAAGTGTGTGTGCTTTTGTATTTTTAACTAGTTAGTTTCCTTGGATGGTATGCTAGACGCAGTTACACGGTCAGTGGTTGTTGCATTGCTATATGGTCACTGGCTTACACAGTTACATTTGTTGGGGTTGCTGATGTGGATGTTAAAGAAAGAAAACAGTGAGCCACGTGGATTGGTGGCCCACACCACAAAAAGGACCGGTCGTTATTATTTTTTTCATGTTTATTTTTCTGTATTTCGGGAACATCCACGTTGCTTTTCTCTGCACCGACTTTGAAGTGGCGTTTGAGCTTCTTCGCCAGTGGAAGCCAAGTTTTCTGTGCTGTCAAAAAATTTGCTGTCTTGTTTCCTAAAACAGAATTACGTTGGTCGTCGGTAAAATGAGCGATCGGCGGTCCTCCGAGCCTTAGAGGAGCGGAAGGCGGGTGACTTGGTTAGTAGGTCTGGCCAAGTTCCCCGCTGTATAGCTGAGCTGTCGTGTGACTCCTCACTGTAGGAGAGGCCCCGTCGCCACTTGATGAAATGCGTTTTGTTCACGTAAACCCGGTCCAAACTGGACATGATGTGTCAGAACTAAAACGGCGTCCTCCTGTGGGGTTATATAATGCCCTATACAAAGCAAATGAGTAATACCGGATAGAACGTTGGAAAAGCACCTTGTTGTTCGTAATAGAGATTAATACGGCTACAAAATATCAGCAAAGGTCAGTGTAAAGCAGCTATGAAGCTCTTTTTGTTTCAGGGTGTTGCTGTCTCGCCAAATGAATGCAGGGTCTCTCCTGCTGTCAGATCTCCTTTTAAAGACAGAAAAATCTCACCTGATTTGTAAATACCATATAGATTTGTCTATATGTCTCGTACACATCGTATGAAACAAAAAATTCCATATTTGCAAAAAACACCATACATTGATTCGGGATTATTTGATGCCTGGTAAAATATTTTCTAAGGCGAAGCCTTACATATAAAGATATGCTTTAAAACAAGAAATTGCCTGAATGTAGAAAACGGGATTTAAATTTGAAGTAGACATTACATATTTTAAATACGTTCTCTTGTATGACATTTCTCAGGTATATTTCTCATTATTTCATGTCGTGAATTAAATAACTACCAAAATAAACGAATTAGCCTAAATATACACTGGTAGTCAGAGTGACTTCTATGCAAAATAATTGCCAAACCCTGCAATACTTGTATAATGTTTCAGTGAAGCTGAAGTTTCCTGCTCCCTGTCAATGGATGGAAACAGCACGCCTGCTATTTGAATAGCCGGAATCTTGTGTTTCGGTAGCTTTGCCTCTGAGGCCGTTATGTGAAGTTCTGCATTTTCTGCAGTCCAGCCTTTGGGGCTTATGGTATTGCTTCTAAGGTTTTGGTAGACAGGGGTGTGGTCTCCAGGAGCCAATGGATGGGGGACAGCTGTAAATCTCACAAGTTTATATTTATATTTATGGAATAATGCTGACTGAAGGAAGGCATAAAAGCAGTCATCTTCATGAACAATTTTGGCAGTCGCCTAGCGTAGCGTCTGCCCATAACAGAGTAACTGTCAACTCTGTGAAGCTCTTATTTATTGAGGGGTGTCCACCACAGCACTAGTAACAGGTTTGTCTGAATGCCAGGCCTTTAGATACCCACCCACAACTGAGCCCATCATTTTCTCCTTTGGGATTTGGCATTCTTTCCACTTGACATCTCTGGGTGTGTATGGGGGGTTTCTGCGCACTCACACTCCTGTTCTTTGTAGCAGAAATTCAAAGCCTACCATACTTTGCTTGCCGTACTGCTCTTTAAATATTTTTGGCCTTTGACAAAACCCAGAGTATGAGAATGCACTTGTGCAGATTATCATACCTTAAACATCCCCTGCAATGCCATTGGAGAAGGTCTGGTCACATGATGCCATGCTGTGATTTCAAGCCTTGCCTTGCATCTCACCAGTTCTGTATTTGACGGCATGTTGCGGAAATTGTCATGCCATTTTTGTCCCCTTTGGGACAACTTCCTGTAATTGGATATGCTCTTTGGCTCATTATTTTTCATAGGCGTGAAAATCACAGAAGTCTTTGTTTTTATTCATCACCATTCATACCGTTGGAGAAACATTTGACTTGCGCCTTTAGATAGCAAGGGCGTGGTTTTATAGCTTGTGGTGAAAGGTGCGTGTGTGTGTGTGTGTGTGTGTGTGTGTGTGCGTGCGTGCACGCGCATATGTGCGTATGAGAGAGAGAGAGAGAGGAGAGCATATACGGTTACTTCAATCAACAATTTTATTTATAAGGAGCATGAGAGGGAGATGCGTAACTGGGCAGATTTGTATTTAAAGTACACACACACAAAACCCAAACAATGTCTTTTTAGACGCGTTATCTAAAGCATTTGTGGTGGGGAACATACAGGTCATATTAACTCCTTGGCTCCGCTTTGTTTCTGGTTCCTGTTGCCTCCTCAGAAGGGATTTATTTGGTAATCTCGTAAGAACAGTGTGTTCTTGGTGTGTGAAGGTTGTGATCGCTTGCAGAAATGTGCAAAGCCCAGAGCAGTGGCCTGGAAACAAATTTCATCACAAAAGGCCTACACACACATAGGATATTCATCTGTGAATGGTGATTGTGGCTCCCAAGAGGAGCCGTGGCTACTTAGTTTTTTTTAAACACTGTATGATTGGTGTTTGGTAATTAAACCTTATAGAACTGAAATAATTTCATCCTGTAGCATGACAAATGACCCATTATACATTATAACTAAAGAGGTCCCCCCCCATACACTTGATGACTGAGGCCTCGACCCCCTGGTGGTTGAGCTCTATAAACGTCCATTTCGTGGCATTATATTATACTCAATGGAAAAAAGGGGGGGGAGCAGGCAAGCAACGTGTCTTCTTTGGGTACTTTGAGAAGTCAGTGAAATTCCATTTGAAATTCGGTGAGAGGCGTGAGACTCGAGGGCTTGTCTTCCACAAACACGCGGGTGGATACACCAAAAGCTTTATTTGGGAATTTTATAATTCAGCCACAGGCTGCAGCCTCTGTTTTAGGAATTATTATAATTATTTCTTTACAGGTTGAATTCCCTGAAACTGCTTTTGGACATTTCTGTTGTGTAGATCATTTGTACATCTCAGATTATACCCATTGTTCCGTTGCTTGTGTTCTTTATGTTCATGAAATTAAAACTGTTGGTTGATATTGTTACGTATACATTTACTTCAGTTTATGTAGTCCTTCTACGCTCACAGACACCTTTTGCCACAAGCTGTGACTCAGATAATACTCATCGTTTTGTTGCAGCTGTGTGTAATGACAATTAAGGCATTATATTCTTTCCGTGCGGTATTTTACTGACGCATTTCAGTTATGTATTTTACACAGAGGTACAATAACAAGACCCCAAAGACTTCCCAAGATCTCGTCCACTCTGCTTTGCTGTTTATTGACCTGTCAGACATACTCTATGATGACCGTGTAACAGTATAACAGTGATGTGTTACGCTATCCATCTTTCATCATGTATTTGTCTTCTGCACAATTTAATAATAAACAGTAAGAAGGCAAATGTCAGGCAAAATGGCTTTCAATGGAAACTGGATGGTTAATATTTTATAAGATGAGGGGACTGCTACTGATTATATATTAATTTTATTCATCTGCTGATAAACTGACCTGGTTACTTTATCTAGTGTAAAATGGAACCGCAAAAGAACATGGTAATTTGTGAGGTAGAGTTAGGGTTAGACATGTATGTTCTGAAATGGCATTTCTTCAGTCTTGCCTTAGCTTGCTTCTTAAATATTTCATGAAACTCATCTGTCACCAGCAAAGCTGATCTCTTGGCTTCACTGAGCGCAGATCAAAACAATGACTTAATGGTTATTAATTTAGTGATGGCAAGACGATGCAGGAAATATCAGTGTCGTAATCAAGCCAGAAATAATAGCATACGATATTATGTTTAGGTGAGAGAGATTCCACATCGGAAAGTCATTGGATCTGGTACTCTCCTCATTCCAACGAGTGACTTAAAGTAATAAACAACATTGCACTTGCCTCAAGTACTGAATGCTCTTGGATTTAAGAAGAGAAAAAAAAAAACACTTTATGCATGTTTCATTTCCCCTGTAATTTATAGGTCTGGCAGTAGCTTGAGGAGCAGTGTTAAGTTTTCTGATGTTGACAGTGGAAAAAATCCAGATGTTATTGCTCTCTGTTTTAATGCATCATATTAATTACTTTTTAATGTATATTTTACTATGCTGTCATTCCACTATAGCATGTAGCATCGAGAAGCAAACTCAAGCAGGAATTCCTACAATTTGGGCAAAGACCTTTGGTCCTGATGGTGCTCCCCTGTTTTCCCTCAGGATGGCCGGGATCAGTATGAACTGGCGGCAACATCTGAGCAGGGGGGCAAGAAGAAGGGCAAACCGAAGAAGAAAGAGAAGGATATGGATGAGCTGAAGAAGGAAGTGGATTTGGTGAGCAGCAAGAGTTTCAGCATCCTATGTGATGGGGACCCACGTTTATTGAGCCACTTGTTTAAGGTTTCTTTTGACTTTGTTTAATTTACAGGATGATCACAAACTGACTCTTGATGAACTGCATCGCAAATACAGCACTGATCTCAGCAGGGTGAGTTCCCAGTCAAGCGTGGGCATAAGCTGATGAATTCTGGAATCAAAAACCACTCCCAGAAATCTTTCCAAATTGCCCTTGGGTGTTCTTTTTTTTTTCTTTTCGTATCGTACTTGGTGTTCTTTAAGGAACTGCGCTAGGAGCAATTACAGGGATTTAGCTGGTAACCTTCTGTGAACTTGACTTGTTGGAAATGGGTCTGAATGAGGATAGACACCCATGTCAGTCTAAATGCTGAAAGATTTCTATCTGTCAGCGTAGTGTGAGCTTTACTTCCTGGCATCTGTGCAGCTGCAGCCTTATAAGACAGTAAAATCTGGCACAATTGAATAGAGCCTCTAACCATGTTGTCAAATTCCTACTTGGAGATTTGTTTTCCTCAGATAATTCTTTCAGAGACCAGCTGCATGCTCTTATCTTTCTTGTGCTCTTACCTAGTTAATTGCCTAGCAACCAAAAGCACAGATGATTTATTTTATTTTTTAGACTTGCTCAAGTGATTTTTTTGTTTGTTTGCTTGTATAATGAACAGAGATTTTTTTCTTTCTTTCTTTGTCTCGGTTTTCTAGGGCCTTGCTAACACACGAGCTGCAGAGATCCTGGCCCGCGATGGCCCGAATGCCCTCACACCTCCACCGACCACTCCAGAATGGGTCAAGTTCTGCAAACAGATGTTTGGTGGGTTCTCCATGCTGCTGTGGACTGGGGCCGTCCTCTGCTTTCTGGCCTATGGCATTCAGGCAGCAATGGAAGATGAGCCAGCCAAAGACAACGTAAGAAAACACGTTACCGCCAAGTGCCTCCCTTTTCTGCTGACTTTTTACCTTCTAATGTCACGTAAATCTCTCCCTTCCTTCTCTGAACAGTTATACTTGGGAGTTGTGCTCTCTGCTGTCGTCGTCATCACTGGTTGTTTCTCGTACTACCAAGAGGCCAAGAGCTCCAAGATCATGGACTCTTTTAAGAACTTGGTCCCACAGGTATGAGTTCTTAAACCTTTTTTATGTTCTGTCGCCTATGGTATGAAGAGCCAGTGAGCACAGATGCTGTGTTGTCTCTCAGCAAGCACTGGTTATACGAGACGGTGAGAAAAAGAGCGTCAATGCAGAAGAAGTGGTGGTTGGAGATCTGGTAGAGGTTAAGGGAGGAGACAGGATTCCTGCTGATCTGCGGATCATTTCTGCTCATGGCTGCAAGGTGACTTGATCAGCTTCTTCCTTCCAAATGCAGACTTTGATTTGTGATTGTGACATGTAGCCAGGTTTTCTGATTTTATGACGATTTGTTTACAGGTGGACAACTCCTCCCTCACTGGTGAATCTGAGCCACAGACTCGTTCTCCTGACTTCTCCAACGAAAACCCCCTGGAGACCAGGAACATCGCCTTCTTTTCCACCAACTGTGTAGAAGGTGGGCTCTTTCAACTGCCTACCTGTAACATGTCATGTCCTAAGTTTTGTCTGCGGAATGTTAGCACTTTTTGTTCCATAGGCAATTTTAAATAAATTTTAAAAAAATATATAGATACTTTATTAAAAGAAATTGCAGGAAGTTCATGTCTGTCTTCTTATATTTGCTGTGACTTACATTACTTTAATTTCAGATTTCTAAAGGAATAATAGTATAACTAATAGTATAACCCATTTATTCAATATTTTATTTCAGGCACTGCCCGGGGCATAGTAATCAATACCGGGGACCGAACCGTGATGGGACGCATCGCCACTCTTGCCTCTGGTTTGGAGGTTGGCCGCACCCCGATTTCCCTCGAGATCGAGCACTTCATCCACATTATTACGGGTGTTGCTGTCTTCCTGGGCGTCTCTTTCTTCGTCCTGTCCCTTATTTTGGGCTACTCTTGGCTGGAAGCTGTTATCTTCCTCATCGGAATTATTGTGGCCAATGTACCTGAAGGTCTTCTGGCTACAGTCACAGTGAGTAGAAATATTATCCTGGAAATTGGGTCAAACTTGTTTGTGTTAAGTCAGCCGTAGTTGGTTTGCAACTGGTACCGATGCCTGTATTCAATTAAGAAGCTAAAGTACCTGATGTATGCCTAACTACACTTAGCTGTTACCTATGACAGTCTTAAATCTCCTGGTCTGGACCTTCACAGGTGTGCTTGACCCTGACTGCTAAGCGCATGGCTAAGAAGAACTGCCTGGTGAAGAACCTGGAAGCCGTGGAGACCCTGGGCTCCACCTCCACCATCTGCTCTGACAAGACAGGCACCCTGACCCAGAACCGCATGACCGTGGCTCACATGTGGTTCGATAATCAGATCCATGAGGCCGACACCACGGAGAACCAGAGTGGAACCTCTTTTGACAGGAGCTCGGCTACGTGGACAGCATTGGCGCGCATCGCTGGCCTGTGTAACCGTGCGGTCTTCCTTGCTGAGCAGACCGATATCCCTATTCTGAAGGTATTTGTTCCCATTTAGTCATGTGCATAAGCGCATGAATGCAATGTGCAGATTTAACTCTTAAGGAACATTTTTATAAAAAACTGGTACATATGGGAAAAAGTTGTTCCATCAGGCATCTTTGGGTTTTTGTACGTTGACCTTCATTATTGTGACCGTGTTTTAGTAATAGGGCATTAAACTTTAGTATTCTCAGGCAGTGATTTATTCCTGCATTGTGGGATAAATTCCGAAGTGGTAAACAAATCCAGGATAAACTTGGACTATTGTTAAACTGGGGCATATTCGGAAATAGTTTTATGTAAGTAGGTCACTTGCTCTTTCAGATTGCAGGATTTTATTCGGAGTGTTACACTCCAGTTTCTAATTCTTCTTCTGCCAGAAATTAGACAACCTCTTGGGTGATCAGGCGCAAGCCCATAGTGACAATTTCTAGGAAATTTGACGTAATTTAACAATGCCTCCCCCTTCACACCAGTCATTTGCTCGTATTTCCTCGACAGCTGAAGACAGACATGTGACACTTTCATTTTTTTGTTTCTCCATCGCAGAGAGATGTTGCCGGCGACGCCTCAGAGTCTGCTCTGCTGAAGTGCATTGAGCTGTGCTGTGGGTCGGTGAAGGAGATGAGAGACAAGTACGCTAAGATTTCAGAAATTCCCTTCAACTCAACAAATAAATACCAGGTACAAAGGCTATACCTTTCCGAAGGTGAGGGTATTAATATGATACAGTTTCAGAAGAAGGTTTTTAAGCTGTTTGTTCTTCAAATAGCTATCCATCCATAAGAACGCCAGCACTTCTGAGCCTAAACACCTCCTAGTGATGAAGGGAGCTCCGGAGAGGATCCTAGATCGCTGCTCCACCATCCTGATTCAGGGCAAGGAGCAGCCACTTGATGATGAGATGAAGGATGCCTTTCAGAACGCTTATCTGGAACTGGGTGGCCTTGGAGAGAGAGTGTTAGGTAACAACATATTTCACTATTTGAATCTCCAGGACTCATTAGTTACTGCCTTGTCTTAAGAGGGACAGATAGTATAAAATAATCATGATGAATATTCAGAAGTAACTGGTGCTGATGGGCCTTGATCCTCTTAGCATTTATTTTATCTATCCATCTTGTAACTACTTCTGGTCAGAGTCACAGGCACATAAATTAATTTTCACTTTTTATTTGCAGGATTTTGCCATTTTTTCCTTCCTGATGACCAGTTCCCTGAGGGCTTCCAGTTTGACACTGATGATGTGAACTTCCCCACTGAGAACCTGTGCTTTGTTGGCCTCATGTCCATGATCGATCCTCCCCGTGCTGCAGTACCTGATGCCGTGGGCAAGTGCAGAAGCGCTGGAATCAAGGTGTGTACACGTGAGGTTTTTTTGGATTGATTTACCGTTACAGGACTGATGAAAGCAACACCCAACCCTGATTAAAAATAACTTTCAACCCTTGCTTAGGTTATCATGGTCACCGGTGATCATCCAATCACAGCAAAGGCCATCGCTAAGGGTGTAGGTATCATTTCAGAGGGCAACGAGACAGTTGAGGATATTGCTGCTCGTTTGAACATCCCCATTCATGAGGTCAACCCTAGGTAATTTGATATTTTGTATCTAAGAGTTCTTGTCTAAAATTACTTTATTAGTACAGTCACTACTAGGATTTCAGAAATTAATTTTATTGTACAAAATTAACTAATTAATTCTAGGGAAGACATGACATGTAGCTCATTTTGCATTTTACCTCAATGTATTTATCTCTAGAGATGCAAAAGCCTGTGTTGTTCATGGAGGTGACCTGAAGGATCTGACCGCTGAACAGCTGGATGACATCCTGAAGTATCACACTGAGATAGTGTTCGCAAGAACCTCTCCACAGCAGAAGCTGATCATTGTAGAGGGCTGCCAAAGACAGGTGCTCTGATTTGAAATGGCATTAAAATACTGACACTTAAATTTTGATAACTGCTATAACTCAAGAACAAAATAGTCACAAGGCCGTCCTGTACAACAGGGTGCTATTGTAGCAGTGACAGGAGATGGTGTGAACGACTCCCCTGCGCTGAAGAAAGCCGACATTGGTGTAGCTATGGGCATTGCTGGCTCTGACGTCTCCAAACAAGCAGCGGACATGATCCTCCTCGACGATAACTTTGCCTCTATTGTCACTGGAGTTGAAGAAGGTATAACCAGATCCAGTTCACCAAGGAGGACATTTCTAACATGGAGCTTCCACATTACAGCCATGCTTTTTGTCATCTTTAGGTCGTCTGATCTTTGATAACCTGAAGAAGTCCATCGCCTATACCCTGACCAGCAACATCCCTGAGATAACTCCCTTCCTCCTTTTCATCATCGCTAATATCCCTCTGCCTCTCGGAACAGTCACCATCCTCTGTATCGACTTGGGTACTGACATGGTGAGGATACTCACTCTTCAAACTCCCTACCTTTTTGGTTAGCTGAGATTTTTTTGGTGGAGATTATGTTGTCATGAGGTTATATGTCCATCTTTTCCTCCTGTAAGGTTCCTGCCATCTCTCTGGCCTATGAGGCTGCTGAAAGTGACATCATGAAGAGACAGCCTAGAAACCCCAAAACAGACAAGCTTGTCAATGAGCGACTTATCAGTATAGCCTATGGTCAGATCGGTAAGAACTTCCCTCAAGCACAGGTGGATGTTTTGTCCCATGCAATGTTTTGTCTCTGTGGTTTTGAAATGTCATGTTAAGTGTATACGTCTGTATCAGTTGACAAGTGATAGGTGTTTATAGAATCCCCAGTGGGTTGTGTGTAATGTTAAAGCTACAGTGTCATGTTGTTTAATATTTGTCTTTCCAGGTATGATTCAGGCTCTGGCTGGTTTCTTCGCCTACTTCGTCATCCTTGCTGAGAATGGGTTCTTGCCCTCTACGCTCTTGGGAATCCGCGTTAAATGGGATGATAAGTATTTAAACGATTTGGAGGACAGTTATGGCCAGCAATGGGTTAGTAAAGGACTATGGAGTTCTTCATAATACAAGTAGCAGTAGAGACAGCAAGAGGTTTCATTTTCCTTTTTGTTTCCTTTCAGACCTATGAACAAAGAAAGATTGTGGAGTTCACCTGCCACACAGCCTTTTTTACCAGCATTGTCATTGTGCAATGGGCTGATCTGATCATCTGTAAAACTAGGAGGAATTCAGTCTTCCAGCAGGGCATGAAGTAAGCAGTGATCTTAGGAGAGTAAACCCTACAATGGCATAGAGGGACTAGTATTCTCCTACTCTGAAACAACACCTGTGCTTTTCAGGAACAAGATCCTCATCTTTGGACTCTTTGAGGAAACTGCCCTGGCTGCCTTCCTCTCCTACTGCCCGGGAATGGACATCGCCCTCAGAATGTACCCCCTTAAGTAGGTTCTTATTTATGCTTTGAGTGGCCTGTAAACCTGTGGAAGTGGTAGCCAAGTGTTTTGAGTCATTCTAAAGCAGCTTTTAAAGCCAAGCTTGAAGCTTGCCAAGGCTGCTTATTGATGTGCTGAATTTTATATACAGTGGTACCTCAGTTCTCAAACTCACTAGAACTCAAATTTCTTGAAAGTCGAACAAACCAGTTTGACCTAGA
>JABFEA020000001.1:50367313-50382558 GCA_019775915.2 Cyphomyrus plagiostoma
CCAGACATTCACAGATCATCTTTGAATTTACTCTATTAAAACATTACAAAACAAAGTAAATTGCACATTCACAAATTTCTGTGTGTGTTTGTGAAATAACATGCATACCTTGGTTATTCAATTATTATATCCAGTAAATTGTGAAAAAGCAAAATAATACAGCTGGTGTGAATTAACGCGTTCGCTTGGGTTTTGACAGACCGTGACATTTCAAAATAACAGTGACAGGCATTTCTCATGAAACCATTGATTGCACTGGCTACGATGAGAATATCATTCTGCATAAAGTGTCTTTCTGTTCTGCAATACAACTCCAGTTATAAAAACGCTGAGAAAATACGAATAATGTTTATGAAACAAAAGCACACATGCATGTGAGACATTGAAAATACTAAAACAATACATTAAATACATTAATATATATTTTCTTAAATTAAATTTAATGTTAAAAAATATATACCCATGAAGTATAATCACTGAAAGTGAGAGATTAGTTGCTACATTCTCTGGTTTTGAAGCAATAGGATGCCGTATGTTCCACCTGCATAGAAACTGCATAGAAGTAAATTATATAAGTTAATTTGACAAATTATTTACAGGTTTCACAAGTGCAAAAGGCTATGATATGTGTAGCTTTACTCATGTACTTTAACCACAGGCACAAATTTAGTGTAGTCAATGTTACCTTATACCACTATTTTCAGTTTCACTAGTTAGTGGACCATGTATGTGCTTGTCATTTCCTGTATGTGCCACATTGGAATAGGGTTTTAAAGTGTTTTATGTGTTTTGTAATAATCGTTTGTTGAGCTACTCCTTTTTTAAATTTGGGACTTTTATTTTGAAATGTAGCTGTCTGTCAAAATTTGCTGGATATAATAATTGAATAACCAAGGTGTGCATGTGATTTCACAAACACACACGAATTTGTGAATGTGCAATTTACTTTGTTTTGTAATGTTTTAATAGAGTAAATTCAAAGATAAGTGAATGTCTGGCGAATGTCAAACCCACTGCTAACTTTATTCCGATGTCATACCGATAGATGGACAAATCTGGCCTTAGGAAGATTTGTCTGTGCCGTGAATTTTGATCAAAATATTCCTCAGAATTCGACATAGCCCGAGGCAAGTTTGACTTAACCCCTGGTGTTTTACTAGTTCGAAACCAATCTCCTACAGTCGACCTTCTGTATCCACAATTTCCGCATCTGCGGATATACCCAACTGCTGATCCAAAATATTCGACAAGAAGGTTCCAGCAAAATTGAAATGATTTGTAGTTTTGGGTGTTTAACTGTTCGTGAGTGTTAACACGATGTGTGTGTGTGTGTGTGTGTTATCGCAAAAGAGAGAGAGAATACAATTAAGTTTTCTGTATATTTTCTGCAGGTACTACGACGGTTTTGTCAGTACTGAACACGTACAGACTTTATTATGCAACCATGGGTTTTGTTATTCGCTGGGGGTCCTTGAACTAATACCCCGCGGAAACTGGGGCCGACAATACATAACAATACATTTTTGTTTACATTACCTTTGTAATAAATCACTTGAGTCGGCAACCCTGTTGTAAAAGGTGCTATAACCATTTAAAGAGCGAAAAGTGGAATACAACAAACACAGTTGTAAATTTTATTGTTTCATTTTTTTCTGTTTATTTTTTGCAGGTTTAACAGGGTTGGCCAGGGTGGAAATGGATGGGTGAACACATGTGGCTGAAACCATGCCAAACATTTCATTTATTGCATCGTTTATTTGTATTTATTGTGTATTTTTTTCATTTATTACGTACCTAGATATAATGGCAGAAGCTGAATGGCTGAGGAATAAGTAGGTGACAAGATTAGTTGCACAGTAGTAAGAACATAATAGTCCTTACTTGTGTAGTAGTGCCCTGGTCATTAGGGAAGCAGCCCCTGCACTGGGTTGGCTGCAGGGAGGTGGGGGTGTGCGCAAGGCTAAAAGTTGCATCCTTGTGGTAATGGATTAAGATAAACTATTGCCAATGGTAAATACAATTGGCGGGTATTTATTTTGAATGTTTGATGTGAGCAAAAGGCCGGGTATTTAATTCCATAGTCCAGTCTTGTTCTCCTTTTGTCCCATTCGGCGGATATTACCCCTGTGTAGTAGTTGGGAATGGTAGTTTCCAGTTAAAGGAGTGGGGACTATGGGTTATATAAAGCGGTAGTAGGTTTAAGGGGTCAAACCTGTTTTGTCCCTTTTCCTATGTACTCTGTGTTAGAGGCCCTCAGATGTGTGAGGCCACAGGTTAATGCAATGGTTGGATTTGCTACCATTTGCTTTCATCTTTTCTTTGTGTCATTTCCCTTTTCCTTAAGCATTTTATGGGAGATACTAATAAAACCTAATATGGGGTGCAAATAAACCACCAGCTACTGAATTGTATGCCATCTCCTGCCGTTTCCTGGCCTGACCCTGAGGGTCTTTGACACTTTACACTTTTAACAACCACTGGTTCTAACATAAATGTATCTTGATCATGACTCATTAAAATCTAATCACCAGGAAGCAGAGGTACCACTAGAGACTTTGGGCCCAATAAATGCATATCATATTGGGCACCCAACTAAGACCAAACCCAACTATATTCCTAACCTTTATGCCCCATGTCACTCAGGGTCCCAGTCTTATTTTTACAGCTGTCCAGCTAAACTCTAACTCCACCTGTTTGCTGCTTCACTCAAGTAACCTTCACAAATAGTAAGTTTTTGTTTGGTAACAACAGTCTTGTGCAGAAGGTATCTGAGTAAATATTATTTGACTGATTATTATTTGAAATGTAACAAAGTGCAAGAACACCAGTTGCAACAACTTTTAATGCTCAAGTACAGTACCACCCTTAGTAAATGCATAGTAAGTCCTGGTGGCAACCCACATCAAAATAATAAGGAAGCCCTAATGACAATTTTCTGCAGACACCACTGGTTATATTGACAAGTAACCATCCCCCGTGATACTTTGTTTCTGTTTAATGAAAACCCAATAACTATTGCAGGTATTTGTTGAAATGGTGTAATGTTTAGCAAGGTTGAGAGCACTTGGGGAGTGTTTCATATTCCTCCATTTTCTGTACCTTCTTGTCCTATGCAGGGTTCCACGGCTTGTGGGGCAGAGAGAGAGATAGCTGTCTAAGAATTTAGAACATAATTGGATTGGTCTGGGTTGAGGGCTCGATATATGCTTCCATTGAGCCCAAAATGTCTAGCGGCACCCTTGTCCCTGCATGTCAGGGTCATAGCTCTTCAACAAGACATCCCAAAAATATTAATGTGAATTAAACAGTTTTTTGTAGAGGAAGAGGAATGGAAGAACAATTTTGGAATGGCAGAAAAACACGGAATTAAAAATTCTGAAACATCTTGGACATACAATGACCAGTCATTCCAATACCTTCACTGATCCATAGCAAGTAAAATAAGGCGCCATAAACATACCCGGGGCTACAAAAACGAATGTTACTGTCCACGCTTTGACACTTCTCGATAGATGGCGCTGTAGCTCTGTTTACGGTCTCAAAGCTGATGTTTGATCTGTGATGCCTGAAAAGTAAAATTCAGTGTCATTGTCCAAGATTGTTAAATGTGACAGTTACACAAATGTTATTTACTTTTTCAAATATATTTATAAATGCACATTTAGCACATATGTTTTTATTGTAATGGACATCTCCTGTTCAGTGAGTTTCCACCCACAGTTCAAAATGTATGTAAGACCAAACTGTTGTCTTTAAAAGTGCCAGTGTTCTGCATGTGTGTGTCCTGTGGCGCCATTCTGTCCAGGAAGTTCCTCTATTCAGTGTATACTGGGATAGGCTCCATGTTCACCCTGTACCAGATACGTAGATTGTAGGATGGATGGATGAGCATTTCAGCAAGCAGCCTAAGAGCCCACAAAACCACAATAGAAATAGAAAATAAAGGAAACACACAATAGTGACCCTAACACCAAGTACAAGCAGTGGAAAGAAGGGAGGAATGGACACTTGTGTATTGACGTCTGCATTAAATCTCAGTGAAGTGCATTTGGTTTTTACTATTTTTACACCATACAGGAAAGGAGTAATATAAACCGTTCTCAAGAACTGCTGTGATTTTCCGACGTTTATGGAATACTCTCTTTATTCGCCTGATGACGACAGTAGCTGCAGATTCTGGAGGAACACGAGTTACGTCACGCTAATCCTTAGCAGGGGCACTAGTAGAGATTGGGAGCCCCATGAAAGCATATCCTATTGGGCCCCAAATCCAGACCAATCCAATCCAATGTTTCAAATTCTTAAAGGGCCCCTGTCACTCAGCACTCAGGGGCCCTTTAAATCATTGTAAACCCCCCCTATGGCGCCCCTGATCCTTAAATTGAAATTCAGGATTCAGTGATGAAGTAGTTCTGCTGGGGGGAGTCTCCTGGTGCCATTTAATGACGAGTGGCGCATCGGAGGAGTTGTGGGCAGGGTCTGGACGAGGAGGCGGAGCGAGTGGCGCATGTCGGACAAGCTGCTGACGACAAGGCCTGTGGGCGGAGCTGACGATGCAGCCGGCGAATGGCAACGAAGACGAGAAGTCCGGAGAATCTGCCAGGACTTCCTGCAAACTCTTATGGCACGTAACAATGTCAAGACAGCACATTATTGTAAGAGCTCAGTGACAGCTGGCATGGGGTACATTTGGAAAGCAGGTTCTTGAAAAACAGTATGGCAGTTGCATTTTAAAAAATGTTCCTGGGGATCATATCATATTTTACCTGGACAAAGCTCTCAGTATTTAGTATTTATTCTGTTCCGGAATCTGGACAGATTTAGATAAGTGAACAGATAATGACAAAGCCATTTTAAAATGAGTGTGAGATAGGTCATGTTCTCATATTTCACGACAGAGGCGGGACAAATGCAACCCCCCCACACACACACACACACGCACACACCACACACAAACACACAACTGTGATAATACACTTCTAAAATTAGAAAAAAACAATATCCAGGGACCTACATGACATATGTCTGGACTCCTCTGTTAGCATTGTTTCATGGACACTCATAATAGTACACACTTTGATCTGCCCCCGGTGGCAGTAACCTTTTTTTATAAGAAAAAAAAATTAAAAAAAACTTTATTTACCCTAGCTGTGATACAGTTTGGAAAGGAACTTTAAACTTTACTGGTGGTCCAGTAGGTAGCTTGACTCCCAGTTTGGTTTTTGTGTATATTGTCAGTTTATGTGAGTTCACAGAATACTCTAATTTCCTCCTCCACTCCCACAAGTCATGCAAACTATTGTCTTTCAGTTACAATTTTGTAACTGTGTGTGGCTTGTGGGGTGGCTTGGCTTCTTGTCCAGGGTGCGTATTTTATTACTTGAAGACCATTAATTGGACAACCAGTTACAGTACATTTCTAGATAAAGGAAATATTAAAATAACACTATTGGAATTTGTTGGCACCATGGTCTTTAGATGGTTATTTTTTCTGTAGGTCCGCTTTTATTGTTTGCTTTCTCTATTTTTGCTTTTTTATGGTATTTAAGTGAAATGCATCCCATTTTTAAAATATCACCCTCGCGCAAACCAGAGTTGCGCGTGGCGAGACAATGCTGAGGTTTCGCGAAACACCGTAGGCGCCATCAAGCCTTTGTGTGCATTTTCATTAAATCGTGTTCCACTAGCTTGGTGCAACGTAAACGCCAACGTTGGCAAATACAGAGCACCACAAAAAAAGGGATATCGTGGTCACATACTGCGGACACGTGGGCGCCCATTTATAAGAAGGGCGTGATATCCGTCGTGCCATTTGTAAATTAGATTGAACTGTGGATTAATAAGGCATAAATGGAACAAGTCATCTGACGTCCTGCCCGCCTACTTTTTTTTCTCCAATTTACCTGTGACTGTATGAAGATACAGTCTTCCCATTTCTGTCTTTCAGGTAGAAAAAAAGGAAAGACACTCACTTCCGGAATGACGGGGAGCTTGTGTGATTTTCGCCGCTTATATATTCCGCATGCGGGCCACATTTTCTCGTCCAGGGTTAGATTGTTGCTTGCGGCTCTTTATTGAGAATATTAAGGCAGATAAAGGACGAGTTTCGGAGAATCGATAAAGCCGCTTTATTTTGGAAAAGCGAAGCCGGGCAAACTCCGTTTTGTTTGCCGTGTCTCACAAAGAAACCTTGCGGCGAGGGAAAAACGAACACTTGGAAGAGGGAAATGACTTCTTTCACGTATTTATTTTTAATTTTAATGTTTGGTAAGACCCCGTTAAAATCTGTAATTGTGCTACAATATTATGTTGTATAATGTGTATTAAAATGCATCGCGGCTGTTTTAGTTGGTATGCTGTTTGAGTCCTTTGAGTTTAACATATGCTGGTTATTGGATAACTATTAAAAAAAACTTGTCTTTGATCAGCCATGGGAAACTTGCGGTCTTGTTCCGTATTCATCTACCGTTTTTGGATAAATCGTAAATTTTGGTAATTTCCCTTTTTTCCGGGGACACATACCGTCAATTCCGACACACTTAAGCGTAGTTGCTGCAATCGGAATTTTTAATCTGTCCACCGTTTATTTCAGAATCGCAACAAACGAGTGCGCTTAAGTGTTAAAATGCAAGCGTTGGGATTTTCAGATAGGCTTGTTAGTCGTTTACGCATGATGTCCTTTAGTTTCACATTTAATGCATTTATCTAACGGACACTAAAGTAGGTTGTTACTATTTGTCGGTGTTGGGATGTATAGGGTACCTTTAACTTTGACACTTCGTGATCAGAATGTGTATTAAGGTGTGCTGATATTTGGATTGAGCTACAGTACAGTAGGTCAAATTCAGGCACTTGACTCCTGTTGCGCAATATGACCTCATGTCGTTTAATTACGCACCACATAAAGCGCGTAAGTAGTTGAAAGTGAACGTTATGGAGATATCCAGAAAATCAGTTTTGGACTGGCATGATAGTGTTGAGAGATATGAGGCTATGTGGTAAAGCGTAGCTGGGGTTAGGTGTGGTTAGGTACTGGCCGGGAAGGTTCAGGCGGGCGTTCACTGGCACACTGGGCATGGGCGTGGTGGGTTGTTTCGATGCACGTTGTGTGTCTCCATGGGTTGGGACACTGAATGAGCCATAGCTGCAAAAATGTGCGCCTGTTCGGGCGCAGCGTCGTGTTTGGTGTGCCGCAGAATCCCCGAGCAAAGCGCCGCCGTGGGTTATCTCTCTTGTGAACGGAATATTACCAGCACAGGGACTTTCCTAGTTAGGAAGCAGCTCCTCATATACACTTTCTCTTTAAAAACCGAGGAGTAACCGGCTCTCCCGGTGTTCTGACGAGTTGAGCTACCTATGGAGACGTGCTATCGAGCCTTTCTGCGCATGTGCAGTTCCACCGTTTTAGGATTAGGGTTAAGGTGAGGGTTTTGTGGGGTTAGGGCTATCGATTAGCACTACGTTAGCCTTACTCGACAAAGTAGCTCAACTCGATAGAACACCGGCTTTACTTTTTATGGCGGCATTAAGTCCCATAGCCGAGAGGATTACTGAAATGCTCCTGTGATTATTTTTAACATTTACCCGGTCTTCTGTTCCCAATTAATTTCAATTTACTTGTGTTCATACAAGTGATTGGTGGCACTCACTACTGTTTATATTGTTAAAATTTGTGTTCTACCAAACAGGCATGTTGACGGCGGGGTGTGGCTCTGCGAGGTAAAATGCTGTGCTTTTGATCGGAAGGTCACTGATTCCAATCAGAGGGTCAACATAGGTTTCACTATTGAGACGCCCTTAACCCCCAAGTGCTCCAGTGACTGGGTAGCCCTGCTATCACTTTGCATGTCACTTTGAATAAAAACATTTGATAAATAAATGTTTTTTTGGGTTTGTTTATGACTTGTATTTATGCATATTTGGTGCAGTTTAGTTTTATTAAATGGGTCATTCTGACCCTGGTCACTGGAAAGGATTAAGGTCCAAGTCTGTAGAGTCCTGGTGCTCCCTGAGACATGGATGCGACCAACACTGGACTCCTTTGGTATTGTATCTCTTCTGAGAATGCTTGGGTACCACTGGTATGACTTTGTGTCAAACGAGCAGTTCCTTAGGCAGTCCCAGATAAGGCACCTTTCCTGCATTGTGACAAAGCATCATTTACAGCACTATGGCCATGTGACCCATTTCTCTGCGGGTGGTCCGACTCACGGGATACTCATTGCTAAGCACTAAGCCAAGAGGGCACCCATGTAAAACACCTGGCTCGGGTACATACATGGGCATTTCCAGAGGGTGGGACTGGACCCTGTTTCGGCCCCTCGCCAACTGGGATCCCAAGGCGTGTCATCATGTGTTGGGTTGACCTGACCATGGAGAGTTGAAAATGAAATGATATTCCATACTAACCCTTTGTCCAAATTCACCCTGGTACTTGCTTGTACCTGAGCTGTGTCCCTTGCTTGTGACCCGTGCAGGTTCCTCTCAGGGCAGGGTGGTGACCGTCCCCTTCAGCCCTCTGGTCCGCGTGGCTGGGCAGACGGTGTCAATCCGATGTGACGTCGTCAAGTACGAGGGCCCCCTGGAGCAGGAATTTGAGTGGGAGGTGCTCAAGGGTGGCCAGACGCTGCAGCTCATCTCAACCTTCGACGAACAGTTCCCAAACGCCGTCTACGCGGACCGTGTTCGTAGCGGCGCCATCAAACTTGTGAGGCTAGAAGACAACGTGGTGGAGCTGCGGATTGCCAATGCCAGTGTGGCGGATGATGCCATTTACCGCTGCGCCACTCCCAGCACTGACTCCAGTATATCCGGCAACTATCTTGCCGACGTTGAGCTTAAGGGTGAGCCGCCCTAATGCCATGCTTACCTAGATGCTGGCTTGCCAACTTGCCCCCAGCTCCGTTCGCTATAGTAGTGATTAAAAGCAGAAAGTAGAGAACTAAGCCCACTTCCTATTGGCCACTTTAATGGCTCCCAGTGAGTTAAAGCAGGCTGTGATTGGCAGACAGCTACAATCCCACCCACCAGCCTGGTCTCTTCGTGCACTATTTTTATGGGCCGCAGTGACACTGCAGTTAAAGGCAATATTTAATAACTTGAAGGTTGCTATTTCAAGTGCCAGCTGGGCTTTGGCTGTAGTATTCCTGAGTTGGGGATAAGTGTCTCTCCACGTGAAATTCAGTTGAAGTGGGGGTGCTGTGGCTCAGCAGGTTAGGATGCCATGCCTGTAATCGGATGGTTACCAGTTCAAATCCCAGGGTTCGCTGTGTGATTTCACTGTTGATTGGACACTGAGCAAGACCCCTAACCCTCAATTGCTCGGGGGACAGGCTGACCTTGCCATTGGGGGGAAAGAAAAAGGAAAAACATGTGGTGCTTTGGGAAAATTGTCTGCTAAATGTAAGTCACCATTTTATATGAAAAGACTGAATTTGATCGTGATACTTCTTGGATTTTTCTAGTGATCGGGGATAACCTGAAGGTGTCACCAGTGGCGGCCCCAGCAGTGGCTCTGGAAGGCAGCGAGCTGCAGTTGCGCTGTAATGCCACCAGGGACCTGTCGGATCGCACCTACCTGTCAGTGACGTGGTCCATTCAGAGGGGGACCTCGCCAGGCGAGGACATCGTAACCTTCGGCCCAGACAGCGTGCTGAAGCCGGGCCCAACGTTTGCCCGGCGCTACGCCGATGGTGGAATGCGCATAGACATCCGCGACGGCGGGGCCTTCATCCTCACACTGACGGAGACTCTGCCCAGCGACCAGGGCACCTATGCATGCCGAGCCCAGCAGTGGGTTTTGGAGGGCAAGAACTCCTGGCAAAGCATCATGGGACGGAGCGTTGAGCTGGGGGAGGTGAAAGTCACGGCTATTCGTAAGTCCAGGTTTTTGCTATGAGTGCTGGGAGCATAGAAAATCCAGTGACTGCTGACTGGAATGCTCTGGAATTGGTTGTGCGTGAATCATCTATTTTTTTTATTTGCATCATTAGCTATTATTAAATCTGAAATGCTAAAAAATTCCTGAAAAATGTAATTCCAAATGGTAATTGATGAAATGTTCCAACATTTTAGGGAAAAACCTCAAGGTCTCTGTGGAGAAACCAATTTTGGTCAGTAAGGGGGATAATATGCATCTCAACTGTTCCATCTCTGCTGACAATCTCCCATCGCTGGGCCTGGAGCTGGATTGGCTGGTCAGCATCACTGCCTCTGCCTCCCCCAATACTCTGGTTCAGATGAGCAGAGACGGGATGGTGCAGAACGCGTCAAGGCCCGTGGGGCTCACCAGGATCAAGCCAGGCTTGTTTGGACTGTTGGTGCATGATGTGGACCAGTCCAGCTCGGGCTTCTACTCATGCAGGGTGCGGGCTTGGATACGTCAGAGCGGCGGCTTGTGGTATCCAGCGGCTGAGAAGGTCTCCGACCCAGTGGAGGTTCAGGTGTCCCTGCCAGGTAAGACATGTTGGTAGAAAGCGCAGCTGGTCACCTACCACACTTCATTTACACACCGAAACCACTCAGTCAGTGCATGTGTCCGGATGCAGCTTAGCAGGCGGGGTTAGTGACTGTGGGACAAACATCTATGATTGGCAGCCCAGGATAACCTTCCCCCCCCCTGGATATTAAAGCCTACATTCATCTGGAGTTCTACCTTAATTTGGGGGGGACTGACATTTTTTGTTAGTTGTGTGAAACCAGCTTATTTAAAAATAGTATAATCTTGCACCGCTCATTGGTCTGATTCATGCAGAAGGTTGGAATAAGCTTTCAAGAGACCTGCCGCTCTTCAGAACCAGGGGGATGACTTCGATAGCCGTAGCTCGCTAGCTCATCTACTTCTACAAGTGCTATATTGATATGGTAGCATTGGTTTTAGAGAACAATCTCAGTTGCCTCGCTACAAGCGGCGTGGTGCCGAAGTCTCGACCATTCATAAGGCCGGTGTGGATGCTTGGCATCTGGTGCGACTCACCAGCAGCACAGTTTTTATGTAGAAGCACAACAGCGATGACATGCTAGCCGATGCAAGAGGAACTGCGGGGGACTCTGCCCCCATCTCCGATAGGCTTCTGTGGTGGACTCACTGTTAATGGGCAACCGGGAGCGGTTATGATTGGCCCTCACAGCATTGTCGCAGCATCAAGCCGTGAAAAAAGGTTTTCCAGAATAACACTATTGTGACAATGGTTTTGATTTGGTGAAGACAAATTGGTGTAATTTATGGTGATGGGTGCTTTGCAGTTCGTTCCTGTTCAGGATCAAAAAAATGGGCGATTGCGTTCTCTGGCTAATGTTCACCTTAACCTGGTCCTCCCCACGCTACTCATCTCTGGCAGCAAGAAAGTGCAGGCAATACTGAAGCTTTTAGGGAGGTGGGTTTGCCCTCAAGGTCGCTCTCTTGTCCTGTGTGGAGCACACTGCGACTTGAGCGTGTGTCACTGCAAGGGGTGTTCAAATTTAAGCCCTCCCCCACAGTCTGACCACACGTGTCTCATGGAAGCGTTTATAGGTGTTAATTGCGATTGGGAGAGGTCTCTAGTGTGTAATGTAATTATGGCCTTTGCAGCTTTCCCAGAATCATAATGATTTGGAAGCCAGTAATTATTTCAGCCAGTATATGGCAAAAAAACCTACAAGAAAGGGTAGACTTCACATTACATGTGTGTATATATACATATATGTATGTATGTGAGTTTATATGTGTCTATATATAATGCAAATTGTATAAATATAAATATATCATACTATTTTTGAAGCCTGGTCCTTCCAAGCGCATTTTTTAGAGGGGGATATGGGTGTCTGTAGCAGATGGTGACAGCACGTCCCCACCGAGATCCAGGAAGAGCCACTCCTTTTACCCTCCTGCCTTTCCGGTCCCCTTGGGACGGGCCGCTCTTGATTTGGGCCATACGAGCGGCCCAGTCCTCCTCTCGACTGCATGTGTCTTTTCGGCGCAGCCTTTGTCAGAGCTTTAATCTTCGTCTCTGCTGCACGGTTGAGACATGTTGGCGCAGATAGCTGCGGCGCTCTGCGATGGCGTGGCCCGTGTGGGCGTGCGTGTGCAGCTTAAAGGGCCAGGCCGACCTGGCGACGTGTGTCACGGCTCTGGACCCGCTTCTCCATCTCCGCCAGTGCCTCTTGGCCCGGTGACACGCCGCACTGATGCGTGATCAGGCCAATTTTATCACGGTCCAGAACTAGAGGGTGCACGACTTGCCGCCTTTTATAGAATTAACTCTGACGTGGGCAATAAACACTCTTAGGAATGACGGTGCAGATCTATGTGAACAGGCTGTCCCTGTTGCCCTAAACGCACATTCACAAACGGCCATTTCAGTGTCGTGGTATGATTGTCTTTGGAAATTTTACTTCGCCGGTGCTTTTCTTCAAATCAGGATGCACAGCATTTTTTAAAATTTATTTATTTTTTGTAGAAGCGGGGTCAGGCAATTCCTTGGAGCAATCAGGGGTTAAGTGGCAAAATCATAGGGATTTGCATAATGTTGAGAAGCTGGGACCACAATATGTCATATACTAATCCTTTGTTCACAAAAAAACCATAATGAAACACATACAATAAATATAACTTGTCACAATTTCAAGTTGGGCTTCATTTCAGAGAAGCATAGTGCATGTAAACTCACTGAAGACCTTGCATCATAACCAAAGATTATGTGAAGCGGTGCGATTTAATAGCCTCATTGCGATTAACTTAAGATAATAAGGAAATTAATCTTAAGATCATCTTAGTTGTGCAAGCTGCAATCAGATAACTTGGATAGTCAATAGCACAGCAGAAATAGCAACGCTGATAACGCAGCAGTAAATGGTGTTTGTGTCAGTCACAAGTCTCTCTCCACTTTGCTGTTAGGGCATAAGAATGAGTCAAAAGCCCATCAAAAGTCAGGGCCAGACCTGGCATTTATTTGGAAAACGCCATAAAGTAAGTTGCTCAGAGACCAGAGACTCAGAATCATTTAGATCAGAAACAGTGCCAACAAAGTCCAATTTATTGCCAAGAAGAGTTTCTGTAAATCCCCTATTTACTACTTTGGGTCTCTACTGAGAAGATCTTCTACTTGCTGTTTTATGAGTGTTGCATTGGTGCTAGTGATTCTTTGCAGAAAGTTATGATGTTTGATGATCCCGTTCTCCCCAATGTTAATATGAAACCTATACCCCTGGGGATTTGAACCTGTGACCTTCTTATCACAAGCACTGTGTCCTTAACCCACTGAGCCACACAACACCGCTCATTTGTGCCGTCATCTTGCTGGGGTTTATGACGCAGGGTGGTGTGATAATTTCATTACAACAAAAGCCCCCTTGACTGTGTTTATATATCTCTCCCTCCCACACTTCTGCCCCACAGCCCCAGAATTCAAAGTAAACCTGAGCGGCGCCGTGATCCCACAGAGCACTGGAGATCCAATGGAGCTGGACTGTCATGTGACCAACGTGTCACACCTGGGAGATGGGCGGCTGGCCGTGACATGGCAATATGGGGGCGGCACCCCGGGTGACCTGCCCGCCAGCTCCCAGCTCATCGGGGGCCTGGATCACCACGGCGACCTGTCGCCAGGCGACGCGTACCAGCAGCTCGTGAAGGAAGGTCAGCTCGTGCTGTCCAAGGTGAAACCAGAGACCTTCAAGCTGCGCTTCCTGCAGATGAGCGCGGCGGGCATGGGGCTGTACTCCTGCACCATCTCCGCTTGGACGCGCTTGCGGGCCGGCAGCTGGCAGAAAGCCGGGGAAGTCCGCTCTGGCGGCATCACCATTTCCTGGGCCTCTAGAAGTACGTGCCACATTGCTCTGAATCTGACAGTGAGGATTGTGGGAGTTCCCAGGCGCCTCCTGATATCTCAGCCCGTTTAGTTTGAACTCTTCACTGCTAAGCTTGCTGCTGCTGCTCTGTACTACAATCTGCGGCTTCTCATGCAGCTTCAAATTTCGCATGTATGTTTGAGTCACCGCAAAGGCCAGTTTAGGGCTTCCCGTCGTGCCTCGTGACACCCTGAAGGCGTTAACATTGTAGCAAAATGCATTAAATATGGAGACCGGTTTGTGCTTAGTAACGCGGGACTGCGTGCGGTTTTCCCATTAATGTGGCTCACAGAAAGCACTTGTGGAACCGGTTACGGTTCACTTCGGAAATCTAGCCTTGTTGTTTTTCGCTAGATAGTTGCAAAGTTGGGGCTTTCTTTCCATTTCCTACATCGTTCTGATATTTTGATGCGTATCCGCTGTCCTGGTTACTTGGTTTGTTTGTGTTTAACTTGAATCCTAATGGAATGTGCAGATGTGTGCAGGGACGGCAGCTATGCCCGGCTGTTGGAGATGCAACATCTCCAGATGTTCCCAAGTTCATGGGGCTCCCCTTTCCTTACAGAACCGGATCTCGCAGTGAAGGCAGAGGTCCTACGGAATCCGGCCACCCCCGGGGGCACCTTCGAGATGAGCTGCCAGGCGACAGTGCAGAATCTGCAGGGGGAAGAGTTCTCCGTCCTGATCCAAAAGACATCGGCGGCGGGTGGGAACCCCCAGAAGATCATATCGCTGAGCGAGAACTCCATCCTGAAGCTGGAAGGATGGAGCCAAGCAGACCGACTGGACGACGTGATCCTCCAGAAAGTGGGACGGGGCAACTTCCAATTCCGGATGTCCGGAGCGCAGCCGTCTGATGGGGGGGCGTACTTCTGTGACGTGGCAGCTTGGACCCGCGAGAGCAGGAGCGGCTGGAGCAGAGCCATAAGCGCCGAGTCCAATCGGGTCAGCTTGGCCTTCTCGGGCCCAGGTATGTGTGAGCGTGGCTCCGTTGGCCGGTCCTGTGCTGTGTGCGGAGTCAGCAGTCTGCTGGAATGAGGTATATGGAAACTGGGACGGCAGCACACAGCTCTATTTCGGCGAGGACTTTCCAATGACACTGGAGGGGGCTTAACTCCCAGCCCCGTCCAGAAACGGAAACTGGTAGCAAATCAGGTAGCAGGAGACGCATATTTACATAAGTCGGCTTTCGGAATGTCTCTGTGGAGTTGACAAGCATCGTGTCCGTTAAACTGGACGGAAAATCATGTCTTTATTACTCTGGCTGAATAGACTGTGTTCCCATCCACTCTAATGTCTGCTCTTTTTGGTTAGTCTTCCAGCCTATAGCCCCTGCTCCCGGATTTTGGGGGGGGGGGGGGGGGGGGGGGGGGGGGGGGGGGGGGGGGGGGGGGGGGGGGGGGGGGGGGGGGGGGGGG
>JABFEA020000001.1:50382658-50399384 GCA_019775915.2 Cyphomyrus plagiostoma
ACTGTGTTCCCATCCACTCTATTGTCTGCTCTTTTTGGTTTGTCTTCCAGCCTATTGCCCCTGCTCCCGGTTTTACCCCCCCCCCCCCCCTTCTCTATCGGACATTTCAGAGGGAGACTGTTCCAATCTCCCCCCGCCCCATCTCTGTCTGTCTATCTGGAGTACTGACTTCGCCCCTGAATGTGTGTGGTGTTACTTCAGGGACTGAACAGTGCCGGCTTTCAGTTAGACAGCTTTTTTTCTGGTGATGGGGGGGGTGCTCTGGTGCACTGAGCTAATGATCCGGCATCGCCGGCTTTTAAGGAGTACCGGGCAGAATCTGCGCCTTTCTTCTCAGTGTGATCAGCAGGAATGTTATGGAGCCACTTTAAGATCCAGAAGAGCTTGTCTTTGGCTGAGCAGGCAGCAGCAGGACAGTGCTGTGAACGGCCAACGTGCTTATCATTCTGTATCTGCTTTTTTCCCCCCTCGACAGGTCCAGCCGCAAATGTCTCCATTCGTCTGGACTCAAGGTCAGCTTACACCGGAGACTCAGCCACGATGCTCTGCAGCATGACAGCCCAGGACGGACCTGCCAACAATAGTAGGTATACTTGCTGATGACTAAGCCTTGGGTCATAAGAGCTGGGTGCCACCTCACAAACGGGAGCAGCAGAGGCACTTCCTCCTGCCACCCCTCAGGCAGTCACCACCCCCCCCCCCCCCGTTTGACTAACTGATTCTCCAGAACATTCCTGGACCATGGCTCACAAACCAGGCTTCTTTGAAACACATGGAGTCACATGTAAAGCTATAAGTTTGTTCTGCCAGGGTGGGGTAGTTGGGTTTTGTCATTGGCCTGTATGTTGCAGGGCTTTACTATACCATCCCCAGCAACATGTTAAATTTAGAACAATAATTAATATCCCCGCCACACACTGAGCAGCTTTCACAGCCCGGCTGATGCTGGCCATTGGGAGTTAGCTGCACGCTGTGTGCTAATGAGCGATGAACTTGATTTGTGTACCAAGCCTTAGTGGGTCACCGTTACCAGTCTGTAGAGATTGCAGAGGTACAAAACAGGCTGATTTTCCCTGCAAGGAAAAGGCTTTGGGACTACACTAAACATACTACTATTTTCACTCCCAGTACTTAATTGCTTTTGTACATGGCACAGCAGTGTAAAGTTGACTGTATCGGTGCTTTGTTTGAGAACAGTGCGATCCAGGCTGGATGAGACGCGTGAAGTGATGATCTTGGCTGTACATTAAAGACAGAATGATTATGATCTCCCATAAAAGCCCAAAGCTTTACAGAGCGAAACGCTGCTCTAAATGGTGGCTATTCAGTTTCAATCCTGGGGGGGGAAACTTCAGAAATTTTTCGAACTCTCATTGCACCATTAAGATTTGAGAGAGGGAGGTAAATAAATATAATTAGCTGAATCCAGCTTCTGTACCCAGCTGGTAGCGAACCCTCCTGCATTTGGCTGCACCATAGCAGCGATTTGTTATCCTGCCGGACAAGCCCATCATGAGACCTTCTGCAAGTTCGGCAGCCATGAGGCTCCCATATGATGACCTCAGTTTGACTTTATTAAAGGGTCTTGGGTCTGTCTACCATCCAGCCTCCCCCACCAAAAATAAAACATTCCACAGAGAGTAGGCATGCAACCATCCTTAGAGAGAGAGAGAGGTCAGTTTCTGCCAGGTAGATAGTCATATGTGACAAGCTCCATTCAAAAATATGCCATGAAAGGAAAGCATTTATGACGCTGTTCTTCCCGATCCTGGTTATTCAGTTATCGCCCTGGTAAAAGGCCCAGCAGTAAACTGATGGTGACCTTCCTCAGAGAACATTAACAGACGCATATCTGCACCTGCGCTTTGGGACTTCCCTGTACAATTGGCTCATTTTTTAAATATGTACTTCCTGCAATAAAATACCTAAGTAAACGCATTGATGGTGGAATTAGCCAAAGAATAGGCCCTCATTGCCATGTTCTCAAAGGCATCCCAGGAAGGGGAAGGGCTTGGCAAGTACTGACCGACAGGCCACACCCCCACAACTGGAAAAGAGACTCCTTTTGTCATGTAAGATGGTATAGTGATCACTGAGCCGTGCGGGGTGGGCAGCGAGCCAAATGTGATTGTTAGACCGGTGAAGCGTTTAACTTGAAAGTGTCGGGGGGTACCAGCGTCACGGGTCATGCCAGTACCGCTCTGTGTGTCTGACGTCACGGCATAACGTCCCTGGGAGCCCTGGCAGTGTCTTCAGAACCAGGCCATGGTCCGTCAGTGTCTTTGTGCTACCTGCGTGCCATGTCGCAATTATTCCTGAAGTGGGGATTGTGGTCTCATTCAGACCTGACGGCATGTCTTCACCAGACTCGTTTAAGAAGGTGACTCGTCATGCCTTCAGTCTACTGTAACCCCTCTGACCCAGTGTCTTCACCATCAAACATCCTGTATTAACACTTCCAAAGGGATTACTGACAGTCTGCAATGTTCCAGCATATCCACATTTAACATGTGCTTGATCTTTAACCAAGAACCAAAGTGGATTAAGAGTCTTGCCCATACATAACCTCTTTTCCTTAAGATTGTATATTTTTGTAATCTGTTTAATAACAAAAGTACTTCCTTGAGTAAATTTAACTTAAGTGACTGAGGCAAGACTACTTAAAATGCATGTGTTCAGGTTTTTTTTCTGGAATGTTGTGTTAGTGTCATGCTTGGTAGATTTGAAGCACCGTTTACGAATGCCCCAAGTGAGGGAGTTGTTTTAGGATGTACGGCAATTCGGACAAGTGTCATCTAGGTTCATGCCATTTTCTGTGAGTTAAACTCCAGTGTCAAGTATGGCTGGAATGTAGAAATGATTAGAGATTTTTTTTTTTTTTTTTTTTTTTTAAAAGGAATCCCCTCCCCCATGTCATTCTTTGAAAAAGGCATGTACACAGCACAAGTCCCCACACGAACACCGCGCCTGCCAGATCATGTCGATTTTTTTTAGGGAAAGAATGAACAGCGTTGCAGCAGATACACAAATAGATAATATGCACTGTATCCTGCTATGTTAATTATCCCGGGTTTGCAAAACACTGTCGGGCTCTCCGTAATTTCCGGCACCTTCTTTTTCAGACCAATACGAAGTACAGTTATACCGAACCTCTACCTCAGACCCAGACAATTCCGACCTGCTGATCAGCAAGCGTCAGGGTCTACCCAATAAGTCCCAGCGGTGTGAGATGAAAGGGTGCGAGATGTATCAGATCAACCCTTGGACCTACAGGTTCTCTGTTCACAACCTCCAGCATAGCGATTCGGGGGAGTATCATTGCAAGGTAACCTCCTGGCTACAAAATTCCCCATTGACTTCTACAAAGGGATATGAGGTGGTCTCAGAAAAGGTCCTTCTCACGGTCAAGTTCTCAGGTACGTATGCATCTCTAGACTGATAGTCATGTAATGCATCTTATTTTTATATCAGGTGTGTACAGTGAGAGTCCCCACTAGCACAAGTGTCTAACCCTGTGTTTGCTGCACAGTGTGGAGGTCTGTGCAGATGCCTCTGCTCTACGGCTGTGGCATCTCCCTGGCTGTTGGTCTCCTCTCTGTCCTCATTGGGTACGTCTTCGCCCGCTGCCTCCAGCACGGTGGCATCCGTTCCCAAAGCAAGCTGATGGACATCGAGATGGACTGAGACCAGGAGAACCGATTTATGATGAGACCTCAGTCTCGTGCTTTTAATTGGTCAACCAAGAACGTTAACTGTTCTGGTTCAGGGACTGATGTTTCTTTGTCTTCTGGATGTGCTGTGCCACAAGGACACTGAGGGGGATGTGTGCTTTCTCAAGACGGCCGTCGAGGTCTTCCTTCCATCCATGGATCATATTGCACTGAACTCAGGAAGATGATTGAGGCAGGAAGAGCTATTTACCTTAGTGCCTGTTGAAATTCTGACTCGTGTCATCAGATGTCACCAAACATTTTAAATGGAGCAGTATTTGATGGAAAGTCTACGGTGGAGAGGAGGGCTGTCGACCAGCTGGTCTGGGAGTAGAGCAGCAGAGATTTGCACATTGGCGTATGTGTTTTTTGTCCCTTGTCCCTTAACAAAGGCCAATCTGCTATAAAGCAAGGATAAGCATCTCTGTGGAAACCCTGCAGAGGAATGTTCTAGCCAAGCTGAAGAGGATCTCAGGCCTATAACTTTTCTTGCTTTTAATGCTAATAACAAATTTCACCCAGGTGGGTGTGGTCCTGTTCTATAGAAGCCTGTCTGTGGATAGAGCTCGTTAAGAGCTCATCTCGGGTGCTCAGGCAGCGCTAATTGGTATGTTGAATGAATGCCAAGTGGGTCACTGTACAAATTGGTGCCTTGAGCCATTGATGATGAAATGCGTGAAATACGTTTTTTAATTGTATAGAATTGTATATAGAGTGGGAAATAATCTGTAAGGGCTGTCAGTTTACAGTGTTTAGTGCTTGTCAATGATGTGTGTCCCATCCTCAGATCTGGATCTCCAATTCTCATAAGAAACAAAATGTTCCGTCAGCCGCTGCCAATGGAGGTGAACCCCATGGTTCCCCAGGAGGCATGACCACAAGCTGCCGGGTTTGAGGATGTTCTAGGTGGAAGCTGTATACAGAAAAAGTACTTCACTCTTTATACAGATAAGCACAGAGTACCAGTGTGTTTGCTTCTGTTTGGAGATTATTTCCTTGAATACAGTGTACGTATGTGTGTACGTGTGCCCCCTGCCCCCTAGTTTTTAATTGTATATTGTATATACTGACACTTATTTTTTTGTTGTTTGCCAAAAAACAAGGTTATAATAATACTCATTCTCCAATAAACTTGTTTTTTTACACACTGTAATAACTTTCATTTATGTTCTGACTGGGCTTTTGGGAGGTGTGCGAGTGTGGGGTCGTGTGTATATTACATTGTGGGGACCCAGGGTCCCCACAATATGTTGAGAAACCTGTTATTTTGATGTTGTGGGGACCATTTTTTTTAGTCTCCACGAGTCAAAACTCAGTTTTATAAAATTGAACAGGGCTTGAAGTATTGTTTTATTTGGTTGCTTACAGTTAAGGTTAGGGGTGGTTGTCATAGTTGGGATTAGGATTTTAGAAATGAATGGTCCCCACAAAGATATAAATACAATTGTGTGTGTATGTGGCTTGTCGATTTACACCTCACTGCACTACCATCTCCTTCATTCTTGGCACGTTCCCTTTGGCCCAGTGGAATCCGCTCTGCTCTTGATCCTCTTTGTTCCCTTTTTGGGACTTCTCGATGGACTGATTTTGGGCCTCACTACAAGCCCCTGGCATTGCACCGCAAAGCTGCAGTCCCTGTCCCACTTCTGCCTGCTAAGGACTGGTTTCTGCTCTTAAATCACCACAAAGACACGGGTATGTTCTTATGAAAGGTTAACATTTTTATTGTGGGAATCCAGTCCCAAAATCAAGGCTACCTAGTGGCTGAGTCTCTGTGGCTCCAGGTCTATTTGCATGTTTGACAGGATTGTTGTGTAGGGCTGTACCTCACTATTTACTGAGGATCCCAAGAACCTAAGGTCTGTATCACAAAGCCGGATTTCTTACTTAGCTGGATAACTTGTCAGATTTAAGGTACTCCCAGTTCAAACAGACTTTATCTTGATTGACATTTAACCAAGTCTACCTTAAATCCGACAAGTTATCTGGTTGAGCGAGAAATCCTGCGATACAGGTGCTTGGGATCCTCGGTCACAATGGTAAGGTACAGTGCTTTTTTTTTTTTTTTTAAATGCTAGTTCAGAACTGAGTTTGGTTAACCGGTGCTGTTATTTGCGCCTCACACCCTTGTTTGTTTGCTGGGTGTTAAGATGATGAGTGCGGTGATGTGTGTGAACTTCAGGAGGCAGAGCGACGTTCGTGCTCAGCTGTGATGTCAATACCATTCTCCCCATGGAAACCCTGTAAACAGACTTACCCCGGAGGGAAGAGTCATCCCTGCTCTAGTGCAGCAAAGTCTACCAGAGCATACCAAGGCCTTTTATGGCGTGCTTTTCCAGGGGCCAACAAGGGGGGGCAGGTGGGAGATGACTCTGTATGGCTTTGTCACTCTGCTCCTGAGGCCCAGACCCCACTATCTTCCATTAATGCACATACTAAAGATTTAAAGCACCTGTATACAAGGTTCTGCTACCAGGCTGTATTCAACACACAACACATTTCACAATTGTCACATTGTTTGGTCTAGAGCCACTCCACCCTAGGTGGTGTGCTTAGGAAGGCTCTGGGGCAGGGATCTGGTATTACTAGCAGTAATGTAAAGCGATGGCTGAATTAGAGTGGACTCGCGTGAACGGAGGCTGTCCGTATATGAGTAATGGGGCGGAACCTGTATATCATGTGACATGCTCAGCCTACCGTTGAACCATGGGCTATTCTTTCACATGACATCCAACTGGGTGTTGCAACCACAACAAGATATTCAATGTGGGTTTGGCTTATGAAGAAGGCTGAGGGGTTTTGGCTCGTTGAGTATGAATGTTTACATAGTTATGTCCTTCATAACAACACATCACGTGAGGCCAATATTTATAAATAATTTCTTTTTGCCCTCTCTGCTAAGAGTTAACTTGTGAGTTTGAGATCAAAAACTATATAATCAGTCTTATAGGCCAACTGCCTGGTTTTCCAACCTTATGTAATTTGGTACATTATTTATAGTACCAATAACATGATGTCATTGAAACATTGAGAAAAGACAAAAGCATAAGTACGATTGTTGTGTCAGATGTATGAGTACGAAATTTCAGTGTTTATGTTTGATATGATCTTTGAAAAGTCAGGTTCATTGAAAACAAATGGATATTCTTGACCCTGGAGGAATCCATACTGATTATGATCAGAGGTTCTTAATCTCCCTCTCTCATAGATCTACAGTTTTTTTTAGAGTGGGAGATATTAAATATAATTGTAATGCTTTACTTGATGGGGCACAAATACTAATATATAAATAATAATTTAGTTACTACTGAAGTATAAATCATGAATATAGTTGCCACTTGATACCGGTGCTTCATGATTCACTAATGATGAATTAACATGAATTCAGTATGTAACTATGAATTGGCTTGTGGTTAATTAATACATAAGTAATAGTATAATGTTATATTGTTTGTGCTGTGTCAAGGAAAGTGTTACCAAAATAATGTGTTTGATCACAGAGGACCAACAGTAGATGAGCAATAAATCCTGTTTGTGAGGATTTTAGTGGGTGACCAGGTGAGCTCATTTTACAGAATCTCCAGTCCTTTTGAGGTGTTTGCACAAAAAATCCACCACAGAGGGGAAACCTTGGTGAATTTGCAAATGCAGGGAGAAATTTTTAAGGTTAAACCACCTTAAACCCTGGCGAATCCCAACACTGAAATGTGTGCAAGGGTTTGAGTCGGGTTACATTCCCAGGAGAATCTGGCAGAGACGTTTATGGGAAAGAGGGGATCGCTTCCCTGAAATGAGATGCAGGAGTCCACCACAGCCCTCCAGATATGTTCCAGGAAGGAGGCACTCTGACAAAGTGTCACTGGCGTGTGACCGAAGTGTTGACAAGGAGTTTGCGATGTGAAGTGGCAGTAATGTTATTCTCAGTTTGTAGGCCAGCAACTTGCTGAGTACTGATTCTACTAGCGACAAGGTCAGAGACCAATGGTCACCTCAAAAAGAAACCTGCATGTGTATATGTCATAAATCATAAAGTAAGTGAGCATGAAGTACGTTACAGTGACGAACTGCTCAATGACACGTCATGGAAAACGACATAATCTGGAGTGGTGCCCCAGCAACCCTGTCCAGCAAGTTGTCATGACAACACCTACCCTCTGTGAATTGTCATGTGATCTGTATGAAAGCTGAAGTCCCTGAATGTTGTACATGTGTGATCAGTGGTGTGCCAGTTAGTGCTGAGAGGCGGGTCATGTGATTTGGGGGTTGGGCAGGCGAACAGAAACAAAGCAACCAGCACTTAATGTACAATGGCCGCTAAGCGTGGCTAACAGTCAGAGTATGGATGACTTGTTGGTAAGTAATCAGCTGCCAACCCAAGTAGTGTATTTGCAATTATGCAGCCATAGCTGCCAGGAAGTAATAAGAAAATGCTACATGTTTCTTAAATATAAATCCAGTGCAGCTGCTCACTTTTGGGGGTAAATTAGGGTAACATGTATATGTATATGTACTTCTCCCTCTGCAAAGGGGTCAGATCCTGTATTCCTCCTTCTGTAGGACATCCCCGGGGTAGCAGAAAAGGACAGATGGTCTGTTTTTTTCATCCAGCTGACCTTGATAATCTTACTTTGCGGTGCTTATGTTGAGAATGAAAAAAATAGAAATGCACCGTAGTTTCGGGAGACTTATGGGTTTTTTTTGTATCTCTCTTTTCTTGCTCTGTCCATTCATTTGTCTCCCCTCTCCATCCCGTCCATTTTGAGCGAGCCCCCCGACATAGTCTCGCACGTGCGCCCCGGGGGCCAGATCATCATGGCCACGTCCGGTTCTTCTCGCTCCGTCGTGTTCTGGCCGGCCGACAGCGAGGGCCGGACGCTGCTGACCGCCGACCGCGCCTCTGCCGTCAGCGGGTGAGAGGGTGGGCCGGGGGGACAGACGTGGGGAACATAGGGCGCTATCCGGTAAGGAGGCCAGGCAGGCAGGTGGGCGGGCCTGAAGCAGAGCGTGCAGCCGGTGCCACAACCAGCCTGGGGGAGCAACGAGTGCCGGAACCTCATGGGACCAAAGCCCACTACAGCAGCACTTCTCAACTGCTTCAGCCTCAGGACCCACATTACTCCTTGGTCGTTAAATCATGACCCAAATTTATTTCCAAAAAAATAGTGCAGTAACAGTAGCACAGTATGTTCACGTCCTTTTAGAAAACCAAAAAGTTATACATTGTAAAAAAAATGTTTTTAAAAAAATATATTTGTGTATTTTTACCAAACACCAATGAAAATGGTCCATTAACTACTATTTGGGCCTTGACCCACCAGTAAAACGGTGCCCTACAGAATCACTAGTTGTGAGTCAGGAAAGTAAGTTAATAGTCATTTGTGTTCATCTTTCAGATGTGCCATTATTACCCCACTGCTTATTTATCCGATGTTTTGTTTTTCAAAACAATTTTCAGTTTGCTAATTTGCTGGGCAAAGCAGCTCTGGTTAGGAGAAGGAGGAGATGAATCTTAGCCACAACATGAGCTTGGCCTTGTTCGCCACCACTGACAGCTCATTCTGGCTTCTCTCTCCGTCTTCACCCTGGAACAGCATAAACTTCTTCTCCTGGCAAACCGGAATCTGAGTTGCTGCAGCCGAGCTGTCTAGAAATTTTTTTCCATCATAAACTTCTTCAAAATTCCCTTTCCGAATTTACTTCATTATAGCTACCAGCATCTTCTTCGAAAGTTGGTACGAAATAGGAAGGTATGGAGGGAAGACGAGAAGACTGCAGACACGTCTATTATGCACCTGGAGCTGATTAATTGTTAATTAGAAGTGAATCTGTTCAGGGTGTATTACCATGGGATGTGGTTATTTGCAACATGTGAATGTAAAAAGCTGTTTTTATTAGGCAAAAGAGAAGAGAGAGAATGAATGCATGAATGTTTGTGTCGTAGCATTTCATAGTAAATGTGCACACAAATGACATCCTTGCGGTGCTTTGAATGGAGTGGTATTCCATTCAGTTGCACGTTGACCTGCTCTGTCTTCACTGCTGTGCTGACCCTCATGATGCTGGCTTGACGGCTCGCTCCTGTCAAAGCAGGATCTCCTGGGTTAAAGAGGGGCCCTTATGAGCCAGCCTGCCACCCCCCGTTATTAAGTGTAGAAGCATGCAATAAAAAATGATTCACTTCCTCTTCTGACTGACTCATGCGCTGTAGGTTTAGTAACTCATTAATAACTAACTAAAATCAATTAAATCAATTTTATATAGCACCATTCACATCAGCCACCCTAAAGCACTTGGCAAGAGTGTGTGGTGATCTATTATATATCATTTCTACAAAATTCATGAAACCGGAAAAAGGGAAGACAGTAAGAAAGAATGCCAGGAGACAGACTCACTAATAATTTCAATGAAAACACAAAGCCGACTATATAATTTAAGGAAAACTTTATAGCTGAATGTGCATTCATGAGTTGCTTGTGTTTTTTTATTTCCCAAAAAGTTGTTGCAATAATATTTCACTGGTTTCACAGTCTTATCAGGTCTGGCGTGTCTGTTTATCATTGGATTTTTTTTGAAACACTAACGGCCAATGATAACATCTTTGCTGAGAAGTACATTCCAGAAATGGTTTCGCTGGGGAGAGACAGACTTGTAAGAACTTATTTTATTATATTCATTAAATTATAGAAATGTGAAGTGTACTTGGTTGTTTAAAAGAAATCTTTTCGATGTGAAAATTCAGATAAGTATATTTGAACTGTACTAGGATGGGTGTGAATGCGTCCATGTTTAACTGCAGATCGTGATCCTTCTGTGGGGTACTTAAGGAGGGTTTCAGCCAATGTACCATACTCTTGTTTTTAAATGTGCTTCAGATCAGAGTATCATAAAAAGAACAGGGGAGGGGTGATACTCCGGGGTTTTAAGCGGACATACAGGGTTTGGACAATGAAAATGAAATACTGGTAAAAAGAGTATTTGTGGTTTCATGCCTATATATGCACAGCCTAGTGCATATATAAGAGCAGAGTCTGAGGGTTGAATTAGCAGAACAAAAAAACACATGTACATAAAATATTGCAATCCACACGCAATAATGGGAGACATACAGTATTAGAGGACAAAAGAGGACAAATTGTTGGTGTGTGTCTTGCTGCTGTGTCTGTGACCAGGACAGTAAAACTTTTTGGTGTACAGAGAGCCACAGAATCCAGAGTAATGTCGGCATACCACCACCAAGGACAGACCACATCTAACTGGAGTAACTGGCGCAAGAGGAAGCTGTCTGAAAGGGATGTCCTGGTACTAACCCAGATTGTATCCAAAAAACACAAATCCGCAGCTGCCCAACTCACGGCAGAATTAAATGTGCACCTCGACTCTCCTGTTTCCACCAAAAGTGTTCATCAGGAGCTCCATAGGGTTAATAGTCATGGTCAGGCGGCTATAGCCAAAACTTTGGTCACTTGTGCCAATGCCAGTCATCGGTTTCAATGGTGCCAACAGCGCAAATCTTGGGCTATTGACAATGTGAAACATGTTTTGTTCTTTAATGAGTCCACCTTCACTGTCTTTCCCACATCCAAGAGAGTTACAATATGCAAAACCCCCAAAGATGCTTACTATCCAGTGTTGTGTACCCAGAGTGCACTGGACCAGTGATGGTTTGGGCTACAATATCTTTCCAATACCCACTACTTGTTCTGCATGGGTGCATCACTGCCAAGGGCTACCAAACTTTTCTGGAGGAGCACATTCACCCAGTGGTTCAAACATTGTACCCTAAAGATGATGACGTACCAGGATGATAATGTATTTAATACAAAGAGCAAGACTGATGACAGATTGGTTTGATGAACATGAAAGTGAAGTTGAACATTCCTCATAACCTGTACAGTCACTAGATCTAAATATTATTGAGCCACTCTGGGATGTTATGGAGGAGTGAGTCAGGAAATGTTTTCTTCCTCCAGTATCACGTAGTGACCTGGCCACTGGAATGGCTCACAATCCCTCTGGCCAGACTTGCATCTGTCATTCCAAGACAAACTGTTGCTGTATTGGCCAGAAAAGGAGGCCCAACACTATACTAATAAATTATTGGTGTAAAACCAAGTGTTTCAGTTTCATTGTCTAACCCTTGAATTTTGCTTGCACTTGATGATCAAGGACTTTGTGAATGAAAAAAATCCAATCCAGTTCTTAAAAAGAACAGATATTGTTCAATGATCAAGGTACAGGTGTAAGGGAGAAGGAGTTGTTATTTTCTTGGTTTTATGTGTTTTTGTGCACAACTCTGTTTAGTGCTTGCATGGACTGGGTGTTGGCCAGGGTTATGGGCTCCAACGACTGTTGGTGAAGAAAGATTCACTGATCTTGACTTTGCCGACTATGCTGTGATCTTCACAGAGTCAATGGAGGCTCTGATTGGGGCTCTTGAGAGAATGAGTGAGGAGTCTGAGTGTCTGGGCTTGCAAGTGACCTGGATAGAAACAAAGATTTAGGCCTTTAATGACCTCCTGGGCACAGCCACCAGCACTGTGTCTGTTTGCGAAGAGAATGTTTACCACAGCAAGAGGTTTACTTACCTCGGCAGCGACATTCAAGTCAGTAGAGAGACTGGGAAAACATGGGGGGGTCATAAGGTCGCAGGAAAGGGGTGTGTGGAGCTCCTAATATATTTGCAAGAGGACGGAGGTCCAATTCTTTAGAGTCCTGGTGCTTCCTGTCTTGCTATATGGCTGCGAGACATAGATGCTACCCAGTGAGCTGAGATGAAGGCTGGACCCCTTCGGTACAGTGTCTCTTTGGAGATTCCTTGGGTACCGCTGGTTTGACTTTGTGTCAAATGAGCAGTTGCTAGAGGAGTCCCGAATGAGGCACATTGCCTGCATTATGAGCAAGCGTCTGTTATGGCAGGGTGATTTGGCTCACAGGAACCTCATTGCTAAGGACCCGTGCGGCAAGCCAGGCCAAAGAGCCGCCCGCGTAACACCTGACTGAAGCAGATAGACGGTCATTTCCGTAGGGTGGGACCGGACCACATGTTCGCCTGGGGGGGTTACCAACTGGGATCCCGAGATGTTTAGTCATGTGGTAGGTGTGGCAGCGCGCTACACCAGTGCACGCTCCCTAACCTGACCGGTGTTATTGTCTTGTCTTCTAAGTAACTGGATTTGTGTCAGGCCTTGAGGGTTTTGTTTTGAATGTAAATGTAAATAATGTGTAATCCAGCCTCAAGCCTTCGTTCGAGAAAAGGATTGCAGTGTATTATGGTGTTCTTCCTTTTGGCAGTTGATATATAACAAATAAACACTAGAGGGCAATAATACACTCACAAATTGGGGTAGAAAAAGGGGATTGCACTATATATTCCAGGCTGTCATATTTATTAAATTAATGTAATTTAATCAGTTTCTCTTTTTAAATATTTAATAGTATAACTACCTTTTTACAAGCAAGTAGACAATCTTTTAGTGAGGAAGTTGTTTCTATTCATTTTCTGACTGCTGAGAGATTCTGGGGGATGAAGCAGGAAAACAGATTAACCCTCTTTAATTTACATTCATATCATGCTAGACATGGTTACATACAGTAGTACCATGTGAGTAACGACTGCCATAAAGGGCTAGATGGCACAACACATATACTCAATTTAATGATGTTCTGTAAATATTTAATTGAGTGGCATCTCCACTTTATATGTTTCAAGCCGGATGATGCTTTGTGTGTAATATTGTGAGTGTGTGTGAGAGAGAGGGAGTGAGAGTTACATTTGCATGAAATCCTGTCCATTTGTATAAAATCCTGTACACCATCCTATGGTGCGGCCTTGTCAGTTAGGCCTACCCTTAAATTACCAGGAAGCCTATTCCTGTACTGACATTGTGTTTCACTTTCCCGTAAATGTCAGTATCAGCCCGAAGTATGCAAAACGAACACTGCATTTACACATTGCCTTCCCAATGGCCTTGCCCCAAAGATATATCAGCATTATTATTTGACTAAAACAAATTAACTAATTAATCACATTCCGTATTAAAAATCACCTTGGAAACATCACCAAAAGGCAAAGGAAGTGAAAACAAAAACTCTGATGTTACTTAAACCAAAGGGCTGCAATTTTACCTCTGCATTAAAAAAAATTTTCATTAAAATTTCATGTTAAATTATGTTGTAAAATTTGCATTTTTTAAAATGCAGTATTTCTTATTATTGACTAGTAATTTTGTACAAGCGTAATTTAATACCGTTTGTCCAGATAAAGGGCATGAAATGTTTGTCCCATGATCTTTCTTCTGATAAACTGAATTTCATCTTCGGAAAGACTCCAATGGCAGTTCTACACCATTTCAACTGGGAGAGGGAGGTGGGCAGACTGGGGCCAGTTGCTATGTTGGAATGCTTTGCAGTCATATTTTTCATTTTTACAAACTTGTAAATCTGATTTCTTGTTTAGACCGTCCTGATTCCACGAACTTGAACTTGATTTTTTTTTCTGTCCTCAACTTCGTTTTCCACGACTCGATCACCCGGTGTACCCTCGTTAAGAATTCAAGAAAATGTGCTTACGTTTGAAATTCGCCCCGTTCCCAGTGCCCACAAATATAAATGAAAATAACAATAATAGTACTAATATATTTATTTCAGACCAAAGTAAAATACGTATTTAAGGGGGGTACGGGGGAGGCGTGCATGTTGTCACGGGGGCAGTGCCCCCGCCCCCCAGAACCGCCTGCGAATGACTCTGATCAGCGGTCAAATCAAGGGCGTCCGACATGACGGCAGACCGGCCGCGCAGACGATGGCGGTCAGGGTTGTCATACAGCCCCCTCTGGTGGTCATGTTTGCGCACCACCTATTCACCAATAAATCGTCCTCAACATGAAGCAGCGGGATCCCGACTAATAAATTATGCAAGAGAGCGGTGATCTGAGCCCTGAAACACACGTAATGGTTTGTTTCAGGACGCAGATACTCTAATTGGAGCGTGCCTGAAACTTTGCGAAAAGACAAAACCATGCATACCGTGTGAATTACAAGATGTTTCAGCCTGTGTGCCCGAAAAAGTGAATAGCCCATTTGTAAAATGGAAGTATTTCAAGATGAAGTTGAGTTGCAGCCTGCAGTGGCACAAAAAAGTTCGAAATTTAGTAAGTCCCTTTTTAAGCTATGATATCAGGATCTTTGGAAAAAATGTAGTCCATTAAACTCGTTCATCTGCTTATATATAATTCTGACGTTATCTTTAGTCCTTTTGGGAGTTATGGTTCTTTAGATGATATATAACACAAAAAAAAGTTACAGTGAATATGATTGTGGATCTTTTTCACACACCTCTATACCCATGCATATGTTTATGACATTCAGCTCAGAATGAAAATAAATACTTTTGGCAGGGCTGTAATTCACAACAGGATTATTGTGTTAGTCTTCACATTATTATTTTTAATTGAAATCTAGCTGGTTGTCTATATCCAGCGTCGCAAACTGCTCGTCCCTATCAGGGTCACTGGGGTTCTGGAGCCTGTCCCAGGCAGAACAGGGCACAAGGCAGCAGTACGCCCTGGATGGGAGGCCAGTGTATCGCAGGGCACATTCACACAATTATACACTACAAGTAATTTAGAGATGCCAGTTAGCCTGACTGTGTGTCTTGGAACTGTGGGAGAAGTGCAGAATAACCAGGGGATACATGCAAACTCCACAACATATGAGGGGGATGGGATTCGAACCCACTGCGCTGGAGGCGTGAGGCCACAGTGAGCAGATAAAAGCACATTTCTTTTCTCCGTCTCAGTGATATATTATTATCTCGCCGGTTTTCCAGACGGTATCCCAGTACCCAACTCATTCATTTGTTTGCTGATTTATTAATGTGTTTTTTTGGGGCAATTCTTCATTTAAACCTGAAACCTTTAAATGTGTCGCAAAGATGAATGTTGAAAGTATGAACTTTTTATGAAAGGAAATCTATAAATAAAATATGCAGCGCAAGGCAGGATTTCTCAAAAACACAACAGAGCCCAGGGTGAGACTTTTGTGTGCAGTGACGGCGCCATTCAACTGCAGTCCTCTTATTAATATGCAAACGGTCCCCTTAGCAGCGACTGATGCGAAGAGCCGAGTGTGAGCAGGTGACCCACACATATCTATCTCACAAATTACAAGAAAAATATCAAAGCTGATTACGAGAGGCCCCCAGGTTAAACTGAGTGATGCATGCATGTGCTATCCTTGCTGTAATGATCTTAACCTCCAGGAGAAGACACTGTTCTCTGGGTGCTAATGCTACAGAGCAGAGATCAGAACAAGCCAATGGCCCAATGAACCCACTTATCTCCATTTTCTGAGGAGTGTCCTATCCCACAATGCATCAGAACATTACTCTCTTATATGCTATACATGTCGCCAAATTAACCTGGGGCACCAGTGATTATAATAATACATGTAATAATAAAAAGGTTTAAAGGTATCATTTGAGGGTAGTTTGTGGTTCAGCAGCTTTGATTGGAAGGTTGCTGGTTCAAATCCCAGGACTGGCAGAATGATGTCACCATTGTGCCCCTGAGAAAGCCCCTAAACTGCAGTTGCTCCAGAGACTGTCTGACCCTACGTTAAAAAAATTGCATGTGGCTTCGCATAAAATTTACTGCTAAATAATTGAAACATACATATCTCAGGCAGTATGAAATTTTAGATATTATCTTTAAAGAAAGCTTTATGCTCTTTTCCTTACAATGCACTCTTTTTTATTTTGGCAGAACTTTTTAAACTCACACAGCATGGCACGGTACAGTATGCAGTGTTCTTAAAGATTGGTTGATATACAGATTGGCAGGTCGCGTGGGAGTACGTATAAAAACACAACATATTTTTAAAAATCTATGGGGTGCTTTTCATGCATGGGGGTGAACAAATTCCGGCTGTATGGGCAAATGGCGGGGGGGGGGGGGGGAGGGAGAAGAGTGGCAGGCTGGCAGATATATATTTATGAGAAAATATGATTTGTAAGAGCG
>JABFEA020000001.1:50435853-50448259 GCA_019775915.2 Cyphomyrus plagiostoma
CAGTTTGGAGTTCAGGAGATTGTCTTGACCAGGACCACACCCCTAAATGCATTGAAGCAACTGCCATGTGATTGGTTCATTAGATAATTGCATTAATGAGAAATTGAACAGGTGTTCCTAATAATCCTTTAGGTGAGTGTATGATGTATGTGTGTTTACCATACTTGAAACCTCATTTTTCAACTTAATCATTTATATCAGGATTCTCAATTTTCCGCTTGAAAGGCCTTTACAGACAAATAAATCCTTAACTGTAAAGGCTGATTTGCACTTCTGCGTCAAATTGACAACAGAGCCGTGGACCTCCCCAGAAAAGTAACCACAAGTCGCAGTGACGCAGACCACAACGCTTGGTAGCGTTCATTTAATTTTATTTATAGGAGCGAAGAAAGCAAACACCCAGGGGTACTTATATAGGTGATTGAACCTGAAGCGTTAGTTGTATCTAACATTAAATAACTTATTTATAACTCAACACTTCAGTTTTATTTTTTCTTGCTTCTCCAGAATCTGTGCTAAAGTTTGTTGCTGTGGTGAACCTCTACTATCATTGGTAAACAACGAGCTCATAACAGACAGTTTGTAATTATCAAGCCTCTTGTTTGTTGCCAAAATCTGATTGGGTGGTTTTAAAGTTATGGCTAATCAGTGTGTATGATATTCATATATATCTAATAGGTCTTGTAGCTCAACAAGTATGCATTAGTAATGTTAATGTAAATATCGTAAGTTCAGATCCCAGTGAGCAAACACAAATTGTAGCCCTTCTCTATACAGTAAGTTGCTTTGGATAAAAGCATCAGATAAATGCAATGTAAATTTTGAGAAAGGTTGATAAAAATATATTGCAAAATATATGTTGAGTATTCAGGGACAATAATTAAATGTTTGCAGTTCCAGAGCTCAGATTCAAGAGCATTTGGTAAATAAAGCCCCCAGAACTACAAACAGCTCTCTCCAGGTGGGTAACTCTGCTGCAATGGGGTGAAAGGTCACGTTTGAGGTATCTGAGGCTAATGACAAGTTCACAAAGGGTTCCAGGCCCGCTGTGCCATCCTGCCCAGAGTGGCATTTGTGGGTAAACGTTCCTCTGACGTTCTTTAGGTTATAAAAGCCCACATTCATAAACAGTTGCACAAATCACAGGAAATGACTTCCTAATTCCCTGTGCCAATTATTCTTTTTCTGTTTTTAAATATTCTAACAATTAAACAAGCCCTGAAGTGTGTTTTCCTAGCATATCCTGCAACTGAACCATACAGGACCATATGCTGTTTACAGCTGTACAAATAAAAAAAAATAAATCATTAATCATTATCATTGGGAAAAAAACGCAGCTCATCTGCCTATCAGCATCTCAGCTGCAACTTAATGCATGTATACTGAGAGGCCATACGGGTGTTTTCTTTAGAATACAACAGAATGCTTTTGCTGTCATTGTACGAAATTATAAAACTCAGTGATTTGTTTGCAGTTTTCCTGCCTTCGCAAGAATGTATGATTAATGTATTGTGGTTCTCTTAATGTTCAGTTTACTATTACTACACTATTTTTGTGAAATATCCTTTTTAAAATATAAAAAAAAAAGCTGTGACTTTTTGACTAAGGAAAAATATGGGTCCAGACGTTAAACCAGAGCTGCAGTCCAGGAAAATGAAGGGGTTTCCATCCCTACCCATAATGCCTCCCAACTAAACTGTAACTGCCGTTCAAGGGAAACTGCCAGCTGCGGCTACAGATCACACCTAAACCGATTTGGTCACAGATCAGGCCTAAAGTGATTTGGCTGCAGATCACATCCAAACAGATTTTTCCTATGTACAGATTATCTGGCTACACCGGTGGGTTTTGCTGATGCTGATGCCTGCAACATTATATTTTTGTTTCTATGTCTCTTATATGTAGCCTTGCCGCCTTTTAAGTTGCACAAGCTCTGTGGAATTCTCCTCTCCTCCCTTTTTTTTTGTGATTGTTGCTGGGACACGACACAGATAAACACACAAAGCCGTGGTGAACATGGGCTGGGAGGCAAACTGCTGTATAAAAAAAACTGTTACGCTGAGCGAGATAAGAGATTTGCTGTATTATACATCTGAGACAACGCTTAACCATCCATAAAGGGAAATCGGCTCGGTTCAGCTAATTTGGAGAAACTCCTTTGTGAATTTATCTGGACCAGTGACCCTCAGGCTCCGAACAAACCAGACCTTCCTGCTGAATTCCGTATGTACAACTCTGACCTCGTCACTCTAATTGGATTTTAATTAGATTTGGTCTCATTTATTTACCCAACTCCACATTTTGATGCAGAGATAAGACAGGCAGACACTGGAACTTCTCCAGATGGGCTCCTGGCAAGAAATAAGCAGATTTTTATCTTTGGTTTTAACGTGGAACTGCCATTTCCCAGCAGAGCCAGCTGGCCCAGAGAACTTGGGAAATGGCATTACCATCGATTCAACTTCCTTAAGGTGCTTCCTCTGGGCATCGCCATGCTGACTTCCAGTAATTTATGGATGTTTGCACACTTTCATTCACTCCTTGCTTCTTCTGTCTTGTAGGGTACAGCAAAAACTACTATCTTGTTGTTGCTTCTTATCATGTGACCGGGTGTAGTATCGTTTTGCTGTTGCTGTCACTGAGAAATAAATCATACTGACTGGTCCTCATGTCTTAAGGTGCTATGAGCAAATTGAGGTACTGTTCCTTCTTGAGAGAAGGATCTTTTTTGTTACTAGGCTTAACTTTAGATAGGGACGTCTTCCAGGTTTAAAGTGAGCTCTACTCAGCTGATTGGCTATCACGTTTGAGACCACACCAGCATCTACCAAAGGGCTTCAAACAAAACTCACAGTGGTGCTTTGATGTGCCATCCTTCAGTAGTAGGTCAGTAGGGTCAAGGTCCCATCTTTGTCTGTTCCAGCTTTAGAGAATGAGATTGAGTTCATGATATCAATTTACACGTAACATTTAGAAATTGACAAAAGCAATGGGAAAATTGCTTCTTGGTGTCCTGGTGCAGTTTAGCTATTGGTGCAGCTTCCTTGCTTTTTAGACAGGCTGAGTTCAATAGATGAATGTTGGTTTTGTTTATGGGATTTGTGACATTTGGTGTGGGTGCCTAGCCGTGTCTCAGTGAGGAAGAACGTTACAGTTTGTAAATTGCAGTTTATAATTAAATCGGAAAGAAGTCATTTTTAAGAGAACGTGACTTGCTTTCTGTTGGATGGGCTGGCTTTATGACTCCCACCCCTACCCCCCCACCCCCCAACTCTGACAGATTCGCATGCAATATAAATGTCAAAGCACTACGTTAGGTCCCCGGCACTGAGCCTTTCATTATTGTGTTAAAATCATCTGTCAGAAATGAGATCTGGTCGAATTTTTAAAACGGAGATTCATCTCAAGCTTTGTGCAGTACAGCTAGAACTAGGCCTGGCCAAGTATTAACTCTGTCCCACAATCCATTGCCATATTGCATCAAGAGTTTTCTCGACTACTGCTAATGACGATTAAATTAAATGTATAATGGTAATACCTGGTTTACAATAACCTGGACTGAAATTAACAGATTTGCAGATTTGTTTCTTAATTAAGAGATGCAGCTGACAATATATTTTTTGGTTAGCTTGGTTCAAACACCTTAAATCTTTTTAGATATATGTTCTTAATTTATGGTCTTAGTAATGTATTCTGTGTGCATTTCAAAGTATTGGGAGTCCCTTTTAGTTAAATGCCCCAAATCAAAACAAATTATGAGGATATAGCTTCAAAGAGTTGCCTAGTTGGCTTTTTTTTTTTTACGCAAACATTAGCATTGCCCGGAGGCCTTGGATGCGATTGGAGTGGAGTTAATATCTTGTTTGGGGCTCAAGGGAAAAGCTGTACTGTAATGAGTCTGGAGTGTTTTTCTGGATCTTTCTGCTGATCCAGCCATTACAGTGATGGGTAAACAACAGAGAGCTCACCTCAATTCCCGAATTAGCGGCCTTGCTAGGGAGCACATGCGATGCTAGCTTTTCCTAAAGGTAGTCATGTTCCCATGCTTGATTTTCCACACACAGCTCTGCAGATGGAGCGTGCTAAAGGTGAGTCCAGTCCTGTTACTTTGTCTGGAGACATGCAGAAAATATGCAGTGATTTCTGCATCGCTAACAAGCCGTTTGACCACCACATAGCTGTACAATTAGCATCGATTCCTTGTCTGTTATGAGCTCGTTACAGATCTTTGGGTGTTGGCATGGTTACTGCAAGATTATCAGTTTAGGCCAAAGAAGGTCTCAACATCTGCTGAAAAAACATCATATAAGGAGTGTGCTTAGGTGAGGATATTGTCACCAGATTTTTGTAGTAGTGTGGCATCGTTATGCAAAAGACCAATTATGATGTATGCGGGCAGTCTTAAAGCCATTGCCTGTTTGGTAGCTTAAATACTGTGTTTCGTTTCATTTACAATTTCAATAACATTATTAGGGTAGTTTACTTGCTTTAGCAAACTTGTCCTTGAATTAAGCTCGAGTTTTTGTTCTTAAAGCAAACACAACAGATTTCCCCTTGGGGTCAATAATGTATATATGTTTATTTTCTCAAGCTGTTTTATATAAAAAAATATGTTTACTTAGCTAGTTTACAATAGTATTGAAGACAATGAATTTGGACTATAAATGGGAAATATTATTGTTAATTCATTGTCATAAGTTTGGTACATTTGAACGTCAGTTTTAAATGCATTTGTGTATTTATTGACAAAAATGCCTAAAGTGGGTATTCCTGTACATGAGAGACCTTTATCCATGACCAGCACAGGTTTGCTGCAGAGAATGTGTACAGCAGCAAAGGCAGACTGACAGCCCCTTCACACAAACACCCACGTAACTTGCCGTGGATCGGCGCGTCAGCTAAACATCTGAGTTCACTGAGCCACACCGTTGGCATCGGAGGGCCGATGGCCGGGGATGCGTCATGATCCGCGGTGTTAGATGAGGCACTCTAGTGTTAAGGATGAATGTGCCGGGCCTCTCTGCTCTGTTACATCCTCCTCCCTCTTTGCTGTTATGACTGCAGTGTTTAAGCTGCTTCTGCATAAGTGCGTCTGTTCCCACGTCTCCGTGTCGTCCGTCCGGTCTAAAGGGAAGTGAGATATGTGTTTGGTGTAGCTGTTGCCCCTGGGGTCACGGGGGTATCAAGCCCTTAGCCCCCAGTGACATACAAAGGATATCCCACCCCTCCTAAAAGAGGACTCGCCCTTACAGTTGGCCTCCGGTTTATAATAACACAATAAGCAGTAACTAGAAGCATTATAGTAACAGGCAACGATTTACAGCCGTTACATTTTATATATTTAGCAGACAATTTTTTCCCGAAGTGACATACCAGTGAAGAGGCTCAGCCAACATTCCTAGAGCAGTTGGGGTTCATTGCCCTCTAGTGACACTACTCTGCTGACCATGGGATTCAAAGCCACAACCTTCCAGTCATTGGCTCAGATCTTTAAACCACTGAGCCACACATCGCCTCACCCGACACCCATCATTATAATGAAATATTCAAAATAAGATATAAACAGTGGTGGTACGTATAGTGTTTTTGTACAGATTGGTTAAAAAAAAAACATAAACGGATTTTCAGTAGGAATGACCAGGAAAAGTGGTCAGTAGATGGGCTGATGGATGAATTGGAAAATTCACTTCTGACATAGGTTTCATGAGTTCGGGAGCTGAAATCTGTAACAAGGTTATTTAGTCTTGCTGTGACTGGTGTTGTAATTAGTCCTAGTTACTCAGTTCAGTACCTCGTTTTTGACAGATTATGGTGAACAAGGAGGTGTAAAAAGCTTAGAATATGAAACTTATGGGAAACAATAAGTGATATATGCAAATTGCCCTAACGTTTGCAGAGACATATAATTATAGCTTAAATAGAGATTAAATGTTTAACTTGAAGTATTAAATTGTCTTGCTCTACGGAAAAGTTCAGGATGTCAGCCAATGACACAGACGACTCCCAGGACAAGATCACTTGATTCTAATGAGCTAAAAATACACACATCATTAATTCACACTTCAGAGGCGAGATGTTGTCTGAACCTGAACGGGATCAGGAGCGAGGGATCAGGAGTGAACTGGTCCAGATGTGCGGGGCTGCCGTTGCGAGAGGTAGGTGTCTGTCCTGGAGGTCTGCAAAACTGGCAGCTCACGGGCCTTTGGAAAAACCAGCAACAGAGCAGAAAGTGGGTAAAACAGTGGTGGTGCTGGAGTTTTTTTCTTTTTGTAATAAATGTCTGAACTTTGGTCCACTTTCAGACCTTTTGACCAGCCTTTAAGCCACGAGCGAATCGCTTTGCAGTAATCCGAGTCCGATGTGCCCCATGTAACGACTGGGCCCTTCCGATTTTTCTTAAGCTTTTGAACATTATTTCCCCAGTCATGGTTTCACTGCTCTCTCTGCCAGAGTCTTAAGTCGCAGTTATTACTAGCGTGAAGAGGCAGCTCGATTGGCGGTTTTAAGTCTCTGCCTCCCAGAGGGCACGCGTTTGGTTGTTGGAGGAAATGTCAGTCCCCAAAACAGCCCTCGCAGACACCCCCACGCACAAAGAGCTAGGATTGAATGCAACCGGGCAGCCTGCAGGTGTGAGACAAAATCCCAGCCTGGAAGCAAAGCCACAATATCTCCATCACTTACTGACGAAAACGTCCAATTTTAGCCATGTTGTCTTCAGAAGAAACCAACCATCTGGAATCCCATATCCTCAATCCTTGTCTTATTTTGAAGCCTTAAGTCTTTGTTTTATCAGCTGCACGGAGGAGAAACAATCTATAGCACTGAAACGTCCTTGAAATACCAACCTGGCCCAGATACGTGGAGCAGTTTGGATTTCATCAAAACACACGTATTGTCAGCAGAACAATGGGGCCTGTCCTGTCAAATGGAAGTTTCCGGATGCTGACGGGTAAAGGCTGTGTGCCGGAGATGCTGGCGTGCTCTCAGAACAAGCCAGTCTGAGGGGAAGTAAAGCCATGGAAAGCAATGGCCCCGTATCAATGCCTCCCGAGGGCTGCATTTATATTACGGTCTGGGGATGCTTCCCTCACCCTGTCACCATGGCAGCCCGATTTGGAAGCCCACACTGGGCCCCGTGAACTCTAACAAGCCTTGGAATGGTCACTTATCTCTGCTAAAGGTGTAATTGCTCCAAAGCAATTATTTGCCGATTAAGGATGGTTTGCGAATGAGCTACACAGTGGCGGCGGCTTCAGAGCTGCGCTCAGATTGACTTTGATTTATGCTTCAGCTGCCTGCATTTATCTGTGAGCCCGAATTCCACAGCTGGGTAGCGTCTATTACATCATTAACGCTTAGCTCTCAACTACAACTCTGCATATTTAGGATTAACGGTTAAGATGTCTGTGGGAACTGTGGGTGTACGTCTACATCCGAGAGGGAGAACGTGTACCCCTACATACTGAGCACGGGTATAATTACTTTATTGCTCTATCGGGGGGGGGGGTGGGAGGAGCATACTTGATGCAGCAGAGCCCGAATGAAGTGAATCGTAAAATTTAGCTGTTTAATTGAACCTATTACCATAAACATTGCCTTTCCACACCCGAGTGCTTGACTGGAGTGTTCTCAATGAGTGTGTATGCATGGCCAGAGCGCTCAATTCTGACTGGCCATTGGGGGTTTTCCCCCAATGCTGGATTCAGCCAAATTTCCTGGTAAGTATTCTATCATAAATATTCTGATTAAAATTAAAACAATCATTTTCTGCCAGACTCATTAATTTTTATGCTTTAAGTAAAATTGCACTAATAAGCTGGTTGAGCAGCTGTTGGTTAATCCGCGGTAATCATCTCGTGACCCGCTTTTCACCAATGCCACGGTCTCCTCCTGCAGTCTTTCTGTGTTAAATGTGTTTGGGGTGTGTGTGCAGAAGCTGGAGCACCTTCCTGAAAAATTTACTAGTTCCCAATTTGAGACACATACAAGTCACTGTTGCCTTGGGATTTGTCTGGTCGCTAACACGTTTTCCTCCGAAGGGTGTCGACACGCTTCTCGGTTTGTCAAGTCCCGTTTTCCATATGCCTGCTGGGCTGGTGAGTACCCCCCCCCCCACCACTATCCCATCCTTCCCACCCCTGGGGAGAGCTGGGCCATGTGGAATGTGGTACATATCACAAAATGTCTCTTATTATTCCTTTCACGGACATTGGTGTGGGTTTGGGGGGCGGGGGAGTCGAGCGCGGTGTGGGTTCGGGGGACGGGGGAGTCGAGCGTGGTGTGGGACAGAGCTACCAACCAGGACGACTGTCAGTTTAACATCAGATTTATGATGCTTCTGCAATTCCTACCTGGTAGTTTTCGTCAGGTATATGCAGACTAGACGCCCACGTGGAGAATAACACTGGGAGATTCGTGTGAAAATGGTGAAATATCAGGGAAGGCTGGAGCCTTTAGCTGATCAGTGGAGTAACTGGTCTTTTCTTGGATTTGGCCAGCGGCGCCCAACGTAGTTTGTCGTCACAGAAGTCTCAGACGGAGTGGGAGGCAAAGAAGGGCGAGAATGGGTAATCGGATGGGGAAGAGGGCGGGTGGTAGGACTGCGGGCGGGTAACGGGAGGGCAGGTAATTGTGACAAGGTGGGGAGATGGGCAGCCTGCCAGCCGCAGATGGACCAGGTGTGGGAAGGCTGTGTGTTGGCACTGTGAATCTGCTGAGGAACACTTATGTTTAGCAGCTACGGCACACCTTGCTTCGTTTTGGCTGTCGCCTGCCCTCTACGCATATGACAGAGACACGCACAGGATTCCCCCCTCCCTCAAAAGAGTCACCCTGAGACCTTGCAGTTCCAACCTAATTAATGGCATGCTATCACTGCCTGGAGTGGGACTTGAGAATTGTTATTACTACCTTCAAAAAGCCCATTTGTTGTCATTATCCAATCACATCCTATAAACTGGGTCACATGACTCCCCCTCAAAATCTAATCAAGGTCTAAGCCTGGGCATGGTGTAAAAGGGAGAAGAAAGAAACTAGCTTTTGTGAGGGGGGGGTTGGTTTAATCTTCAATTTTGTCAAATGTTCCTCAGTTAAATTTCCTTCATCCTCTCTTTAAATAATTACATGTCAAGCAAGGGACTGTGGTCATAAACATTTGCTATCGCTTTTAATTGGATTTGTTTGTTTGGTTTTAATTCAATTATAGTTTACGTGCGAATATGTGAGGCACTCTATTATTTCATCTGTCCACTTATGCTGCTACCATTGTCTTCATTTTAATTGTTAAATGGTTTAATTGTACAAAGCTAGTGGGGGTAATCTGTAGTTTTCTGAGGGGCAGCTCTGCACCGTTCCCGTCTTCATGGGGGGGGGACCCAAACTGGTAATTGGAGGGAGGTTTTGGACTCACTGTAATTGTTGGTGTCACGATCAGGCATCTTTGGGGAGACTGGGGTTGACATTCTCATGACCCTCTGATGATCCTCTTGGGACTCACTCTCTCTCTCTGAAATACAGAAGTTAAAATTCAGAGAGAAAATACTTAAAATTACTCTTTTATTTGCGCCAGGCCAGTTAGTTTTTATTTGTGACATTCATCAGTTTGTTAGCCAATGAGAAATCCAAACCCTCGCATTAATACCACAGCATGTGCTCCCATCTGACCTACAGATAGCTACCAGGATGAATGGCAAATGCTTTCAAAGAATCTAAATGGGGCACTGGGCCACCACAAGTGGCTGGAGCAGCATCCGTGTCCCTTGGCTGGATTCTTCAGGCCTTTGTTTGAGGGAAATGGCACAATTTATCCATAAGAAATCTTTAAAATATTGCAAGAAAACCACTAATTATAGTGTTTCTGTCAAATTTGTTGCTCCAGAACCTCTCAGTAGTGTGGAGCTCTGGTAACTATGGCTCCTTCTTCATACCCATCATACCGTCCTCTGACTCGTGCCCCATGGATGGCCATTTTTTTTGTGTTTACTGGCTCTTGCCCTGTTCTCGACAGGGTTGAATGCACCCAAAGTGAGCCAGAAAAGGCATACCATAAGCGGCTGGCCAGAACCCTTCACCATAGGAGACAAATATTGGAGTCCATGGGCTTTTTTTTGGCCTGTGCCACATGTTCTCGGTCGCTTGTTGAGAACGGGCTGAAAACTGACTCATCTGACCATATGACCACCTCCCCTACTGATCAGCTGACCACTGACTGTACCTTTCACAGCACACCAAAAGTATTTTTAGGTGATCGTTCTTTAGGAGTGTGGCCACAGTGTCCTTCCCTGCGACGTTCTTGACTTGCTGGCACCTGGTGAATCTCCCACACACTACACTCTCTACTTGCTTATCTCTGTCAAGGACCACAGTCGTGTGGGGTAGGTGTCACCCCATCTCCTTGTTTGCTCAGGCGATACTTATATCCAACACAAAATGACAGTTTTTGCAACCATATGTATGTGGCTCAGTAGGTTAGGGCACTGTGCTTGTGTTGATCCAGCCCAGCGCTGGTTCAAATCCCCGTGTTGGCCGAATGATTTCAGCATCGGGCACTAAAGCAAGGCCTTTCATACCAAATTGTTCCAGGGACAGGCACTTTTTTTTAAGAGAGAACAGGGTTTTGCTTTTAAAAGAGTTTGCTAAATAAATAAAAATGTAGTATAATTTAAAGTTAAATAACTCGGTCTAGGGGAATTGAACTGACAACCTGCTGGTTATCATCCCATGTGCCCAGCTGCTACATTACATGGTGAGCCCAGGAGCTCCCTGCATGGTGAGCGCTCTGTCCCAGTCCCAATTCCCAGTTGTTTTTGTGGACTTGCGTTGCGGTAGAAACAAGCTGCTGCTTTGATCTTTTGTTTGAGCCTTGAACGAGGTCTTAGACCCGGTAGAAAATAGACCTCAACTTTGGCTGACCGTGATTACCAGCTGGTGCTTTTTTGGCAGAGGAATGTTTACAAATTCCTTATGGCCTCCTGAAGGCACCCAAGCAGTGCCACTGAAGTATACGCTTCAAGTTTGCCCGCTCTAATGGCAAAGATGTGTCATGTACTGCTGTCATCGACATGCATGATACTCGTGATAAACTTACACTTGCTGGCTTTTTGCTTGTTAATTAGTATTTTAACAGTGCAATAAAAGTCTGCCTGAATTCCGCTGCTATATGCTGAAGTTCCCTGAGGTTGTTTTTATGCTGACAATTTGCTAACCTCCTCGCAAGTAAAGCGGAGCTTTGATTCTGAGCAGTTTGTGCTTGGTGACATCACACTTTCTCTAGGAACTTAGTTTTTTGATCCGTTGGCGTAATTGATTCAAACATTCAACAGATCCGCACAGCTTAGCGCCAACTAGGCCTGTGTTACTCCACACGGGCGTCCAAGCTGTCCTGAAAGCCTGTGCGTACCTGCATACATGAGTGAAGCTAGAAAGGGAGGGAACCACGGTGGATGATGCTAAGTTGCTGGGCCCCTGGCTTCTGCTGCATGTCTGCTGTGTCATTTCAGCTGGCAGTCATCGCCATTTCAGTGACTTTCCTCCCCAAGGAGACAGAGAGGCTGCCATCTTGGAAGGTGACAGTATTGTTCAAACCGTTGCATGTGACTTATTTGGCTTTGATTGGCTTGAGAAATTGAAAAGGGGGGGGGGTTCAGTGTGGGGAGGCTTGAGACCATCACAAATCATATTAAAATCACTCTACAGTAGATTAAGTTTAGTGTATATGAACATGTGTGAATTTGATACAAGTGGCTTATCACAGGGGGGCTTTTAAATGTGAAATTACTCCAAAATGAGCTGTATATTGTACAAGGAAATTGTAGCCTGTGGGAGTCATGGTCGCCGTACATGATGTTTTTTGTAAACTTCTTCAGAAACCATTAGGCGCACAACAGGATGTGATGTTTTAGAAACACTCATGTGCCCATTATGGTGTTATTCCCCCCGCCCAGCTCAGCCTCACATCTAACCCACACCCCAGTGACAGCTCAGCAGAGATCCGAATGTTGGTTCATTATGAAACCCATTATTAGCCACAGATCAGGATGCGGAAAGCATGTTTTAAACAAACTGTCGCCGATTCTTCAGTTCTTCTGTTCGAGACCATAAACGTGTCGGGTTCAGCCTGTCAGCTGCTCACAATTTATTATCATTTTTTATCACCAGGTTCATTTTTAAAGGTTATTTGCTTCTCTCTGGATACTCCTGTTTTCCGCCCTAAACTGCCCTTATTGTGCAGCTGTGCTCATGAATACCCTTGTTGTGAACAGGCATCCTCACCAGGGCTCTGCCCCCGGTCACTCCACATATTCACCAGGGCTCTGCCCCCGGTCACTCCGCATATTCACCAGGGCTCTGCCCCCGGTCACTCCGCATATTCACCAGGGCTCTGCCCCCGGTCACTCCGCATATTCAC
>JABFEA020000001.1:50448359-50461687 GCA_019775915.2 Cyphomyrus plagiostoma
CAGGGCTATGCCCCCGGTCACTCCACATATTCACTAGGTGAATCAGTTCCAGATCCCCACGGCTATGCATAAATGCTCATGAAAATGATCCATTGATTGGATTTCTGATCGGATTTTCACCCTGTGTTCTCTCAATGTTCTTAAGTAGTATTGTTTTTATAAAGCAGCCAGTATTATTTCTGAGACGTGTCAGAAATGCAAGCTCAGGTTTGAAAACGGTCATCCTCTATTGGAGCAGGTTACACCAAAGTTTCTCTGCAAGTGTAAAATCACTCAGATTCAACCAGTAACCAAGGTCAGTGAAGAGGGAGCTATATGACAGCATTGGACCGAGAGTGAGATGGAATGTGTAATGTGGTGAAATTTTACAAAATAAATTTGATCAAATTTTCTAGTTAAGTACTAGGTGGATTCTTCATTTGCATTTCCAAATCTGTTTTTTTTTCTTCTGGCTTTACACAATCTCACTGAAAATGAAGGCTTCCATCTCGTCTGCTTGGGAACAGTCAGGGGTTGAGCTAATGGTCTGAATGAAAATAGAGCTATCAAACACGCACGCAGCAGACGCTGAGGAGTGGCAGTTTAACTTCACATCTAGTTCCCTTTAGAGGCTTTTAGGCAAGTCATGGTCTAACACATCTGAATAAACCTGACAGAATCTCTCGCTAGACTTAAAGAAGTGGTGCTTTTTTGAGGGGGCGGCATATGAAAGCATCTGTGAAACTGGTGTCTGGATCCAGCTCCTCAGATCGCGAGTCGCATCCATCAAAGCTCTTCCTTCAGTGCCATGCAGTGTGGTCACCTACATCCAAGATGAACTCTAAGAAAACTATTTCTACCTTGGGATATATAATTTGTTCAAGTAGCGCATGATCTTTAGTACTTGGTAACTTGGTATATTGCATTATAGGATGGGGTTTAATATTGTTGAGCTGAAGTTTTTATTTTTTTGTACATCTCATTTGAACTTGATGCACCATTAAGCATATAGTAGCAGACAAGGGACCACATATTATTATTCTGTACACATGATCAAAAGTTTAGCTGAAACTTCTCTGGGCACCAACAACCCTGAGTTAGATAAGCACTCATGGGAGGTAGATAGATGGAATGGATTGTTTACTACAGATTGGCTTCTGCAAAAGCCATTTTCACCCCACATTTCAGCTATAATCAAAGTTGATGCTATTTTTGGCTTGAATGTGATCAAATGCCACTGTAGCTAAATTTTGAATTAGATGGAAAAAGAAGGGTAATTACACCATGTGTAGCATTCAGGTGCAGTAAAAAGCGCTGTTATAGTATAAAGCTCATTGCATGACCTTTTAAGGGAAATGAAAAGGAGATCAAATTCCCATGATGCAATGGGGCAGCAAAGCAAAAGCTGAAAATAGACCATCTGACTTTATTAGTATTTGTTTTAGAGAGCAATTAATGCAAATGATGTTTATCCTGGCTGTTATGATGACTGAAGGAATTTCCCTTGGACAAATTGAAGCTTCCTCATCATCACTTGCCAAAGTAGAATGGCAGAGAAATACTAATGGTAATAATAATCTTTCCTGTCTGACAATGTGGTTATACTGGTATATAGTTTTTAAAGACCATTTTACAAGTGAGGGTTTCCTCTCCGCTGCTGATACAGCCAAAAATTGAGATCACACCACAATTTTTTGTTTCACTCATTTCTCAGTTTATTGGCGAGCTTCTGTAAATAATTTGTATTTTTTTTCAAAATGTAGTCTGGTTTTTCTCTGTTTCTCATTAATGAACGGCTTCTTCCTTGCTTTATGGGACTTCAGTCCTGCTACTAGGAGGCTGATACAAACTGCAATGAAAGTCACTTGTTGGATAAGTTGACAGTCATCTCTGCCATTAGAAAGTCACTTCTGCCCTCTACCTGGCGGATATTTGGTTATTGCCAGTGTCTCCTGCTTCACATTTCTCTGCTGTTCAGCGCAGCCTTCTGCCAGCAGAACCACGATGCAGATTTGTTTAAAAATATAGAGTGGCGTCTAAATTTTTCCACCGTTGTATATATTTATTTTATGTTGATGGCTGACATTCTTGGTGAAAGTGACTTCATTGATAAAACATTTAAGTGCCACGCTCAAGGCAAGGGCATACGAGACAGTTTGTTCTTGGGGCAGACAACTTAATGATTTAAATACAGAGGACTATTTATTGGTGGTGGTGGGGGGGGGGAATTAATCAAAATTTGGGGGGGTCCACGTCCTCCCTGGTTCCTAATCTCTTAGTTCAAAGGACACTTGGTCCTCTTGGGATGTGAGCCAGAAACTTTCCTGTTAAAATATCCTTAACCACTGCTGATTATTTTTAAATTATAGGTGTAAATTGAAGCATTGGCCTGGCCGGACCTTTTATTACTTGTGTTGTCTAATGTTTTATGTATGATTCATGTCTATGAGGAATTTCTCTTACTTTGTAACAGAGGGTGAAGTTTTCTGGAATCGCGAGTACTGTTTGGCTGTACCTTATATAAGAGGTCCATATTTAGTGTTTCAGACGGCCCCTAAACTGACTTATTCATATGTGCAAATAGAATTCAGTTTGAATGTATTTGGTGTAAATGATGCAAATAACTTTGCGAAGAACAAAAGAGTTGCTTCATGTTTTATGAGTCGGACGGTTATTAACGGAGCCGGTCCCGCAAACTGGGCCATCTCACGTTTATTGCCTTGGCAGCCCTGCGAGATTCATAATTTTCACATTATGGATACGCTCTGTGATCTCCCTACCTTATTACATCGCATATGCACATTCACCATTCACGCACTGCATTAACATCCGCTCGTTTCGACGATGCCTTTGTTCGGAGTGATGTATAGCTTTTTTTTTTTTTTTTTTTTTTTAGCTGGATATTTTTGCTGTACCTGTAAGTTTATAATTTGGTATCTTCTGGGTTGAAACCACACCTACATAGGGGTGCAGCTGATGATCATAAACCCCTGGAAAGCATATTCCGTTGAGCCAACAACCCAGACCGATCCAATTATGTGCCAAATTTTTAGCGGCCCTTGTAACCATCTTAACTGATTACTTCATACAAAGCTCTCGCATGTCTGTATCTGCTCATCCTCTATCCATCCGCTGCTCATTTCTCTCCTCCGTTTGCCTCCTTTGTGTCTCTTCTTCCTCATTTCTGTTTCCTCCAGTTAACTTTCACAGTCAAGTTTCATTCGCTCCTCTGAAAACAAAAAGCGTGCTATGCTTTGAATTGTTTTTAATTCCACCATCTTTGGTTGGTCTTGTTTTCCCAATAGTACAGAAGAGCTGCACAAACCTGTTCAAATATGAATTCACACAGAACTCTTATTATTTTATTTATTTGTCTGCTCGTTTGTTTTCGTTTTTCTTGCCCAAAGATTTTTGTGGTTTGGGTTACATGTATGAATAAGTTACATTGGGTAAAAATGTCTGACATTAGGCAGTTTGTGGAGCTTATACCATCCATCCATCCATCCATCCATCTGTCTTATCATAGTCAGGCTTGGAGCTTATCCCAGGCAGCAGAGAGCACGCTGTAGGAGTACAAGATGACAGCCATGACACCCCCCTCCAATTTTTACGAAGTGAAGATAAGCACATGGAGCAGTCATCCTGTAACCCTGACCTGGATGAGGGGCTAGCAGACGGATAGTGGTGTCTGAAATCAAAAGAAATCTTCATTCACGATGAAATTTTGTAGTACGTCCCAACAGTGGGCTGCAGACCCCAGACTACAATTCTTGCTTGCAGTGCCTCTGTACCGTCCGTCTGGTCACATTCCACAGTGAGGCAGTGAGACATATTAGAACAATTCCAGAGGATGGGGGCCAATAAAAACCGTGCTCTGTGTCATGATTCACTGCGATGGGGCTCTGCTGGAGTTTGGAGCAGTCTTCCGTATGAGAGTTTTGGCTGTGCTCGCTGTTTGGTTTGCCAGGATCAGGCAGACTTTGTTCTTCCCCTTTAAGGCTCTCAATATACCTTAAACAGTCTATGACTGACATTTCTGAAGTCTTACAGCAGGCTCCTAGTTTGTGTGCTAATTAAACTGGGCTCACGAGCACTGCTTGGCTGCCATCTGCATCAATTTAATGAGCGTGTACAGTGCATATCTTCCAAAAAAGTTTTTGTATGCGCATCATAGGTTTGGTGTGCAATCTTGGACATCTTTATTGCCAGCTTATCTGGTGCACTGTGGTGGCTATTTCCCACCTGTCCTGGGCCTGGTACAGACAGCAGGCTATTTATTTTAAACTGAGTCCAGGATCCTTGTTAACAGAAGCACAGCCTGTAAGTAGACACTGTGACCAAACCCTGTAATCATACCCCAGTGGCTTAAACTCTGAGATTTTCCTCACTGACTGCCTTCGTCTTAGGAGGGTCCTGATGGCCTCGGCACTGGACATTTTGTGCATTTATAAGGGAAGCAGCCCAGTAGCGGTTGTCTCCATGGCTACTCATTAGAATTGGAGTCTGGGGGGAAAATGCTATGGAATTTTTTTGTATGTCATTTGTTTCCCCCAGAATTTTCTTGTAGAATGAGCCCTGAGATTCCACAGGGGGATGAAGGGAAGGAAATGTCAGCCGAATTGATGCCGTTCATTTCGTTTGGCATTTTGTGCAAGTGAAAAAACTTAGAGATGTGATTTTTTTTATTATTATTATTATTATTTGCAATAAATACCACTGTTGAATTGTAAACTAGGGAAAAAAATTACTTTCATTTGTAGAACACTTGAATCCCTCCCCTCAGTACTCTTCTTTAGTAGATATTACAATGCAGGAACTGAAGGGTTATGAGCCAGAAGAAAAACACTAGACAAATTTCAGAAGGAGTTTAATATTTCTCGACCTAAACAAATGAAAAACATATTCCCAATTTGCTCCTGTACTTGTGTCCCTGGGAAAGGCTTTGTCAAATTGAGAATGGAAGAAGCACCTCTTCTGTCCTCAGTGGTTTGTGCTACACCAGTAAAAGGCTCCCTCCCATCATGCAGTGAGTGATTCAAGAGTGGAAAATAACAGGGAATCCAGCAGGAAGTCTTTTCAGACACCGCCCCCCCCCCCCCAAATCCCACCAACTCGCCTTCCTCAGCAGGTAATATCTTCTCAGAGGCTGTGTGTGACTTTTAATTAAGGGTTAGATTGAGGGGTGGAAGACGTCATAGAGCCTCACTTATTCTGAATGGACAAGGGCTTTAAGAAGAAGGACACTGTGTCTGTAGTTTGCTTTTGAAAGGCAGGTCAGCCAGGGGTAAATTGTAACATTGGAGGGTATAAGTGGGGCCATAATTTATATATAGGCGCTAAATTTGTCATTAGCCAAATGATATGTTTTGAATGAATAAGTGCCAGAGGAGGGGGCACTTTAGGGTCAATCAGCTTTCAACTGGTGGCCGGCGCCCTCCTGTGGCCCATTTATACTCCTGAGGTCATCTGTCTGATAACTTGATGAAGAAGTGTCGTGTGATTCATGTTTAAGCCTTTTTCAAATCTCTAAACTAGGCCATAAATCTTCATAAGCTGTTGTTTGCAACTTTATGTCCAGTGTCTTTAATTCACATCTGATTGTTACTCAAAATGTAGATTTTTTAAAAATTATTTTCACACGAATAGGCATCTCTTATATTTTGGTTACCAGTGAGTTTATTGCCAGGAGACCTATTTTTAGCTAACTGAAGAAAAAATATATAACAATGAAATGAAACATCACAGTCTGTCAAGAAAAAGGCTTCTGGCTCTTTTGCAGTTTTTATAGAGGCTTTTCCAGAACTTTTCAGGGGCCACTCCAGAACTGTGACAGAGAATAGGTAATCTGCCAGGAGCAAATGTCCTTGTCATTTAAGATGCACACAAAAGAATATTTTTTCCCCATCCAGAGCTCCTGCCTATCTTGGCTCGCATTTAAAATGGCTTTGCATTTAAGACTGTTTTTGTATTTTACTTTCTTCTTTTTTTAATTAGCAGGTCGATGAAAATTTCCATAGCAATGTGACATACTGACAAAGACAGTAAATTGTTTTCCATTGCTGTTGCGCTCTCTAGATGGGCTCATTCTCAAGTGTGATATTCAGAGAGGCCAAGATCTGCCCTGTGGCTCTGGCATGTGAGAAGTAGAAGTGATGTACCTCGAAAAAAAAAAAAAAACAATCTGAAATATATGCTTGGACCACAGGAATTAAGTCATTCCTGCTCTTAGATTGAGGGGGCATTATGGAGAAACACATACAGCTGTCAATAAAGTCCCACATTGATAGGCCCATATTATTTCTAAGATTATATTCCATTTTTGGTTCAGAAATTGAGATTCACCCAGTAACAATATTTGATATTTTCCTTGTAAAATGCAGGCTGACTTGTTTGAGCTTGTAGGAGTGGTGTATGGATTAGCTGGTCAGGACTTTTTACACATGATCAGAAGGTCACCAGTTCAAATCCCAGAGCTGGCAAACTGATGCCGCTTTCAGGCCCTTGAGCAAAGCCCTTAACCCCCAGTTGCTCCAGGGACACTGGGTGACCCTGTGTTGTGACCCCCCCAAACTTACCCTCACCTGTCCGTGTGTTTCTTGGAGAGCTTCATGGGAGGGGCGAAAAGAGAATTTCCTCACGGAGATGTATAAAGTATTACTATTTTATTTTAACCTGCTGGTTTAGCTCTTTAATCAGCTGACTGCTGGTTATCGCTCATCATCAGTTCCCTTTTCAGGTTAGTTACCCACTTTTCCATCAGCTGAGGCCGCTTCCCGCTGACCCCCCTGCATCCTTTTTCCGTCGCTTTCGTTCCGTGGGGTTTCCCTTCTTATCTCGTCTGTTTCCCCTCGTAAGGCTGCACAGGGCCGAGGCTGATGGAGTCTCTCGCTCTGTATTCCGGGCAGCTTCCAGAAGCTTCCTTGGAACAGGGACTGGGGGAGCCATTCCAGGCGGACGAGCCCGTTTTGGGGGGGGGGGGGGGGCAGTGTGTGCGGCTGGCGGTCTCTTTCGCCGCCGACGCATACTCCCCCGTAGCGCAGAGCGGCGAGCATCTCAAAGCGTGACTCAGTACCCCCCCGCCTACCCCCTTCACTGCCGCCTCACACATGCGTGTGCCGGGCTCTGTAGGCGGGAACTCCGTGGCCCCCCCATCAGCATCTCAGAGCTCGTTTGAGAGTGGTCTTGCCCAGGAGCGATTAAAGTATTTTAAAATGATATGTTTTGATTTTTTTTTTTTTTGGGGGTGATGGGCATAATTCACACAGAGGAGCCAGCCATATTAGCCAGTGATATGTTTTGATTCAGTGAGTAACAGGACAACAGGCCAATCAGCTTTCAGCTGGGGTCAGTGTCCCTGTAGCCCCTCATACACCCAGGAGTTGCCTGTCGGCTTGCGGCCATGGCCTGCCCCTCCCCCTGCATCCCTCAAAGGTTATCACTGTGTCCCATCTGGCAGCCCGTGGCGTGTCCTCACCCCACACCATCACAGGCGGCGGCTTCGTGCTGCTTTGGGCCCACTGGCCATCGAGGGCTCCATCCATCACCGGCCTGACCGGCTGCTGCCCTCTGCTCTGGTCAGGGTGACTGTTGTGCTTGGCCGCCACATTTGCTGCTCCTTGCCGTGTCCAGGACGGCACTAGCTCTTCCTCTATAGTGGGATTGGAGCCACATTCATGGCAAGAGCCCCCCACTCCTGGGACGAGTAGCTGGGAGATGGATGGATGGATGGATGGATGGATGGATGGATGGATGGATTACTGGTGGTCCTGATGAAGGCTGTTTTCTCTGGCTACAGTAAGGCTTACAAACATGGCAGCTGCTTTAGGGACACGCCCCTGACAGGAATTACCCCCCAGCACTCACGATGCCCTCTGCTGAACAACTCATACGAGTGTGAGAATCTCCTGCTACCCCCCCTAACTCCCAACCCCTGTCTGTCTCCTGACTTGATTGCCAGCCTCTTAACGAGCCGCATCGCGGCTTAATTAATCGTCCGTCGTCCCCTGTCCCCCCTCCTGTCTGTGACAAACGCGTGCACAAACAGCCTGCGGGGGGCGTCCTTTCAGAGCCCCGCCGGAGCCCTGGCGGCCTGACGCACACGGCTCCACAGATGGCGTCTACGCTCCCCCGTCAAACGGCTATTTTTGGGAGGCTGAACAGAGGGGAGCCGCAGAAAGGATGTACCTGAATCGCCGTGGAGACGGTCTGCTCTCTTCCTGCTGCCTGCGAGCACCAGACTTGTGATGTTTGCTTATTTGCTCCATCGTGCAGGAGTAGCTTGCTTTGATTTACTCCCTCCTCTTAGGTCTTGCGCTGGAAGATCTCTCGTCAAACAAGTGACACTTCGACACCCCCGCCACCTCCACCCACCGGTTACTGGTTTACGGGCTGGGGGCCAACACACAGACAGATGTCAGGCAGGTGCCAAGGGATGTCTCAAAGCGGTGACCTCATCGCAACCTACGGGACAATAGCCCAGTGAGCGTTTGTCACGCGCCGACTCCTGGCTCCCACGCCACCCTCGCCTGAACCTTTCCTGACGTCACTCGGCCTCAGCAGTGACTCAGTGCTAATGTAGACTCACAGGACTTGTCAGTGGGCATCCTCACACTTCCAGGCCAATTCCCGATTGGCTTTCTCGCCTCTCTTGGCTGATTGATGGGGACAGAGTCATGAGTGTCACATGACAAATTTCACATCACCTTAGCAAATCCGACGTGGTATGATTCACACTGTTGTACAGGTGCCACCCCCCCTCAGCAAACGCTCCCAAATGGAACATCAGATCATTTGAATGCAGAAACTGTTTTGAACGCTATATACCATCGCTTCTGGGCAGCATGGTTGCGTTGGGTGAGTGTCTCTCCACCTCCAGGGTTGAAGGTTCAGTTGCCAACTGTTTGTATGATTACATGTTTCCCCTTATGTTAACAAGGTAATTTGTCATCTCTGGATTGCCCGTAGTGTATATGTATATACAGCATGTAATAGTGCCCCCTACAGGCCCCAGTCTGGTCTCTTGCTTCCTTGCCCATACTCTTGGTAGTGGATCTCCAGAGAAGCCCTCATAGATACATAGAAAATATGCAGCTGGAAAGACTAACTTTTCTCTTTATCCTGACATTTGTCTGTTTTATTTACCTTGATTTTCTAGGTTTTACCCAAACAGTGTTTCCCGCTGTTTTAACCTGTCTTCTACCCTTTGTATTTACAGGGACAGTCAAATTAGCTGCTGCCCTCTTGTCTTTGCTTTTTGTTAACAATTTAGAAAAACAGAAGATCCTTAATTAGATAAACAAATATAAACATGATTGACATGTTATAAGGTTTACCAGCTTTTCACCTTGACTTGATTTGTGATTCAGAATCTCTACATGCCCTACATTGAACAGCATTAACTGCTGGTGAAGCGGTTTAATCCTCTGATGGACCGGTGGATCTGCAGTATGATCTGACTTTTCAGTTATAAATTCTGGTATTATCTGGGGAAATTGTCTGATGTCTTTGGGTTCAGCTCGCTCATCCGAATTTGGCTGGTACTTGTGATGCCACCTAGTGGCTGCTGATCCTCCGCTCTGGCTTAGCGCGAGACAGTGATTGAGTAGTGAGGAAGCAAAGGCGTATCATAAAATCTCTGCTGTTCTCTCTCAGGGGAGGAGAGAGCTGATCTCCATTTTGCAGAGCTAAATATCTCTACGCCCTCGACGCAGATAGCGCCGTGTGCAGGATCTGGGGATTTCCACACTGGCGCAGGAAGTGTGTGAATGGACAGCCATCAGCTAAAGCAGTTGTGCGGCAACGAGCAGGAAAACATTCCTCCAGGGCTTCTAGCTGTCTCATCCCCTCGCAACGCCCCCAAAGAAACCACTTGCTTAATCAGAGACGACTCCTATTGTAACCCCCCCCCCCCCCCCCCAAAAAACCACTTGCTTAGTCTGAGACGGCTCCCCTCAGCAATCATAGAATACAAAATGGAGAATAAAAAATAAAAAGGCAAAACAAACACTGAGTCACCACAGCCATTCTGCGGATGAGATGGGTACTGAAGGGCCAGACGCGGCAGGACGTTCGCTTGGGAAAGCGAGAAATACAGCCAGTGGGTCGTAGAATAGATTAAGGAAAACCCTCTCCTCACAAAAGCTGAGAACTGAAGGCTTTAAGTTTCTCCTAGATGCAAATAGGCATAAAAACATCCAGTACAGGTTGCCACGCTTCCTTAGACTCCTATATCTACCCAGGGCTGGAATACCTGTTGAGGGGCCCTAGTCTGACATAAGCATGGACACTTAGGTGCTGCTGCTTTAACTAGCTCTTCCATTTTAGGTTTGGTGGGGCCTTGATGTTTACTGGGGCTTATAGGCTTTAATCTGGTCCTGTCCCCAACCGCCGTGCTATGGCTCTGATGATCTCATGTCCCCATGTCTCCTCTATCACCCCAGTCATTCCGGACACCCTGAACGTGACATCGGTTGCCCAGAGCCTGAACAAGGTGGAGGGCGACACCCTGCAGCTGACCTGCGAAGTCACCCGCCAGACAGCCCAGCACAGCCACCTGTCCGTGGGCTGGTTCCTGCGTTCGCCGGAGCGCGACTCGTCCCCACAGGACCTAGTCATGCTCTCGCGGGACTTCGTACTCCGCGCTGGCAACCCCTACAAGCAACGCTTCGCCTTTGGGGACCTGCGGCTGGACAAGACGAGCAGCGCCTCCTACAGGCTCAGCATCTACCGGCTGCAGCCGGCCGACCAGGGGCTGCTTTACTGCGAGGCGGCGGAGTGGATCCAAGACCCAGACCAGTCCTGGTATGCCATGACCCGGAAGCAGTCAGAGAAGACCATGGTGAAGGTGCAGCCCACAGGTACGTTTGGGGATACTGATGACTGGTTGTGGTAAATCTGTATGAATTGTGGCTTCCGTTATGCCTCCTCCTTGCAAAACCGAGAATCACCCCAGATGTAAATTTCATCAACAGAAGACCCAGTCTCTCTAAATCGAAATAGAGCAGTTCAACTGATCGATTCTGACTTCAAATGACAGAATTAGTAGCTTTGACATACAAAGTAAACCCAAACGAATCACTATAATTTAATTTCACCCCACACTGGTTAAGAGGATTGTTGGTGATGCGTAGTCATGAATAAGGATTTATTCTCACTTGCGTTTAAAATAACTTTGCTGCCATTATTTTAACTCTTACTCAGGCAGGGAAGCTCATCTCACTCAAAATGATGACCAGCTGCTTTTAACGTAAGTGCAGGGAGAAGGTAGTTTATTGGTGTAAGGACATGGATTCATAACCATATAGAGAAGCACTTATAGCATGAACAGCTGAACAGTAAAATGTCCAGCTGGATAATGGCAAGCAGTCCGGTGTCTTTATATCAAGGCATCAGCGGCGTAACCGGAGAGGCTGCTGGAATATCATCAGTCTTTTGTTATTAGCAGTTAAGGGCTTGGAGCAGCTGGGATGTTTGAGGCCTTCAAAGACTATTAAACTGAATTTACAATGTGGCTCTTGTACAGTGTCTGCCATCCCTGCGCACATCCAAAGCTAATATGCAATGCTAAGCATCTGTTTTATATTGAATGCCCCTGCTGACCTAAATGTGATGCAGATATTAAGATTAATGTCGGCTAGTTAATCTTTGTGGGGATCTCTGCGGGCATCTCGGAATCTGATCTCCAGTCCAGAGTCCATCTTCCCCTGGTTTGTGCTCAGTTCAGGGGTCAGATCTGCAGGGCATTTAGAGACCCCCCCCCCCATGTCTGAGCAAAGTCATTTCCTTCGTTTGTTCCGTCTTTTCCTCAGAAACTATTATTCTTCTAGACTCTTCATCTCTAATACGAAACCCGACACACCGACTCGCGATTATGTTTCCTGTAGGACCCAAAGATGCCGGTCCTTTTCCATGAATCCGCCAGGGGGGCGGGACAGTAGCAACCCACGGGTACCCCCGCCCCCCGTGCCCACCATGATGATGTGTGTGTTGCAGGATGGGGCCTCCTAAGCACGCAGCCACTTCCCCCTCATTACACCAGTTGTGAATTATTCACCACAGTATCGATGCAAAATTGTGTTCAGGATCAGAGCTGCATCATCCAATTAGTGGGTTCGAGCTCTCTGGTGTCCTGATACATCAGTCAGGCACCGTTCTTGAGTTTAGTGCAAATAACTTGTACCCGAATTAGAGTTAAAACCTTTATGAAAGGAAATATTACCATTTTATTCACTTCCCATGTTATTCCCATGGCTTGCCGTAACCATTGAAAAGAGAGAATATCCACTCTTACGTCATTAGCAGGGAGGAGGACGCGGCGTTCACTCTCCCCTTAAAAATGTGTGCCCTTGACAGGCTAGAAAGATCCAGAACGAGGACAGTGGAGGCCGTCCACACGTCGGCCTGTGAGTCACACGTCGCCCGAGATTTTTGTTTTATTATTTAAGTGGAGGGCACATTCTTCTCTTTCGCGCCTACTACCGTTCATGCCAGTCGAAAACAAATCTGCGCATTTGAAAGACGCACGAAATTTTCTAAATAAATTAAATAACTGCTGGGGCCACAGTCGCTGGCTGCTTTAATGACTGCAAGTGTAAAGCTACCGGCTCCGGCCTTCCTGACGTTAACACAGCATTCCCACAATGCAGAATTACCAGCTTCGGGCTGACTGCGACGGCGTTTCCAGCGGACGGGTCAAAGCCGTAACGGGGGGGGCTTCATTAGCCCTCTCATATCTTTTCATTAAAGAACGAGTGAAGCCTCAGCATCTATCAGTAGCTGCCAAGATCACAGAGCCGTGCAGTGCGAGTGTGAGCCGAATTGGGATGACCGCTGCTTCCCTCCCTCATACTTCCTCGCCCACACCTACACTGCACGTGTCGGCGTTTCGGCGGCGAGATGCAAGCGGCAATGTCGCACTCGGAGTCATCATGGTGCCTTGTTAAGGGAAGTCGGCATCTTTCTATACCGCTGGGATCCGGATGGAGACGGAGCGGCCACCTGAAAATAGCTTCAAAGTCGTCAAATCAGAGGAGCGTTGGAAAGATGAAGAAGGGTGGGGGAACTTTTGTGGCTTCCGAGGAAGAGCGTTCCGCTTCCCGACATGTTTCTGCACACTCCTGCAGCTGCCAGTTTTATTGCTGGAATTCACTGGAAGTTCAGGAATAGAATCCTATATTACTACTAATTTGTGGAGTCTAGCGTATATAAAGCATCACTGAAGTCCATTGCCCATATTAACTTGAGATTTTAATAGCTGTTAGGTTGGAATTGTATATATTATCACTCACGTGTATTCTTAAGTTGTATAATTTGTTTCATGTAGCAGTGGCAATTGTGTAAGTGCTTAATAG
>JABFEA020000001.1:50461787-50473308 GCA_019775915.2 Cyphomyrus plagiostoma
CTTGCAAGTAAAAAGCGCGTGTCTCATCCTTTGTGGGTCAGCAGTTTGGGGAAAGCCGATCACTTTCTCCAACAATAGCTTTTCCATAAGGGTTTGCCTGTTCATTTTTTGTTTGTATGTTCCTCATGTTGTTTTTTGAACTAGAATCATTGGTTCTGATTTCACTGCACCCGCCCCCCAGTTGACAGCCGAGGCCTTCGCTCCGTCCTTGGAATGCTAACGCATGCCCACTGCACCATTGCTGATCCAGGTTCACGGAGACTCCAGTGCAAAAGCCGATCATGATCCAACCATTTAAGAAACACTTCCATACCATGTACACATTTGTTGAAATTAAGTGTGATTTGTTCTTTTATAATTTCCAAATTTCAATTTGTATTCCATTCTGTCGGTTTATGCGGTACCCTCTCCGAACAGTGTGGCCCGGAATGACTTAACACCTCTGCGGAAATTACACATGTAAGGAAAAAAAAAAACAGCCAGAGGAAATGAAACAGGAAGGATAGCTTGTTTGACAAGTTTCAAGTGTTATTGTCACCTGTGTTTGGAAGAACATGGTGAAATTCTTATGCCACAGTTGCAGAGGAGAGGTCAGGTCTGTGGAGGGACATTGATGCCACACCAAGGCAAAACATAGTAACTGCATGTTTTATACAAACTGAGCTATAACAAGAATCATGTCTCGTCTCTAAAACAACCTTCAAAATATATTTGACTATGCTTAGTTAATATATATTTGACTATGGATAGTTTTAAAGAAAACAGCATGAAAATGACTGTAACTACAAAATCCACACTAAAAGCAAAGCAGTTTGTGTCAGCATATTTTACCTTTGTATGGCAGAATAGGACAAACAACAGTGCAGGACAAGACCATGCAATATAATAATGAGGCGATAATACATAGGTGATGCAGTGATGATAAATGCATACAGTTAATAGCAAAAGTAGATAATGTGCAGAAGTGGAATGTTAACGACCGTGTGCAGGGCAGTGGTTGGGCTGTTTTTTGCAGTCCAGCCACAAATGCTGCAGTTTGGAAGAAGGTGTCCGAAATGTTGTCCATATGCACTGATACGCTGTGCTTCCAGCCATGAGCACCGGTGCAGTCAAATAATCAGTCTTGCAGGGCTGTATGATTGTGGGTGTAGATGGGTGTGGCTTCAGTAAATGACTCCCTTGTCCCCCTCTGCCCCCTCAGACAGGGATTTCAGCATCCAGGTGAGCACGGAGCGGCGCTCTTACACCACGGGGGAGCCCCTGGAGCTGCGGTGTGCCATCGATGCGCAGAATGTCCCGGACCGCTACTTCTCCGTGTCGTGGGTGTTCAGCAGCTCGTCACTGGCGGTGGTGGGTCCCAATGCCGTGCCCCTGCTGGGCGCCGATTACGTGGCGCGCGAAGCCGCGGGCCAGATCACCGTGCGCAAGGAGAGCGCCGCTATCTACCTGCTGAGGCTGCAGCGCCTACGTGTGGAGGACTCCGGCAAGTACATCTGCCGAGTCACCGAGAGGGAGAAGACCCCCACAGGCGACTTCATCGACCGCACAAAGAGATCCCGCAATGTGCAGATCACTGTCCAGGCGCTGCGTGAGTAACACCTCCGGCTGCCTCTCCAATGCTCCAACCAGTGCTCCATTTCTACAATGTAATGGTACACATACAGCTTACATTCTTATTATTACATTCTTATCTTGTACTTTTTTGCCCTATGACCCTTCACTTCACTGCTAATTGCTCACTCTGGATATTTATTGTTTAATGTCTTCACACTTTATGTATGCCCCCATTTCGCAATGTTACAGTCACAGGCAGCCGTCTTTCTGCACATTGTACTTAGCCTAACTGTGTGTATGCCAAATAAAACGTCGATTTGACTTGATTAAGCTCCTCCTACCACCTAAGCTTCATCGGGCCTCAAAGGGATCTTCATAAATATCCACACACAACCATGACGCCATTTGATGGTGTGATCTCTCCCTCCCTTCTCCATACGGTGCTCTCCATTCTGATTTGTGATTAAGGAATACCAGCTAAAACCCAATGTTTCCCATTGGCTGAATGTTTTCCCTATCTCTACACACCATCGGTAATATGAATATTAAACTGGTGTCTCACGCCCAGGGATCAGCTGGTTCTCCAGCCACTGTGTGGTTTACGATTTGCCCCCGATCGATTAATGCCTTTGTTCCACCTTGGTAGGAGCATATTCACCGTGCTCCATTAAAAAGTGACATTTGTTGCTGCTTAGCTCAATATAATGTTGACTCTCTCTGGGCTTTCAAGCATACTCGTTTGGGGCAGCCTGATTTGCCTGCACATGACATTCGGTCATCACGTCCTCTGTGCTCACTGGGATCTTGCATTTATGCCCTGTAAGCGTAGCTTTTGATTCTGGCAGAGGCTTAGAAGTTAAGTGATGCCGTCGAATAAGTCAAATTTGTGCGAGCATCAACAGATGCTCATGATGGACGAATGTGACAAGAGGAATTCCATCAAATTAGCATCTGCGCTTTGGTTCTTAAGCTGGCGTTTTGAAAAAGGCATTTATATCTCAACATAAAATTCAATCGGATGTGACAAACTCACAGCCGCCCTTGTGTTATGAAAATACCAATTTCCTCCACATCAGGAGCATGATATATATACGTCATGTCTCTGAATGTTAAGGGGGCGTCAGTGCAGACCCACAAGATGACTGACTCGTCTGTCTTTGAATAAATGAGCCCCTGAACGGTTTACACTGGTCTTACATGAGCTTCCACTGCCACGGTCCCAGAACCCCTTCAGTCAGGGGTATTGCTTTTTTCACCACAGTCCAGTCCAGGTCTAATCTAAGTCCTCATGGCTTCGCACACACACACACACACACACACACACCCCTCACGCACCAGTGGTCTGCTGCTCATACCAATGTTAACCTAACTGCCACTGAGTAAATATTATACTTGTTAAAGTACTTGTTTTCAACCAATTAGTTTAATGGTATCCATCCATCCATCCATCTATCCATTTTCCAACCCGCTTATCCTACTGGGTCACGGGAGGTCCGGAGCCTATCCCAGCAGCAACGGGCACGAGGCAGGGAACAACCCTGGACGTGGGGCCAGCCCATCGCAGGACACACTCACACACCAACCACTCACACATAGTTTATTATTATTATTATTATTATTATTATTATTATTATTATTATCGTGAATAATAATAATGATAGTGATGATGATAAGAAGAATAATGATAATAATAATTTCTAAGGTATTGGTGTTCCTAATCATAGAAGCTTAACTTAAACAAAATAGGCAGCTTAAATGATTTATTCAGTCGCTCTTTCTCCTCTTCCTTGTTAGGAAGCAACATGACCGTTTTCTTGGTCAGTAATTCCACGGAGGTGCTGGAGGGGGAGCCAGTGCAGTTGACGTGCTCTGTGAGGGCTCTGACTGACAAGTCTGGCAGTGTGTCGGTCACCTGGCAGTGGACGGGCAGGAAAGGCACCGCCGTGACCCAGGACGTGGTGACCATTGACCGCGAGGGGACGGTGAGGTTGGGCCCTGCCTACCGCGAGCGCAGCACCTATGGAGAGATCCGCGCAGAGCGGGTACGCGCCGACACTTTCACCCTGCAGCTGTACAACTCCGTACCCGGTGACGAGGGCCAGTACAAGTGCGTGGCCATGGAGTGGATCCAGGCCTCAGATCTTACCTGGGAGAAGATCGGGGAGAAATCAGCTTCCAAGCCCATCACTATCAAAACTGTTGGTGAGACTGGTTTCCTCTAGAGGCCACCTATACTGTCACTCCTCTGCATGAAGATTATGGTGATATATGCATAGCCGTGACAAGCTTTGGTCGGGATGGCAGTGGTGTGTAGCTCAGCGGGTTAGAATAGACTATGTTTGTGATCAGAAGGTCGCCAGCTGAATTCCCAGGGTCTTCAGAGTGATGCCACCGTTGGGCCCCTCAGCAAGGCCCTTAACCTCCAGTTCCTCCAGGGACTGTCTGACCCTGCCTTCACAAAAATGTATGTTGCTTTCGATGACAGTGTCTTCTAAATATGTAAATAGGAAAGTGAATGGAACTGTCTGTCAGATGGGACAGTGAATCCCGATTTACTGAGATTTGCAGTTTCAGTAGATATGCTGGAAGCAGCTTAATGACAAACACTGAAAATGAAGTAGCACAACCACGTAGCCACTGTTGTGTAAACCGTAGACACAGTTAATGGGCCAAAACCAGTTTAATTCGTCCTCCAACCCTGACTGGGTGTGTGTGTGTGTGGCTCAGTGGCACCACAATCCACACAACAACCTCCTCCTGAATTGCTTCCCTCGGGTCAGAGAGACTCCTAAGCAAGCAATTAGCATATTCAGATGTTATTTTGAATATTCATGAACATCATTAATTTCATTGGCTGACATTTGACATTATCAGTGATACTGAATCAGGTATTTAATCGCTCGTACCCCTGCTGCAGTACCCTTGAACAGGGTTTGCCGCATTGTACCAGTGAACTTTGCGACTATACTGTATATATTATCATATTTGTAAGTTGCTTTCTATAAAAGCATTAGCTAAACAATACAATGTAATTGGGCAGCCAGTCTATATAAAAATATACTGTACATTTCCAGTTTTCCATTGAGCTATTTTGTTCTTGTGTCAGTGATTTGGATAAAGCGACATTTTGCATTCTTTAAAAACAATGAAAACCTTGTAGATTTCAGCCCCAATGCCCCAAATGTGCCCCAGCCACCTGCATCCAAAACTAGCCTGAGACTGATGTATATTTATGCCCATGTCTGCTGTGGGGATTTTATGCTCCTCTTTATTTATGATATGGTCTGCTAGGGGTAGGTGATGGCCAATCTTGTGTTCACTGAACATCTTGGATCATAGGATCTATGCATGTCCCTCTGAATTTTTAAAACGGCATGTAACTGAACAAGTTATACTTAATTTTAGAAGTATTATTACAGTCAAGACACCAGCATTACTGTCTGGGATGAACTTGGGATGAAGAGATGGGGGTAATGTTATCATTCCGGAAGCAAGCCACAAAGGCACAGTACACTTTTTTTTTCCTTTGCTTGTTCCTGGACACAAAAGAAAAGACCAAGAAAAAGATAGATATAAATAAATAGTTTAAAATGAAAACATTTTACTCCATCCTTCTAGAAAAGTGCATCCATTAAATAAATCCAGTTCACAAAACCTTCGTCTTGCCGAATTGTCAGATAAGTTTATGAACCAAAGGACTTAAAACTTGGTTTTATTGTAGCTTTCGGTGTTTCGGAAACATCAGCATTGAATTTCTGCTTTTCTTCATCCACACTTCAGTCTGTCAGTAGGCAGAGTGCAGCAGATGAGTCCATCCGCCTCTGCCTATTCATGGGTCAGCCAGTGCCGTGTAGGAGGGCTGAGTGCCAGCAGGCAACCTGACCCATGCATCATATCGCTTGGAATCATCAACTTGCGCACTGTGGGTGGCCCGTAGAACCTACAGCCAATTGTCCTTCATCCCCACACTGAAGACCTTGGGGAACAATGTGTAGACAATGCAGAACAGGTTCTGTGTGAAATAGCACAGTGCATATTCACTTCAGAATATGTGGATTCACTACACAATGATGCAGTGTGAAATGGCACAGTGCAGATTCACTGCAAAATGACACTGTGGATTCACTGCAGAATGATGCAGTGTGAAATGGCACAGTGAGGATTCATTGTCAAATAGCTTAGTGCCAATTCTGTTTGAAATGATGGAGTGGTTTCAGTGTGAAATTCCATGGTACGGATTCTGTGTGAAATGGTACAGTGTAGTTCAGCCCAGGTTCATTGCAGGATAACTAAAGACTGATTGTGGAATGACACAGTGCAGTAGATGTAAGGCTATAATCTTTTAGTTACCACTTTTACCACTTTTAGTTTGACTGTAGGTGCCATGTAGAATCAGAAACGTTATTACAGTTGATTTGTCTTGTGTTTATACCTTTGTATTTTTTATGTTTTGTCCTGTGTTTTAATGTAGACCTTTGTGTATTATGTTGTGTAGGTTATGAGGAAAATGAATCGGTCTTATCCTATCCTATGATAATTAAAAACAAAAAGTTTACGACTTTCATCTTCCCATAACAATCCCCTAGTAGATGATTATAAGTTACTCAGGTGCTTCTCTGATGTCGTCGTTCTTCTTCATTGTCATACATAGGGGATTATTTGCAGTTTGTCTGTGAAAAGCCTGGATGTAGGTCTAGCTTAATTGGTTTAACGAATATCTCTCTCCCATCGGTGATGAGTCACTTCAGTGCCGCCGCTGTAGACAGGACTCGAGTTTAATGTCTCGACCTTTTCAGGTAATGAGACTAATATGGTGCTTTTATCGATCGATCGTGGCTCAAACATAATTGGATCTTTTATTTCTCTCCGTGTCCCCAGAATCCTCATTTTTTGTGTCGGCGTCGTCGCGGACGCCCAGTGTGACGTACGGCGACTCGTTTGACCTGCAGTGCATCGTAAAGCCACGCTACAACCAGCATGTCCCCGTGACGGTCACCTGGCGTTTCCAGCCCCCCGACGGCGAGCTCCGTGACCTGGTGACCTTTGCGCGTGATGGGACGCTGCGCTGGGGCGAGGAGCAGATCGGCCTGGGCACTCGCGCCAGCACCGAGAGGTCGCCGTCCAACAGCAACTTTAGACTGAGCGTGAGCGGAGCCGGCCAGCGGGAGTCTGGAACCTTCCAGTGCTCCGCCGAGCTGTGGAGGAAAAACTACGACAACACCTGGACCAAGATAGCCAACCGCACGTCAAACCTGCTGGGCATCAATGTCTTCAAGCCAGGTGGGTCCTCGGTGATGACGTGTCTCCAGCAGACAACGTTCCCTTAGGTGTCCTCGGCAAATAATATTCACCTTTGATATTTATGATATATGAGTGTGCCCTTCAGTATTTATAGTGTTGTTTGATATGTATGCTTTATCGAGTAGGAGTGAGCAAAAAAAAAAAACAACAACATTTCATGAACAAAATTTTTTTTATTTTTTTTTTTAAGGGTTCAATTGCACTCTGTAGTGTGGATTTGTTTATCGATTTTGGCTTGTGGAAATGCACAAATAATGATACACTGAAGGTGTTTGTACTACACAAATGTTGCTAGTCTTTAATGGGGTCTCCTCTGAAAGTTATCAGCGTAAATGCCAGAACATGCTCGTATCTGCTAGCATCTCTGTATTGGCACACAGGTGATATTAATGTTTGGTGTTTGTGTGTTTTCCGCACCATGCATGGTAGCTCCCTCTGTCTGTGATGGATGGGGGGCTTTTCTAGGCCATAAGACAGCCGGCTGTGCCCTGATTCCCCACCAGTGTGGGGTAACGCTCTGCTCTGCTGCCATTGCCTCTTCATCATCCCCCAGTAATCGCTGTGGAGGGGGTCCTCTTCGTATTGAGCATGAGGGCTGATGGAGCTTTGATACTCCCCCTTTGAAGGGAAGGTCATTATGGGGATATGCCAGCTTCTGCTTGGATCTGCTCCATTTTCCCCCATCACTGATCTCCTCGTTCCTCTTACCCCCCCTTCTCGCCACCCTGTCCCCTTATTGTGATCTTGTCCCCCACCCCAGTACCTTTTCCAGCGTTTAACGGATGTAATGATTAAGAAAGGCTGTTTTTCAGGAGGCATTACCATATAAGGAGACACTGGGAAAATGGCGCTAAGGATAGGAAACAATTTGTACACCTCAGAAGTTTTACGTGTGGTGGGGTGGAGCACAGTCCCAGCACAGTCCCAGCACAGTCCCAGGACAGCTTATGCGTGCAGTGGGCTGGGATTCCGAAGCCAGGCCGTGCCTCCAGCAGAGGAACAGGAGGACATGTTACGTGTGGGCAGATGTGGGCCACACCCCTCTGCAGTGGCGTGTTTTATTCACTCGCACTGCCATTCGTTTGCCCTCATGGTGCACCTACCTGGGGTGACTCCACCCTCCTCTTCCTCCGACCGTTCCTCACCAACACACTCGCCACCTTTGCCGCTAAGCGATCTCGAATTAACCGCCTACGCAGCCACCGAGCGGCCAAGGGGATACGGCATTACCGAAGGTCTATAAGTGAATCTGTGACATCATTTATCCTGCTCTAAAATGACCCTAAATTGAATCCGCTGTGCCTTCCTGCCTCTGCAGTTACGTCAGGGTTTATGGAGCAAAAACATAAACAGGACACCCTTAACTAGGAAGTGGCGAAGACGGACAAGCAATTCATGGTTATTATAACATTTTTAAAAATGTGTCTTATAATCTAAGGTAATTTGCTAAAAAGTAGCACAGCAAAATACATTATCATTGTAAAAATATCAAAATTAGTATTGTGGCCTGCCTAAAATAATCAAAAAAACATAATGACAGTACAAAGTAACTGTTTATCTGACATATATGTGTCACAGCACTATTCTGAGAATTTAGTCTTTCATTCTATTCTAACTAGTGTGTTTTTGTGGGACTACATTTGTCTTGCCGGAAAGTAGTTGACAATTTTAATCTCAAGATGTAAAAAAAAATGCACATTTAGGATGTTGTAAAACTGCTATTCCACTATGTGTCATAAACCATTTGTTTAAATAATAAACACACAAACAATTGAACTAAAACCCTAAATTTAGTCATATAAAACTTGCCTTGTGTAATGAAGACTTATTTATGTCTTTTCTCTCGGGCAAATGTAGGTTTATGTTGCCATTTGAGTCCACGTGATTTAAAATTAAAGGTAAAGTAATCTGAGCACAACGAAAATAAAAAATAAAAATATAAAAAACAAACTGGGGAGGGATGTCAATTTCAATGTAAGAAGGTTATTGTCAAAGATGTCTGTGAGCTATAAAAACATATAAGCTGCAAACAAGACGCAGTGGATGCAGTGTGGCTCTCTTACATCACTGGATTCTTCCTCTTCACAGGTCTCCTCTGTGAGGTGGAGCTCAGATCAAACAGCCAGCCTCCTGTTCTTACCTTTTTAGATAATCATCTTAAAGTCCAACTTCTGCTACTGAAGAAAATGTTAAATTTACCGCGAAGTACTTGACAACAGTGTGATAAAACTCAGAGCTTGAATTACTGTGTTACTGTATGTGATGTTTATTTTCCATACTGTCAGGGACATACACCTATATGGTTTTATAGTTATTCAGTGGTACAGTCCTAACACATAATCACCAAGTACTGAACATACTTCTAACACACAAAAAAACTTCTTTGCTATGTATTTGATAGTTTGTCCATGAAGCCCATAACATGAGCCTAGATTCTAGGGAGCATTCCTGAGCCTGGCCTGCTCAAACATGGTGGACATAGGAGAATTGAGAGAAGCCTGTTTGAAGATACCTGGCTCACAGGTGTAACCTTGCTGTATGGTAACTCGCATCCTGCCCCACAGTTGGAGTTCATTTCCCTTTTGAGTATAATAAAAGTATCTCTTTAGCTAGCGAATCTGAGGACAACCTGTGCCTGGGACAGCAAGGCGGGCAGACTTCACCAGTGCTTAAGACTCAAGGTGAGTCTGGAACAGGCCTGAAGGAGCCACACGACTGCAACTTACAAGAAGCAGCTAGGCAACAAAACTGACAAGTCCACAACACTGATTTATGTTCCAGAGATAATTACGCCAGTCCTGCCAGGTTTATTTTTTTCCTGACTACAGGTCAGTTTCCCTGTATATCACAAGAAAGGATCAAAGGCCTTTGGCAGAGCACAGGTGCAGAGATAGGGTGGAGTGGTGCCGTCAGAGAGTAAACAGAGAGCAACAGATAGGGTAGCGGCTGAGCAGCTGTACTCAGCACATGAAGGTCACTGGGACGGCCCACGCTCACTAAAGTGCTGAGCATCTCCAGTAAAATGCAAAGCTACACAGACAGGCTCCAACCGTGCCTCTCTTTGGAATACATGAATTACTGACGCAAAGCAACGAGTCATGTTAGGTTGTGGCTCGGGGGAAGGGGGTGCTGTAGGGTATAGGATGGGAATTCCTTTGAACCTGTCCTGAACCTTTCCCACATTCGTACAAACAAAAGAATTCTCCCACAAGGCATCTGCTTGCAAAAGCCCAAACACATCTGCTTATTTTCATTCTGACATAAAAGAAGAATCATTTGTCATAAGAACTTAATTCTTTTCTATTGTGCCTTTTCTGCTTATTTTGTTAATAGCAACCTGTATTATTACAAGCGCTTTAAGGCCTTATTATCCAGTTCTGTTGAAGTCCTACCCTTTTTTTCCTCAAACTGCACCCCTGAGGTGAGGCAGGAGTGAGGTCATAATGGAGAGAGGTACCCGAGACCCTGCCTCAGGAGGAATGTGACAGACCATCCGCGGCAGCACGTGCCTCACACTCTATTTCCCAGAATGCACCTATCTTCTTCCACTGGGCCAGGGTTCTAGAACTCGTCACGCCTTGCCGTTTCGGGCCACACTTTGATCTGTGATTCACGGGTCAGGGCTGCACCCCTCCCTTCCTGGCACTTTGGCTCAGTTCACGCACACATTCGTACACTGAAGTGTGTATTTATTTATAACTTTACTTCAGTCGATTCTTTCTCAAGCTAGCTCATTACTCCAGATTTGAGATCCTTATAAAGCGAAACATGAAAGTGTACATTTCCTCCTAGTTCATGAAGTTCCTGGGGTGATGTGTGGCTCGGCGAGTTCTGGTGACCGGAATGTCACCAGTACAAGTCAGGCAGTCACAGAAAATGATGTTTAAATGATCTTCTTCCTGGTGTAAAATTACACAATTAGGTCTGTCAAAGTGTGTCAACGTAGCCATTTCAAAACCTCTCCTAAAGTCACCCCAGTATTTGGAGTAACCATGTACCCAACGCAGCCGTCTGTTTTATGACTGGACCACTACCCCACTGTGACTGGCTAATCAATATTTCATTGTGTTACTTAACGAATTAAGTTAATTAATTTACAGCGCTGGCGGAGAAATTTAATAAATACACAGAATGGCTGGGGTGCCCCCGAGGAGAGGTTTGGAAACAGACGCGGTGGCCATCATCCAACCTGGTATCAGTAAATTAACAGCCTTAAACATTGTCTTTGACTGCCTAAGACTTTTGCTTACTTTTGCAGTACTGTGGATATATGTCACTTTGAATAAAAGCATCTGATGGTTTAATAATAAAAAAAAATATATATATATATATATACACACACACACACACACACACACACACATATAAGGATATAAGAAATTTACAAACGAGAGGAGGCCATTCAGCCCATCAAGCTTGTTTGGGGAGAAGTTAACTAATAGCTCAGAGTTGTTAAAATCTTATCTAGCTCCGATCTAAAGGAACCCAAGGATTAAGCTTGCACTACGTTATCAGGAAGACTATTCCATACTCTAACTACACGCTGTGTAAATAAGTGTTTTCCCAAGTTCAGTTTAAAATGTTCTCCTGCTAATTTCCACCTATGGCCACGAGTTCTTGTATTTGAACTAATGCTGAAGTAACTATTTGGTTGAACAGCATCCAA
>JABFEA020000001.1:50484461-50501333 GCA_019775915.2 Cyphomyrus plagiostoma
ACACACACACACACACACACACACACACACACACACGCACACACACACCTACCTACCACCAACATGCTGTTTTGCATACACCTCACCATCTCTCGCATAAATGACCCGCTGTTCTCAGCCACCTGCTCCAATCAGCTTTCTTGTTTCATTTGTCTCCCTCGCGTTCGGATCGGAGGCTTGCCGTCATCGCGGCGAGGTGTTATTGCTCCGCGTTTGCGTCGGCGGGGCGATGTGTCCCTCCGCGGCCCCCCTCACATAACCCCCCACAGGTGCACAGGCATACAACCCCCCGAGGCAGAGAGGCAGCTACCCTAACGAGCTCAGTCGGAGTCTGTGCTTTTAATTGAATAATTTATGGCGCGTGCGTGAGTGTGTTGTGTTTGTGTGACGCCGTCCGCAAGCTGTGCATCAACATCATCTGGCTCGTTTAACTGTTAAATGGCCAGAGTGTTTCAATCGTGGGACGTGACTAGAGTCTGGGCTCTTCGGGTGTATTTTTAGTTTATCTGGGATGTTGGTCAGAAGCCCCCTGTTTGGGGGAGGGGAGGGGTACTGGCCCTCAGTGCCCCTGCTGCTGTTCGGGATTTTGTATCTCCCCTTTTTTGTGTGATAAGCTACCCTCTGTTCTCGGAAAGCGTCTGCAGAGGATAGCGACTGGAAGCCTAAAGTCTGAACATTGTTCCTGCCACTTAAGAAAAGCATATCCCTGATGCCCGGCATGCATGCGTTTTCACGCAAATGTACGCATTGTTTGGAATGTTCAGCTGTATTTTATGTTTCCGTGGTCCTACAGTTTTACTGATGTGTCTGTTGGTATTGCATTTTGATCTTTTTTTTTTCTGCTGATATTCATTATTCTCCCCCCATTTCTGTAAAAATGCGCCAGACTCTTGCATAAACAGACTCAGATGTGGAGATTTACAGCCCCTTTCCTCTCCGCTCCTTTCCCAGTCACCAAGCTGCGGCTGCACCAGTCCAACCAGAGCCTGTCGTTTGTGGAGGATAGCCGGGTACGGATCAACTGCTCCATCGCGTCTCAGACGGTCCCTGAGGCCCAGCATGCAGTGCTCTGGTACGTCCAGAAGGGCGGCGAGCCGGAGGCAGGGGCGGAGCTGCTGTTGAAGGTGCGACGCGACGCTGCCGTGGAGTACGGCGCCTACGCTGAGGAGGAGCGGCTGGAGCGGCGGGCCCAGCCAGAGCGTCTCTCCCCACAGCTGTACACGCTGACCCTGCACCGCGCCGAGACCAGCGACAGTGGCACCTACTTCTGCCAGGTGGAGGAATGGCTGCAAGACCCTGGAGGCGCCTGGTACCGCCTGGCCCTCGAGGCCTCAGGGTTCACCCGCGTGGCAGTCCACCGTCCAGGTAGCACCCCCCTCTGCTGACATCATGCATCCGCCAGCTCAGCTCATTTCATTTATCCGCAGGTTTATTTATGGGTTTGACCGCGGCCGGCCTGTACCATGTGTTACATTCACAGATTTCTAGGCAGGATCCTGTGACTCACTTGAGTGTGTTACATATTAAAATTGTTTATTTTCCTCCTCGAAGAAAACTGTTAACACTTAAATTATTATCATCTAAAAATACATTAATCCACCCCCCCCCGGATCTCCCTGTAGACGGAAAATTATCATTCTTATTGTTACTGCGGTATGCAGTTTAGCTTCTTACCCGTATCGGCCCTGCCTATCGGCAGATGTGCGTCTGCAGGTGGAGGAGGCGGAGTTTAACGTCACAGTGACGGAGGCGGAGTCCATACGGTTAGGCTGCAGCATCTCGTCACAGTCGGCGAGGGACTCGCGCTTCTCTGTGTCCTGGTACGTGGCGCGTGCTGGGGAGGCTGCCGGCGAGCAGCAGTGCATCTTCTCCGTCGGCCACGACGCCGTCTTTGGCAACGGAAACTGCAGCCCCGCCGAAGACCCTGGGCCCAACTCCCGGCTGCAGTTCCAGAGGATGACCTCTGACCTCTACAGCCTGACCATCCAGGGGGCGCAGCCCAGCGACTCTGGTAGCTACTACTGCCGTGTGGAGGAGTGGCTTCTAAACCCACGTAACGTGTGGTACCGCCTCACCACTAACGACTCGGGAGTCACTGTGGTCACGGTCCTGGAACAAGGTGAGAGCAGACCAAGCCCATCCCACAAACGACCACCTCATTGGTTACCTTGTTGGTTCCCATTAGGTTACACCATGGAGTAGGAGATTCGCGCATGGAAATGCGTAAATGACTAAACATTTCTCGTTTTTCTCTTTACGTTTTTCTGTCTGTATCCAGCATCCACACTCCAGTCTGTCATCTGCTCCAGCGACTCTCTCTTCTATTTCGTCTTCTTCTACCCCTTCCCCATCTTCGGCATCCTCCTCATGGCGGTACTGCTGGTTCGTTATAAGGCCCGGAACCTGGGAAAAAGCCAGGAGGGCAAGAACGGGGTCCCACTCCTCTGGATCAAAGAGCCTCACATCAACTACTCCCCAACCTGCCTGGACCCTCCAGCACTCAGCCTTCACCCAGGCTCAGTAGAGTAAGATGGTGGGGGGGGGTCACACCTATCTTGCTACCCCAATCTCCCCCCACCCAAAACCCTTCCACAAGGAGGAAGAAACCACCAGGAGAGTGTTCCTTTAAGAGCCTGGGGTGTCTTCAACGTGTCGGGGCTTTCAGATAGGCCGCACATCTCAGCCACTGCCGGGGGCAGGACCTCGGGACTTTTTTGCAAAGTTTTGGGAATCCCCCCCCCCCCCCCCCAGATATATTTATTTTGTTTCATCATCGTTTGAAGTTTGTCTGCCTGGCTCTGATATTAGCCAGGCGGCCCGAATGAACGAAAGTCGCCTGATGCCGGTCGTGCTCTCGCTTTCCATCTCCGTGATCCGCTGTTGCTCCCGGAGCATCAGGTCCTCCTCTTTGGATTGCTTGCCTCGTGTTTTAATCTTTTTTCCTTGTGCTCTTTCTGTTTGTCGCCTGAGATAAACACCTTGCTGACGGTTTGTTTACTCTTGCTTGGCTTTGAGAGACTAGGTGAAGCTGATGTTTTTGGACTATAAATAAGTGGGATCACACACACACACACACACACACAAAAAACATTCATGATGTATAGAGATGACTTCTTTGTAAACACGTCGAGGGGACCAATGGAGGAGTGCATACTATATTAGATGTCTTCACATTGATGTGGAGAGACCCCAGTCCTCGGGAAGTAACAAGATGCCACCCGAAAGACAGTTCAGTGTGTGTCTGCAGCAGCAGCAGGCCCAGCTCGTTGGAGTCCAACACCTAAGAGACGCATCTGCCCCCAGACTGCAGCTGTGCCGTTTCAGAAGCAGCAATGACCTGGGAACTGCTGCATCTGATGCATTAATCTTGGACGTAACGAGAAGTGTTGACAGATGCTGGAGCTTCTCACTGCCAAATGTAGGGACATTGAAGATTGACGATTAATAAGAGTAAAAGTAATGAATGGTTTTGTAGTCATGCCCCCCATTTTGGGGGGGGCGGTTTGTTAAAATGGTGGGGCAGGTTTCAAAGACCTGAGAGAACCTGATAATCGAGAAAAACAAAGTGTGGGTAATATTCACAGGCTGGATGGGTAAGTGGGCAGGGAATGAACACTTCACATCGCTCTTATCCCGATTCTGTCATCCCCTCATCCTGGAATAGCGGCAGAGTGTTTAAATCACATTAACAGCACGGAGGGACGGTGTCAGACACGCCAGTGAATTTCACTGCATCCTTCCTCTCTCTCTGTCTCTCTCTCTCTCTCTCACACACACACACACCCCACACATGGAAACACTTCAGAGTATCATCTCTAAACATTCATGGAGTGTTTCTAAAGACCAATACAGATGTTTCAGCACCAAGATTATGTATTTTTACCTTTTGGGAGGTCTGAGAGACTTCAAACATACTTTACACCCTCACATGCATGTAGAGGAAAGAGCTGTAAAATGGTAGATTGTGCTGTTATTTGTATTTTTGAGTTTTGTGTTTCTTTATGGTGCTGGTTGTTTCTTTGTTGTTGTTTTTTTTTGTAGAGCATTGTATTTTGCAACCATTAACTAGCCAGAATGTCAGCCATTTAGTATTAATGCCAAGGATGTGGTAGATAAGTGTTTCTCAAACTGGTTCTCGAGGACCACCGGACGGCCCACATTTTTGCTCCCTCTCAGCTCCTTTTGGCTTTAAGTGTAGCAAAAGCATGGACTGTCTGGGGGTCCCCAAGGACTGGGTTGAGAAACACTGTGGTAGATGAACAGAGCAACTGAAGACTGCCCTGGTTAAGTTTGTCTGTTGAGCTACATAGAGGTGAATGGGACAATAAGAACACCATAGAGAGACGGTAAACTTGAACAGAACTGTTGCCTGGTGTTAAGGTCCCACCACTGATAGAAAGAATAAATCTGAGAACAAGTGCTGAAAACTTTAGGAGCAGATAGCGTAAGCGTACATGACACTAAGTTCTAGCAAAGTGCATGCCAGTAAAGACTCACAACCTGTTCATGCAGCACTGCTTCATCAGTCTGGTCTCACATTCAGCCAACTTCAGTCATCAAAGCTCATGGCCCTTCATCTTTTTTGCCCCACTGACACCTCAGAGACCAGCCACCCAAAGACTTGCATCAACCAAGCTACTGACAGCCGGAGTAAGGCAAACCCCAGCATACCCTGTGGTGCTCAAGGACCAGGGCTGGCCTCGCCTGCCTGAAAAAAAAAATATTGCCCATATGTCTTTTTTTTTAACCAAAGCTGGTGCCCATATTATAAGTTTTAAAGTATGGTTAATTGACAAAATGTGGCAGTTTTCTTTGGCACAGGATTGGGTTGATGGGCATGGTTTAATTTCACAATGGCAGCAGGCAGTATGCGTGAGGCTTCCCGTGGACAAAGTATGGGCAGATGGCCCAGCGCACAGAGACAAAAACAGCCTCAGAAGTTTCGATGGAGAGCTGCAAGCTTGTGATCTTCACTCCTCTTACTCGTGTCAAAGTCTGCATTGCATGACAAGTGGAGGGGGGGGGCGGGCATATTTAGACTGCGTTCTGTAATTTCACATGCAGACAGATGCCTTTTGTGACATCAATGCCAACCTTTCTACTGCTGGATCCTGCTCTGCGATGCAGACGGACCACTGAGATCTTAGAGATACTGAGCTTGTAGGTGAATATTAGAACGACGCATCAAACAAAGTGCCAGTGACTATCTGCTGTAAATGTGGTAGTTCTAGATTATCCGAATGGACGGTAGCACTTTGAAACAGCTGTATTATATGTTTGTTCTCGCACAAAAAAGGATGTTGCGGTTCTTAGGTGATCTCTGTGGATGTACCAACTAATGACTGAAGGGTGGGTGAGCCTGGATCACAAGAAGCACATAAGTTGTTTTTTTAAGAAACCTCCGCCTTGGCCTCTCCTGAAAATCCCACGGCCCCACCCTACTGGCCCACTGAGAAGCGACTGAAACTATCAATGATTGTCTGTCTTTTTAGATTTCATTTAAGATTTAAAGACCTCATGATTCACCATATGGTCTGGAAAGCATGCCCTCCTACCATGGATGCCCAAGTTGGGTAAAATTAATTTCTAATTTGTTTTTTTTTTTTGTTCCAGTTCTCCTGTAAACAGGGTCACTATCGTTCTCGCACAATAATTCAATGTACTGTGAAGTCATGCAGATCCTGCAAGTCTGAAGAACCTTTTAATTGCATCTCTGGGGATTTGTGTCCATTCGCCATGTTGTTATGAAAGGCTACACATCCGAAAGAAGACTGAGAGAGTGGCATTGATTTATTTTTTTTTACCGTTATGAAACAGCTGTCAAAATGTAAAAAAAAATGGTAAAACAATAGCTCAGATTGTGTTTTTGTAACTTTGATGTAAGCTGGCTCTAACATTCTCACGTTGATGCAGATACATTTTAAGAGCGTTCTGTGTTGGTTGCTGGCTGATGAATTGCTATAAAACATTGTGCTCATGTATTCAGATCAGCCAGCGCTGCTACTTTTAGGTGTGTGACTGTTTCGTTTTCTACATATATTTTTGAAATTTCTCAAGTTACAGTGCACTGAATTTAAAAGGAAGGTTATAGCTTTTACGGCTTTATTTTTTATTTTTATTTTTTTGGTTTGTTGTGACAAATTTTGTTTTATTGAACTGTAGCAGTTGCTTTGAAAGGCAAAGAAATAAATGCACATTCCCAGTCTTTAAACTGCATGCCATGGTGTCTATTGACTTGGATTGCAGGTTAATTTGTGTGTGTGTATTAGGTAGCTTTCATTGTGTTCTTAGATTTCATTCTGTTGTACTTTGAATTGCTCCAGTAAATAATTGCATATTGCTGGGCATTCAAATGGGGTGACTTTGTTGTTTCTGAAGACCCACTTAGAGCCGCAACCTCCTCCCCCCATCATATGCTTCAAAGGCTAAATAATTAGCTAGGGATTAGAGTCAGAATATGTCAACTAGATAGCTGATTAGCAGAACATGCAGCTTCAGTATCTCCTAAATAAGAAATGTGTTTGTTTAATATTTAGTGTAGTGACTGTTCGTGGTCAATAGGGGCACTTGACAGGAAATGGGATTAGCAGGGTGTATCCTGTTAAGGTGCGATCACTCTAGCACGGAAAAATATTCACGTCTCATTCACTTCCATTACAGCTGCTCAGTGTGAAAATCAGATTTCTCACTTCGGGTTGCAGAGTGATTTCACACCAAGTTATCACTCTTAATTGATCTTTGAACTGTGAACTCGCATAGCTCAACCAATCGGGTGCAGTGTGGGTGGGGTTGACCTTTCAGGTTCACTTGGCTCTGGGACAAAATGGAGTTTTTGTAAACAGGAGAAAAGCTGCATGACTGGCAGTGAGCATTCAAATAGGTTTCAAAGATAGAAAGCATATTACAGTGCATGTTATGACTTAGCTAGTCAACATGCTTTACACCTAGCGGTAATGTCTGCCACCTGGCAGATGTCTGTTAACTTCTCCTTTGCAATAGTTTGCCCTCTTCAGCCATGACTACCGAACGTTCACAGCTTAAACATGTGGCACTATATGTGGAGTGTGATGTGTGGCTCTGTGAGGTAGGACACTCTATCTGTAATCCGGTTGGTTGCTGGTTTAAATCCCAGGATTGGCTGAATGATGTCACCATTGTGTCCCTCAGCAAGATCCTAACCACCCCCACCATTACTCCATGGACTGTCTGATGCTGCTTTTTCAAAAAAGTCTATGTTCTGTTGAAACAAAGCATCTGCTAATTCAGGGTTAGGTAATGTTATCCAGAAAGGGCTGTTGTGTATGCAGGTTTTTACTGAAACTCCCTAATTAGATTACTCATTAGAGGACTGGTTGGTTGAGGGGAACCTAATGAGACTTTTCCCTCTTAAACAGAAAAAACATATTTTAACCAACACGTCAAATGTGCCTCTTCTGTATTGACATCCTGTATCTAAAATGGGATTGTGTGGCATATCTGAGCCCTTTATCTTCAGTTCTATGTCTCCTGTACAATTTAATCTGAGGGTGTTGCTTCAGATCATTAATACAGGTTATGTAAAACAATGTTTTTCAAACCTTTCTTGTGCTAGGAATTTTACTAGAATGATTCAGCTTTTTCTAGCATGTAGCAGTAGATGCTGTCTTAAGTCATGAATTTAAATTTGCATTTATATTTTACATATTTAGCAGATGCTTTTGTCTAAAGTGAGGCAAATAGCACATTACAAACATACCGCTGTCTAGGAGTCAACTGTGCACAAACACAGGTGGACTAATTTCTCTGGGGGTCTAAGGGGGCCATTTGAGCTATTTTTTGGAGCCGAAATAGAAATGAGAAGGAATTAAAAGCGATGGTACATCAAAAATCTGCCAATCAAAGCATTCCAGCAGTAGGGATATTGCACTGATTGATCAATCAGCCAAACTTAAGAAGTTTAATTGTACTCTCTTTTGCCAGTATGCTATGTTGTTAAATGTGTTCTTTCCATGTCTGATCCCAATTTGTCTATCATTCTAGCGGGATAATATCAAACCCTTCCTTCCTCTGCTTGGCTATTTTGTGCCAGTTTTCTTGGCAGTGAAAAAACTGGTAGCTACCGCTAGGCTCCAGTGTGAAAAGGAGGCTGGGCAGCATGAAATCTCAAAGTAGGAATAGTCCATTACAGCCAGAATAGGGGGACAAATTTGTCCATCACTATAAATGTAAACAAGTATGTTGCTATAATTTAAATAATCATATACCATTTAGCCATAACATTAAAACCACTGACAGGTGAAGAAAATCACATTGATTATATTATTACAGTGGCATGTCAATATATATTAGGCAAGTGAACAGTCAGTTCTTGAAGCTGATGCACTGGAAGCAGGAAAAATGGGCAAGTGTAAGGATCTGTGTGACTTTGACAAGGACCAAGATGTTAATGCTAGACAACTGGGTCAGAGCATCTCGAAATCTGCAGGCCTCGTGGGGTGTTCCTGGTATGCAGTGGTCAGTTCCGACCAAAAGGGCTCAAGGAAGCAATATCGTCCATTTGCTGAGCCGCACCACCATATGTCACTATGGTTCTAGGCCAGCAGTTCCACCACCTAATTTTGCTACATCAAGACATTTAGAAAGAAATGTCTTTTCTTTTTGCAAGTGAATTGCTTTGCAAAGGAAGGACTTATAATGAATAATTATATTGAATATTTATTTTTATATATTGCATTATATATTATATTATTAAAATTGTTATTTATATAATTCATACATATTTTATTGATAATTAGCAATGATTATATATATGTATAGCTCTAATGTACACACATGCACATTTTACATTGTTTAATTATATGGATTGTAACTGTAATATTATATATTATATAAGAAAATAATTATTATTTTGAATATAATTTGAAAATACGTGTGAAACTGCTGGTCTAGAATTGCTGGCCCAGAACTGCAGTGACATATGGTGATGCAGCTCTGCAAATGGATGTATCTCCAAGGGAGGCCAACTGGTGAATCGGCAGCGTGGTCATGAGCGCCCAAAGCTCATTGATGCGCATGGCGAGCGAAGGCTAGCCTGTCTGGTCCAATCCTACAGGAGACCTACTGCAGCACAAATTGCTGAAAAAGTCAGTGCTGGCTATGATAAAAAGGCATCAGAAAACACAGTTCATCACAGCTTGCTGCGTACAGGGCTGCGTGGCCGCAGACCAGCCAGAGTGCCCATGCTGACCCCTGTCAACACCGAAAGCACCTACAATGGGCAGGTTAGCATCAGAACTGACCATGGAGCAATGGAAGAAGGTGGCCTGTGTTTGTGGGCGTGTCGTTTATCTGATTAAGAAATGGCACCAGGATGCAATATGAAAGCTGGTGGAGGCAGTGTGATGCTCTGAGCAATGTTCTGCTGGTCCTGGCCTCCATATGGATGTTACTATGATGCAAACCACCTACCTAAACATCGTTGCAGACCAAACACACCCCTTCATAACAACGATATTCCCTAATGTCAGTGGCCTCTTTTGGCAGGATAATGTGCCCTGCCACACTCCAAAATTGTTCAGAAATGGTTTGAGGAACATGTGTGTGTTGAGTTGTCTTCCAAATTCACCAGATCTCAATCTGATTAAGCATCTGTGGGATGTTCTGGACAAAAGTCTAATCCATGGAAGCCCCACCACACAACTTACAGGACTGAAGTCTTGGTGCCAGATACCTCAAGACACCTTCAAAGGTCTTGTGGAGTCCATGCCTCGATGGATCAGAGCCATTAGGCAATATTAGGTAGGGATTTTTTTGGCTGATTTTATACCCATGCATGAAACTTCTAGAATATCTCTCTTCATGGAGCCATTAGTTTTTTTGCTCTCACCTTATGGTAGCTCACAGTAACTAGTTCCATCTTGCTTTCAGGAAATATGGTGTGATCACCCTGCTGTACACAGACCGGCCCACAGATTCGCTGTGACAATGTACACTACCCACGTTTCATAAATATCAGGCCCATGACTACAGCAAGGCTGTGGCCGTGACCTCCATAGGTTTCCATGGCTACCCCTGCATCGTTTGTTGTGCTGAATCAGTTGTAGGTGAATAGTTTGCCATTTCTCCTTTATTGAAAAGAATGCATGTTATGTTCAGAGATTCTCTGGAAATTAGGTGTGTGGGCGCAGCACTGTTGAGTTTAGTCAAATTTCACATCCGTAATGTTGTCGGAACCGAGATACACCCTCAGGGAAAGAGAGGACTGGAGATAAGGAAGGTGTTCAGTTGTAAGGTAACAGAGCTGCTTTCATGTATCAGGAATTGATTTATGGCTCAGTGGGTGGCAGTGTGGCCCCCTGGCAATTTCTTGGCTTATGGGTGTGTAGTTTGCACATGTTTCCTCCAGACGGGTGTCCTCAAGGTTCTCCCAAAGTCCAAAGTCATGCGGTTAAGTTCATGTGACGTCCCTAAATTCCCCCTAATGTTTGTGTAAATGGATTGGCTCCCCATGCCCTGTCCCCAGGCTCACTGTCACCCTTTGAAAGCGAGATGGATAGATGATTTATGGCAATAGAAGTGACACATCTCATATGGGTTCAGAAGAAATGGTCCTTATTCTAGCACATCTAGGACATTGTTTTTATCAGCTCCTCCTGAGCTGTGTCTTTGAACAATATGGTTCTGTAGGCATGGTGACATTTAAACCCAGCACACAGCTCACCTCTTTGTATTGTGCCCTATTCATTAATCCTTTACAACTGAGAACCAATTGATCAGATTGAAATTGTTTTATTTAAAAAATATCTGCTTTGTTTCAGAACAGAATTAATGGGTTGCATAACTTTCCCCCTGAAGTACAGAGTATGTGGTTGAGAATAATGTCACAGGACAATGGACAAGTAGATCTTCGTTTCTTGGATACAGCAATTCCATTATACACTGCCTGGCCAAAAAAAAAGTAGCCATTTGAATTTTTCATTGGACGCCTTTAGCTTTGACTATGGCACACATTTTTCATGGCATTGTTTCCACAGGCTTATGCAACATCTCACCCTTTATTTTCATCCAGATTTGCATTAATTTCTCACCAAGATCCTGTATTGACAAGTGAGTTGAAGCTCCATGAAGCCTCCTTCAGCACATCCCAAAGACCTTCAGTGAGGTTAAGGTCACAACTCTGTGGTGACCAAGTCGTGTGTGAAAATGCTCCCTGAACCACTCTTTGACAGTTCGAACCCAATGAATCTTGGCATTCTTGTCCTGGAATATGCCCATGCCAACAGGGAAGGAAAAAACCCCACTGATGATGGATGGAGGTGTAACCTGGCCATTCAGTAGATTCAGGTACTCAGCTGACTTCACTTTATTGCTGCATAACATTGCTGAGCTGTAAAATGATTCAGTCATTGGCTCCTAAGTATTTGCTGATATAAATTTAAATGGCAACTTTTTTTTTGGCAGGACAGTGTAATACGCTGGTTTATTTTGGGCTCTAGTGATGGGGAGACATGACACTTGGAAGCCCACAGAATGATGGATTGCTGTATCCTGTCAATCACTGTCTACGTTTGCACAGTGAAAATCTATCAAGTAACCACTGGGAGAAGTAGGATTTGCCAGTTATCAGTCACTGACAGTACATGGAGATCCACCATTGTATCAGAAGCCTCATTTTCTTAATCTGTTACATGTCTCAGTGATGAAACATGGAAGTGAAAGTACCAGTACAGTTCTTGCCTAGAATTACAGCATTTTAATTTATCCCAGATAATAAAACCAACTTGAGGTTTTCACCTATCGAGTCAATACTACCCTTCAGGCCAAATAATGCAAATCCCCATGCAAATATTTTTTGGGAATGTTTCTATCACATTTTGGATATTATCAATTGAATTAAGTAAGTAAAGGTGGGAAAACTCAGTTCTATTGTGTTTTCATCTCAGGCTGTAAAGTGACAAAATGTGATTTTTAGGACGGATGGTTCTTTTCTATACACACTGTAGGCCGCGGGCAGCCTAGCATTAACATACCGGCAGAATAAATCTGCTCTATCCACAATGAAAAGTCTGATGTCCTCACATGATGATACTCACAGCTGAATATTCTCCATAAACATAACCAAGAATTATACAGTCTATAAAAATCCTCTTTTGGTTATCCACGCAAAGTTTGGTCAGACCTGGAATGAACACGAAATGCCGCTTGAACTGTGAGGATCGCTTCAGTAACTCCTGGAATCAGGGTAAGCCTGTATTCAACCTTGGCAACAAAGAGATCATTAAACCTCCCTGCGATCGAGGTCTTGTGTACTTATGTAAACGCCAGTCAGAAACCTGGTGATTAATCCTCCCCCACTGGTTATGTTCACACACCTGTACCCCATGGAGGGGGTAAGCTAACCAAAAGACTCTTGCCCCCCTGCGCTGATACAAAGCAGTTTTCATTTGAAAGGGTGCCAGAAGGTTCCGTATTAATGCCCCACACATCGCTCACCCACCGCACTTCATTATGTCTTCAACGGCATCTCCTCAGCCCTCGGGACTGAGCTGCGTGGGTGTAGCTGTAGTAACATAGGGGCTTTTTCTGTGAGACTCTGGAGAGCACTGGTGGCTGGGAGCTGGCAGATCGTGCAGGTAGCCAGCATGACAACTGCAGTTGCTAAAAAAACAAAAGAGAGTGTTACCAGCTACAGAAGCCATAATGTATGTAGTGTTAAGTACATCATAGGAAACAAGTCTTCCTGATTCATAATTCTGGCCACACCCCTTTTGCTTCCTCCTTGCAGCCACACCCCTTTCTTCCAATGTTACCATACCTCTTTTTACTTCCTCTTTGTCTCCCTGTGATTCCCATTTGCTACCACACTCTTTTGTTCCCTCCTGTAGCCACACCCCTCTGATTCCAAATTGTAGCCACACATGAGTGATGTCTTGTTAACTAAACCAGGCTCAGTTGTAGCCAGTTAAATGATATTTATGGGGTCTCTGCCTTTGCTACTTCCCCTGTGGCTGTCCTAGTGCTAGTACATTGTGGGATTGGTTTGTCTTTCTTGCTCCAGGGCTTCTGGTCTCTGCACCCCACCACCCCAGGAGAACTGGTTTTCTGTTTTGCGAGAAAGTGGCTGAACACTGTGAATGTACACCAGACCTCAAGAAGGACACAGGCATTTCACATCCTAAACCTCTTCCCATCACCTTAAGTGAAATAAAACCCACCTCAGACTTGTGAACGGAGTCCCTGTTACCTGTGACCAGGGTGCAATCTGACCAATCAGATAAAAAAATCAAAAGTAGTAGGCAGAGGAAGGGAAAGCAGCATCTGGAGGCTGTTCAGACCCACAATTCCATGTAACCAAGAGCAAAACTGATTATTTGTGATATTATTTTAGGTAATTCATTTTACTCAGTCAAGTATTAGTTAATTAAAATCTCCACATATAAATTAACTATTCTGTAGTTGTAAGTTAATGTATTTTTTTCTCCAGGCAAATATGCTTCTAATTTTGGATTTATTGCATTTATTTTGCCGTCACTAATGCTTTTCAGGCTTCTGTTAATTTGAATTTCAACAGGCTAAAATTAGCATGGGCATATTATAGTAGGTATATGATCATTAATAATGATGAGTGAAATGGTTTTCTCTCAGCTTACTAACAAAGTACTGTTAGTATACATCCATATATCCATCCATTTACTGAAACCGCTCGTCCTATTCAGGGCTGTGGGGGGTCCGGAGCCAATTGGCACAAGGCAGGTAACAACCCAGGATGGGGCGCCAACCCATCGCAGGGCACACTCACCTACACACACCTAAAGGCCATTTGGCAACTCCAATCAGCGTGTTTTTGGACTGTGGAGGGAAACTGGAGTACCTGGAGGAAACCCCATGATGACACGGGGAGAACATGCAAACTCCACACACGAGAGCCCTGGAGACCCAGGTCCCAGAGGTGTGAGGTGACTGCTGAGCACTGCAGCACCAAGCCGCCCTCATCTGTGTATGTAATTTGTAATATCATCAATGAGTATGTAATATTATTGTCATTTATGAGTAAAATTACACAGCACACTAACTGTTGTCATGCTAAATATAGATTAGCATTCTAAAAGGAATGCAACAACAATCCCACAATGCACATATGTGGAGCTAACCTGGTGAGTTGTGGTAAAAACGTACCCAATACTGTACCCACTGTGGCTCATCCCTCTTACAAATTCCCAGCAATCATTAGAATCGTCATTATCTGAGACTATGAGATTTTGACGAACCACATAAACAGAACAGAATGATGCTTTGAACACAATATTTAAAGAAATGCTAGTAGAACACTGGCATTATGGCACATATTCATGAGTATTATTTTTATGTTAAACAGAAAATCAATTTCCTTCCCAACCCAGATGTCTTCCCTGTGCCAGTCCTAGCCAATGTAGCACCCGAGGTGAGCATCACCGCCAACACCCCCCATCCAAAGCAAACTATAATATTTAATGAAAGTAGATAATGATTTCAGAATATTTCCTACTCAAATTTAATTTACGCTCCAGACTTGAATATCTCTGCTCCATAGTTTGCTTGGTCTTTGATTCCAGTACAATAAGGTTATTTAATACATTTTATTTCCTCAAATTGCTTCCTACCACAGAACAGAGAGTTTGCGGGTGATTGGTGACTCACTTGTTATTGTAATCCTGGGTAATTCTTTTCACATGTGCTGTTTGGGAACGAGTGGGGAGCAGCTTCAGACCTTTTCAGTTAGGTTTCGTATCTCCCCCCTGGCACGACACATGCCCTCCCACGGGTGTAAGGAAATGCAAATCGTAACACCCCCCCCCCCCCTCCCCTCACCATCACCACTGTTCCTTTTTTTATCGCTATTCAGTTCAGTATCTTCATTTTAAAACCGCAGTCTTCCTCTGAATACAGGGGTAAGATGCTTTTTCACGCGCTAACCTATCTTGTTACAGAATTTAATCACCGTCATTACAATGCGTTAGGCGAGGAGACAAAATTACTGCAATAAATTTTCTGTTGTTCTGAGGGTGACAGTAACGGGCTATAATGTATGCTTATTTATGATAATAATCCGCAAAAATAACATGTAAATAAAAAATTGCATATTTCTAATACCTTGATTTCCTTCAGTATATAAAAAATATATGTTTTTACGCAGCACCACATTCATATTTGGTTACAGGCAGTATTATTACTAGTTATCGGGTTTTCTGGGTTTGTCTTCAATAAATTCAGTTTGACTTTGCCTTTAAGGCCGTCCTACAGACTCAAAAAGCTTCATTAAACGTGCCGACAAGTGAGAAGAACGACCAGGCTGATGATGAAAGACTCTGGACCAGAGTTTGAAAGACTCTTAATGAACTGTGACGCTTTTTCATAGGTGTACAACTTGTTCACTTCGCCTGAATAACACGCAATCTGCAAATGCTCTTAGCGACTGTGCACAAGATGCGAGGCAGCCCCTCCAAGCGCAGGCGTGTAAACACGGAACAAACCGTCTTGCTTGAATAAACCGGCGTTGTTAGTTGCACTTAAGCAGATAAGGAGCCTCTCTGATGTGAAAGCTTGACCTTGTATTGACATGTAATTCCTAAACGGGTCCATAAACGGAAGGTTGTTGCAAGCCTGGCGAGGAACTTAACCTGACTTGCTCCTATATAAACAGCTGTTTAAGTCGGTTTAGATAAATCTAAGTTTCTTCGCATGAAAGTTTCAGCTAAGAAACTACAGGCAAGTTCTGTAAAAGAGGGGTGATTAGCTGGTGAAGATTAGAAACCGGAAGGAGGTTGGTTTACAGCCCAAGAGGTATCCTACTCTTGTATGTTCAGGTCTTAGTTATCAGGCATGTCCAAGTACTTTCTTACCCATACTGCACAAATGCCTAATAAGTACTGATAACTGCAAAAGTAGTTTCATATCCGACTTTTAATGTTCTAAAATAAATATCTCCCGGCCCACAATCTAAATTGTCTGTAACACTCATTTCAAGGTTTTGATCCATTCCATTTAATCCAGTAATTTCTGCCTTCTCAACCTCATGACTAATTGGCCATTTTGCAGTAGGGGGAGGCGTGTCTGGGAGAGGAAGCAGATCCCGTAAAGAGAAATTCAGATAATTACAGTGTTAACGATTTGGTCCCGTAGGACCTATTTTTGTGCACAGCCATTGAGGCAGTGAGCTCTCGTCGTTCTATAACACGAAAGCCGACATATAACCAGAAATCTACAAGCTCAAACCCCTATGAGAGTCACCGTTGTTGTGCATCAACATCTTCCCTCTCTCTGTAGTCATTAACATCTACTGTAAACAACTAATCTGTTCTTATTTCAGCACCCAAAGTTCATATACCCCACTTCCAAAGAAAGTTCAAGATTGTTTCCGTCTCTTTTAAAATGTCTTTCATTTTCAGCCATCCTGGGATCAAATGAACTAGTGACTTTTTAATGATACCTTGCCTGAATATGGTGGCTCTTAAAATCTAATTGTGTGGGATGAGCTCCCCCTTCAGGTGATCCATCCACTCCACCGTAATTTCTCCTCCTACAGAATTACAGTTATGTCATTCATTCATGTCCCAATACAGGCTTGGAGTAAGGGGACTATACCGGCAGGAACAGGACAACACTGCAGGCACACACTCACAAAAAATCACACATTGTGAACAATTTGCAATGAAGAATTTACCTTGCTGCATGTCTTTTAACCAGGGTTGACCCAACCTTTGTTGGCACCCTAAACAAAAATGAATTAACACAATTGTCATTTGTACCCTTCCTTCCCATTCTAACACGCTGATCAGTTGGGGGGGGGGGGGGGGTGCCGGGGGCCGTTTACAAATTGGCCAAACAAAACAAGTTATGAGCGATAGACAATGAAAG
>JABFEA020000001.1:50511985-50524745 GCA_019775915.2 Cyphomyrus plagiostoma
CACCCACCTGCCCCCCCCCCCAGTGGCCCGTGAGTTTGGTGTCCCTTCAGATACTGTGGCTTCCTCACAGTCAGCCCCGGCCTCCACCTCCAGTGCCGTGCACATCCTCTCTCTGCTGCTGCGGCTGAGACAGTGCTGCTGCCACCTGTCCCTGCTGAAGAAGGTCACATGGTCACATGGTCGCACGCGGCTTGACTGTACCGCTCCCTCGTCCCTTGATTAACAAGCAGGCCTCCCGTGCCACCGCCCCATCTCTCGCAGACCCTGGATCAGTCAGAGCTGCAGGGAGACGGCATCGCACTGTCCCTGGAGCAGCAGCTAGGTGCCCTGTCGCTCTCGGAGCCCACGCCCGACCCCGACCCCGAAGACATGGTGTCCCTGAATGGAAACCGCTTCCGCTCCAGCCTGTTTGAAGACACCAGCTGTAGCACCAAGGTGAGGCTCTCGACCCGTCGCCGTCCGCTCTGCTTCCGTTCACTTTCTCATACGCCGCTTGAGGCTCTCGACCCGTCCCTTTCTCATACAGTGTTTGATGTCTTTTTTTTTTCCTTCAGATTGCTGCTATTCTGTCAGAGCTCAGGAAAATAAGGGAAGCTCACAGTGCCCAGAAATGGTATGTTTTTTTTTTTTTTTATATTAAAATTTATGAGGAGGATTCAGTCTCTACTTTGCCTTTGAATGCCATTATTGTGGGGGGAAAATAAAGTATTTTCTTGTGGCTGTGGTGGATAGCCGTTCGGACCCGTCACCAACCTTTTACCACAGAGTGTGGTATTAATTCACTGGGAGGGGTTTATAGTTGACTGTGATTGGCTGATGCAGGCATGCCCCTTCTCTGTATTTTTAGAACAGCGTGTCTGTCAGCTGATAGCTCCCATCCACGTTAGTGTAGCGATGCCTGACGTTCCTACTTCACCCCCCCCACCAGTGTGATCGTGTCCCAGTGGACCAGTATGCTGCACATAGTGGCTGTTCATCTGCGGGAGCTCGGCCTGAGGTTCGCCGTCATAGATGGGACGGTCAACCCCAAGCGGCGTATGGATTTGGTCGAGGAGTTCAACAATGACCCCAAGGGACCACAGGTACCAACCTGCCCATGTGACCGTTACGTGCTCAGGGTGTTTTGGTGGCATGTTTCGAGTGGTAGTGAACGTCACCACTGTCCTCTGGTATATCAGGACACTATAGCAGGTCCAGATTACCTGTGTCACAGCAAGACTCTTTGTGAACTGAGTCAATATCTTTCAAATCCCCAGAGAGCCTGAAATAAACTTTGATACGGTTTCTCCTTTGTGACAGAGGCACTGGGGGCGTTACCTCTGAAAGGTCTTGTGTGTTGCAGGCGTAACGATTTCCTTGAATTTCCACCACAGGTGATGCTGGTTTCGCTCTGTGCTGGAGGTGTAGGGATTAACCTGGTTGGTGGGAATCACCTTTTCCTCATGGACATGCATTGGTGAGACTCGTACTCTCTTTTTTCAGACTTACCATTAGACAGCATGTCCTGAGGTAGTTTTGAATGTATTTAGTAGATACTGGAAAATCAGTTCTATTGGACCAAAGTAATGTAGCCGTAGTGGAGAGATCAGGAAAACTAGCTTGGTTCTAACTGAGCATCAACAGTAAGCCCCCAGCTCCAAAGATTTCTTCACGTCTTCCCTGTGTTCAGGAACCCGGCCTTGGAAGACCAAGCCTGTGACCGCATCTACAGGGTGGGCCAGACCCGAAACGTTACCATTCACAGGTAAGGAGAACAGCGTAACTCACTGCAGGAAGCCTCACCACCTGGGTTTAAGACTTCCTGTACATCAGGAAACTATTCCCAGTTCATAGCTGAAGCTAAGTATGTAATTTTTAAATCAGTCTGAACCTTGTGGTGAAATGCTTGTTCTTATGATCTTCATGTAATGTTCCTTCCCCAAGGTTTGTTTGTGGAGGCACTGTGGAGGAAAAGATCTCCTCCCTTCAAGAGAAGAAGAAAGAGCTGGCAAAGAAGGTGCTATCAGGCACAAGCGACTCCTTCACCAAACTCTCGCTGGCTGACCTCAGAGTTATCTTTGGAGTTTGAGCAAATGAAAGTGCTGGACACACTACAGATGCTCCTCGAGCATGTTAGGGGACAGGTGCAGAAAGACAGCATCTTCACAGATCTGCAAAAAAGATATCTGCACTTGTAAATAACTAGGTCCCCTTTTATGAATTTCCATAAAAAACACTACGTTGTTTTTGTAGCGCCATCTCTGGTGGAAATGACTAATCTAATGTGTGATTTCATGGTTGATGCTACAGCCTGAAAACAGTTTCTTTACAATCGGATTCAGCATGTATATTATACATTAACCATGGTTAAGTATGGTTATGTTCTTGCTATTTGTCATGAGCTGAGAGTTCTGGTGTAAGTTGTACCGGTTTTAATGTACAATAATTTCAGCTTCTATATATGTTTTATGTGTTAACGTATTTTAAGACAGAGGTGGCGTTTGCATGAAGCTTGTGAACAATTACCGTGTTCAATGTTGCTGTTTTTAATAAATTTTTCAGTAATATAAAAAATGCCATAGTCACTAGTTTGGTTTCTAATAAGAATAATATCTAATCAATCTCTTTGTTAATATCTATGTACCGAGCCGTAGCTCTCATTTCTTCGGAGACCCACCTTAGTAATTTCGAAGCCTGTAGCAGTGTCTTTCCTCTCGCTGACGCGTGATGTCAGTATTGTTCTGAAAAGCAGCCGCTCCAAAATAGGACCTGGGAAATAACTCAATGTTTTATCTCATTAGCTTTTCTACAAAGAAGGGTGAGATGATTATTCCCTATCTGCTAATTATCACAAGGTATTAGTCGTTTAGAAAAACGTTACTATGCAATTTCCGTTAAAATAGCCTAAAGTCTCCCGTTATTTCCATTCATGTCAAACTTAATTTTTCATGTCCCGGATTCCGAGGCGTTCGTATGCTGTTTATTTACTTTCCATATGTCAAATCATCCCAAATTCGCAGAATAAATGGCTGCTGTGTGGGAAAATGATGTTTAGAACAGCCTTTGCTGATGCTGGATTAGTGCTTTGCTAGGCTGGTGGGTCCTCCTGTCACACGTCAGAGCCTTGATGTTAGCACAAAAACTTCATCTCGGAATAATAATGATCCTGGATGCCATCGAAGCGCCCATAAAATAACCTGGAACAAATTTAACACTATTCCCTCTTCATTCATTAAATCCTTCCGGGAAGTTCGTTTGCCTCCTCATTGCATCATGGTTTGTATGACCTGCCTATAGGTGCATCAGCCCTACGTCAGTGGAAACCCTGTCCACAGCGTGCGCAGATTTTCCAGCCTTTTTAAAACTACTTTCACTAGCAAAGGTGGCGCTGGTTCAAACAACATAGTTGCATCAAAAGCGTAAGTTAAATTGAAAATCTGTACAAACAGCCCCGCTGGACGTTCCAGCATGGAAATACTGCTCAGTATATATATGCAAAATAGACCCGGCGAGATATCCAGGATCGGAAACCTTATAGTCTCTCGCAATTATAAACATCTAGCGACTTGTTTGATTCTGTATAGAGACTCTTGGATCTCTACTGATTCTAAAAACTATGATGCTAATCATATTCAACAGATTGCACCAAATCGCGACTACGGGTTGTTGTTGTTTTTTGTTTGCGCGTAGGTTTCTTGAATTAATTCAAACATCTCAGAAAACTGAACTTCGTGACAGCTCTTCCTTTTCCCTCCCTACGGGGGGGGGGGGGGGTTTCTTTAACAAAGGCGGTTTCTTACAAGGGCCGATTCCAGGACTGGGAAATAAAATACCGCTTTCCACCACCAGATCGAGAGAATCATATTCTGATTTCTTAGAACATGCATTCAAATAAAGGTGTATGAAATATATAGGAAAATGCATTTTTATTTATGTTTTAGGAAGTATCCATAATAATGTATTTTAGTTTTCATCAGGACCACTAGCCTTATTTTAAAGCTGATTCTTGGGTCCATCAGCTGTGCTCTTCATTGGTTACCGAAGAAGGTACCTCCTGAAATGCCAGCAAACTTCTACGTTTTAGGTTGGCCAGATTAGCATACAGTGTCTGTTTGAAGAGGACACCATGGCATCACATACAGGGCTGGCTTGTTTGCTAAATTTGTTCTCTTGACATTTTGTGAGGTCATGATTCTTTTTCTGGACACCATTACTGACAATTTGTCTCACCAACCGTCAAAGATCAAACAGGAAACAGTCTTTACAATATTCCCTTATCAGGAACCCATCATATCCTCATAATAATTATATTCTGACAGGACCATATTATTAATCTCTAACAGGTTCTGTAACCTCCTGAGACCCCACCCATTCATTTATGTCCATTGTAGTGGACATTCTATTTTTGCTTTTATCTTTTCACTGGTGTTAGGAAACATGGCATGCTCTGAAATTAAAAATAAAATTGAAAGAATCTAAATTGTAAGATGTCTTATTTCCTCCAAAGACAAATAACCTACAATTGAAGGACACTTTTTTCCTTGGGTCTCAGGAAGATATGCATCATAGTTCCAAATGATGACCAATGTGTCTGCTTTAAGATGAGGACTGTACAGGTCATAGTTTAAAAAAAAATCTGCAAACTATGTTGGATTCTGGCCTTCCAGGACCGGAATTGGGGAACCCTGTTCTAGGGACTCCTTTCAGTTTAGACACACTCATCCTATAATTATTACCAGGTCAAGACACATGGATCATTGATGTCACGTTCTCTGCTACATTATATATTTCACAGCAGCAGACACACTACTGAGATATTCTGTTCTGTATTATTGTAATACTTTATCCACCGCGCCCTGATACATCATAACGAATCTATCAGGCTTCTTGATATTGCCTTGATTTACGGTGGTCAGCATAGTTTTCAAAAAGCATCGCCCTCCCTCATTGTTAACAATTTGTGACACTAATGGACACCTCTCCGTGTGCGAGACATTTACCCCTCACGGGCTGACAATGACATACTGAAAATAAATTTGCAATCTGTGTTTGCAATCACAGGTAAAAAAACGTTAAGGACGTTATAATGCAAAGATATATGCACAGCCTACGTACAGCACCATGTTGAAATGAACATTTCATTTATTAACACTGACATTTCAAATATTTTGGAAGAATCCACTCAAAGGAGATAGAGCCAGAAACTTTTTGCAAAGAAAGTTCTGGTCTGACCACCGCGACCCTCCTCAAGTCGTGGACGGTTGGATTGATTCTGGAAAATACTACATTACAGTTGTAAGACTAGGGTGCTACAGTACTTGCCATATGTAAATTATAGTGCCCGAATTATTAATAATGCATTCATTGTAAAATCCGTTACCACGATGCACTGCACCAGCGAATTAATGACATCGCTAAATTGCGGGATTACCACGTGACCATGAGTGCTTCGCCTATTATTCGCATACAGCTCCGGGCGCTTGTAGCTTTGTTAGCACACGGACAGCTTCGAGTTTGAGAATTGAGTGACGCTCCCTTAAGTTGTCGACGCCCGGAGCTTGATGGGATACCGGAGGACCGAAAGGAGGAGGAGCTGTGACTGCAGTTAAAACAGCAACTCGAGAGGAGGATTTAACTGCCTCCCCTCCACGAGCCGGCCGACGGACAATGGAGTGCGAAACGCATATACGCGGCGCCGGGGTTATGTGACGACTTTTGCGGAGGCCCGGGCCACCGTTCCAATTGGCTGTGTTTTCTTTTTTTAACTTTCTTGTATGGCCCCGGGAAGGAACTGAGGTGATGCCGAGGCGAGGCAGAAGCTGGCAGTCCATCGCGGCCGCCGCCGTTAACTAGATGCCTGCACTCGGAATCGGTAAGTCGGCTCACGAGTGTCCGCCTCACACCGGCGCTTAATCGCCTTCGGGGGGAATGAATGAATAAATAAATCAAAGTCTAATACGTGGGTGTGGGGGAGGTATCAGTAGGGTGAAAATTATGTAAGCAGTCCCGCAGCTGCGTCGCTGTTGAATCTGGCGATCTGGTGACCGGTTAAGGGTGGGGGGATCCCGGGTTAAGGCGCCGCCGACGTAGAATCGAGGCCCGTTTTTCAGTAAACACCAACAGCACTGTTCCGTTTTGCGGGGCGTCGATCAACTGGTTTTAGGGCGACTGTCCAGTTAATCTGGCTTGCTGAAAACTTTGCCCCTTGCCCAGAAAGCGACCCCGAGCCTGTCAGCGGGGTGGGGGCGTGTTTATTTCCAATTCGGTTGTGTCGTGTGCTTGACTAATTAAAAGTACACATTATTTAATTACCTGGTGTATGTAAGCACATTAGTTTGTTGGGGGAGAACGGTTAAATCATAAGCACTCCCCGATAAACCTGGATCCGTTGCTTTTGAAGGAAATGCACTAATGCTTTCAGATCACCGTTAAGTCGGGGATAGTAGATCCGTGAGATTTTGGGAGGTTATCTGTAAAACACATCGTCGTGATAAGGGGTACGTCCCCCCGCGCACACAAATCGCTTGAATGGGTTAAACCGCGCAGACGGCTCGGTCTTTCTGGTTTGGGTAGTTAAACACGTGTTACCCGTTAGCGCTGTGTGCGCAGGTAAGGGAAGCCGTGTTTAATCAAAAATCATTCACCACTTCACTAGATATGTTAATAGGGGTTCTACCTGTACTTCTGTGGAGGTGTTTATACTGTAATTTGGTTAGCGGACAATAAGTGCTTAAGGCGATTTATTTTTACACTGCTATGGCAACGTTATGCATTAGTTTGCTCCTCATTAATTCTGCAAACAATCTTTTAAATGCCCTTCGTTTTTTGTAATGCACATGCCTGCAGTCCCGCAGCTGCGTCGCTGTTGAATCTGGCGATCTGGTGACCGGTTAAGGGTGGGGGGATCCCGGGTTAAGGCGCCGCCGACGTAGAATCGAGGCCCGTTTTTCAGTAAACACCAACAGCACTGTTCCGTTTTGCGGGGCGTCGATCAACTGGTTTTAGGGCGACTGTCCAGTTAATCTGGCTTGCTGAAAACTTTGCCCCTTGCCCAGAAAGCGACCCCGAGCCTGTCAGCGGGGTGGGGGCGTGTTTATTTCCAATTCGGTTGTGTCGTGTGCTTGACTAATTAAAAGTACACATTATTTAATTACCTGGTGTATGTAAGCACATTAGTTTGTTGGGGGAGAACGGTTAAATCATAAGCACTCCCCGATAAACCTGGATCCGTTGCTTTTGAAGGAAATGCACTAATGCTTTCAGATCACCGTTAAGTCGGGGATAGTAGATCCGTGAGATTTTGGGAGGTTATCTGTAAAACACATCGTCGTGATAAGGGGTACGTCCCCCCGCGCACACAAATCGCTTGAATGGGTTAAACCGCGCAGACGGCTCGGTCTTTCTGGTTTGGGTAGTTAAACACGTGTTACCCGTTAGCGCTGTGTGCGCAGGTAAGGGAAGCCGTGTTTAATCAAAAATCATTCACCACTTCACTAGATATGTTAATAGGGGTTCTACCTGTACTTCTGTGGAGGTGTTTATACTGTAATTTGGTTAGCGGACAATAAGTGCTTAAGGCGATTTATTTTTACACTGCTATGGCAACGTTATGCATTAGTTTGCTCCTCATTAATTCTGCAAACAATCTTTTAAATGCCCTTCGTTTTTTGTAATGCACATGCCTGGGTTTTCTTCTTTTCTTCAGGATATAACGACCTGAGATTTGTAATGACCGCACTCCTGAGCTGTCACCAGATAACCTTAAGGCTGGAGCCCCTGCTGTAGGAATGAGAGAAGGCAGCGGATGAAACTGTACCGGCTCCGTGTCGTCTTGTACCCAATCGTCACTAAATCATGACCACCCCAGCTCTTCTGCCGCTGTCAGGACGCAGGATCCCGACCCTCCCGCCTGGGGCGTCTTCCTTCTCACATCACCGGGCCACACTGCGGCTCTCTGAGAAGTTCATTCTCCTCCTGATCCTCAGTGCCTTTGTTACCTTGTGTTTTGGGGCGTTCTTCTTCCTGCCGGACAGCTCCAAGCATAAGCGGTTCGACCTGGGCTTGGAGGATGTGCTCATCCCACACATCGAACCCAACAAGGAGTCCCGGCTGCCTGGCGTGCCCATCATCCATGGACAAGGTGCTCATGATGAGCATCGACACAGGTAGGGGTCCAGTGGGTCGCCCCCACTCAGTGATCTCCTTGTCCAGCACGTTCTGTCAGTAAATAGGTGTTTCTGTGAGCCGCTTACTGACAATGGTGAGTAACTATCAGTGATGGCTGTGGGATAGTCATCAGTTGTGGGGGGTGTGGCTGATAATCATTTATCCATCCATATATCCATCTTCTGACCACTTATTCTGGTCAGGGGTGTGACATTTGTTTTGTTTATTAAGCACCCCCTAAAGTATTTGTAGTTCGACCTATCTGGTTTGGTCGTGTCTGTTTTGGTACTGACGCTGTCTGTCATGAAGACAGTCAGACTGACATGTTGTGGAATGCACTCATTTTAGTACAGAGGTCTACATGAGCTCTGCTGAAGGGTCCAGTGCTAGATCAAGTCAGACCTTAACTGATGGGCGTTCAACCATCAGCACCCTGCACGGTCGTCTCACGTGGCAATGAGCTAGTGCTCCAAGTATGTAGGTTGGGGCGTGTGGGGACTTGGTTGCAGAACCTCGCTTTTGCTGTGCTGGTTTCTTCAGAGGTGTCTGTAAAGTATCTGCTTTTTTCCCCCCAAACAGCTGTACAATTACATTTACAAGATAAACATTTATGATGGCAAATTAAAAAAAAACAGTGACAGAATGCATCTCTCCAAATAGCCAAATTAATTTGGTGCAGAATAGTGTGTTTCTTTTCAATTAATCAAGGCAACGGATGTTTTTACTCACCATTGATGGAAGGTGACACTATTTACAGTGTTCACAGGAAAATTAGTTTTTGTGGCTGCCTTGGACAAATACTTATTTCCGATTTTTATGTTTCATCATTTTAAATTGCATGGTGCCAGCCTTCACCTTACTTTAGCGTTAAGCTTTTGACGGATGATGACTGATAATTTAGGCCAGTGTTTTGTACCAAATGCGCATAATTACTAGCGTTACATAACAAACTGAGACTAACGACTTAAGGGGTCAGATTTGTGATGCATTGTGTTATCTGCAGCTATAGATTTTAAAATGGATAGTGCCTTAAACTCATTAATGCAACAAGCCAAACTGCTGTTGTGATAGTTCTTTGTGGGTCTAGTGAATGGTAGTTCTGTGACCTCATACCTCCGGGGCTGTGCAATTGAATTCCAGCTATGAGTGTGAACTACGCATGTTCCTCTGGATTTTGTGGTTTCTCTGGCTCCAAATTGTGTGCCCTGTAACGGGTGGGCATCCTTTCTCTGTGCCCTGTGTTTCCTCCAGGGCCATGTAACATGTTGCTGGGTAAACCATTCTGATAAAAGGAGTGTGATGCTGTGTTTTCTTGATTTATGTATTGATTTCATAGTAAATAAGTTGACCCAGCAAATGGTGCCCTTTGTCATCCAAACGTGGAGTGATACAGTTCCTCCTTGGAGATTTCTTAAACATAATAGCTAGTTGGAGACAAATTGATAATAGCAAAAGTACAAGTGTTTATTTTTTAAGTAGTTCATTATCTTGATTTACTCTGCAGGTGTTGTTCCTCTTCCTCCCCCCACCTTGTGCAACATCTGCAGGGTATGGCCACATACTGAGCATTTAGAGAATTTGTCTTGTAGCATTTGAACACAGGAGAAAGTGTTCAGTCAGATCCTGACATTTTGCAGCCTCCAGCCATTGTCTCGTGCATATCATACAGCAGCACCATGACCTGATGGTCCTGTTGGCCCGAATTATTTCTTTTTTTGCATTAGGTGAAAAGCAACTAAGATATTCTTCGGAGGGAAGTTGTTCAGATGGCTGGAGGTGGATCCAGTTTGGGATAGTGGACTCTCCTTCTGTGGTGTATCGCTTCTTTGATAAATCATTTGTAACTAATGTGCTGTCAGAGGCCAGTTTTACTAGAGATGCACCGATTTGATATTTGGATCGGTATTTGCACCAATCCAGACTTATTTTACGGATTAGTTATGGGCTATAAGGTGGGCGATACATTTAATTTATTTTTTTATTTTTTTTTTTATAAATCGGTTTAATTCGAATTTACAGTTCTGGTCTCTTTTTATGAATCGATTTTTATCACGTATTTTACACGCGAGCACCAAAAGCGATACTAATGCGACGCACTATTCTTCATCGGTAAATTAGAGCGGCACACCCAAACACTGTAGCAGATTCACAAACAATCTCCCAGCGAAATGAAAATAGCCGCAGCATCAGCACAACATCCAAAGTTAACTAAGCAACCACCACGACACATATTCAAACTGTGTGCCATATGATAAGAATGGGGCACGGTGGAAGGCAAATGCTGTCGCCATGTGTATTGCAAAAGACATGGTACCCATACATACTGTGGAAAAGCCAGGATTTATTAACATGCTTTTACAAGTTTCTAAAAGTGTTTACAATAGTGTCATCTCACTTACAAGCATCTTTTTTGGCTTGTCAGATTGCACTTTAACCCTAAAGTAAAAAAATAAAAAATAAATGGTTCAAAACAAGTTAACTTTATTTGTCAGTTGAGTAGGGGAGGGGAAAATCGATTAAAATCAAAAATTGGATGTATTGTGAATTATTTTTAGGCCATGTTGCCCAGCTCTAGCTATAAGTGACCGAACCACGTTCGATTAATTTAGTTTTTGGCCGTCTCTAAAAATATGTACAATCAGTCACTCGAGCACTTTCCATCAAGCTGAACACTAATGTTGCTGCCTTTTTTTTTTTTTTGCTGCTCAGTGGATGTAAACACAGTAACGTCCACCTGCTAAGGGTGGATGAAATTACCTAAAATTATCGTGGTATTTTTTACTTTTTGGATGGCGATGGCATTCTATCACAGTATTACATTTTTCCAAGTTTTGGGAGGAGTAGCATGTACTGTCCCTTTATGTAGCTAAATGCAAAAAATATGAAGAGCTCTTTTCCAAAATGACAAATCCATTATGATAGTTTTCAGGAAAATGACTTTTTTTTTTTTTTTACCTAGACCCACACATTTTTATTTATCCTGTTAAAATGGTTTGTTGGCTCAGTCTGAACATGTCGACCGATGTTTAAGTCAAACAACGGTATTGTTGATTATAAATTCAAAGTTTTTTTTCAAAACACTAAATCCATCCGTTCTTTTCCAAAATGTCATAAATCCATCCATTTATTTCCAAAAAGTCGATTGTTTATATGTGGTTATGTGTGAACATGCAACATATGACATCAAGGACTCATCATATAATAAATGAATATAAATCAAAATAAGTGCAAATGCATTAAAAAATACATTAAAATAGTAACTAACTAAATAGTACAATAAATATTAGCAATTTCATGTTTCAATATTGTCGACCGCATAAAAAATCCGGTAACAGCTTCTGGTGGCAGCAGCCTTGTGTTGACATCCTACAGCAGGTATTAATGCACTGCCTGAGTAACTAACCTTCTTTTTTTTGTTTTTTTTTTTTTTTTGTGGTTTTCTTTGTCCAGTCGGCATTTTCTACCTTCAGCTTTAGGTCTTACTGGCTCATCGATGCCATCAAAAGGGTTTAAAGCATTCATTTTGAAGAGGACACTAAACAAGATCGCAACAATACCATCGCCTCAGAGCAGCGCTAAGTTTAAGTCACACGCTCACCGAATTCTGATTCTGGTCGAGAGTACATATCGCCTTTTGACCAAAAAATAGGTACGGCGCTTATTGCGCTTTGGAAAGAAATGGCATCTTGCAGTACATTTTACACAAGGATATAGCGATTTGACAAAATGTTGATGGAGCAGTGAATGAGTCAGTGCACAGCAAAATGGCATGACAGACTCATTTAAAAAAAAAAAAAAAAAAAAAATTGCCGTTTATCACCTTTTGGAAAAGAACTCTTCATATATTTTATAAGTATACTTTAATCACTATTATATTTGGGTATGGGTGAAAAAATATAAAGTGACATACTATTCATTTCGTGATTGTCAGAGTAAAAACACAAAGTGAATGATAAGCCATTTCAGCCAAAAACTGCATTTTATAATTGCTTTGAAATAAAGCGCTGAGTTGCCGACTTTGGTCAGCTGGCTGGAGTGAGATTTTCAACTTGAGACAAGTCTGCACACGCATTTACATGTATGTAACAGTTTCATTACCTGGTAAATAGTCTGTAGGGTGTGTGAACTATCCCATCACACTTGATGTTGCTAATTTTAGGTTTATAATTTAAATAATTATAGATTTGACATAAGATTTCCTGTGTGCATATGTCTGAAAGTGTCTCGCCAGATGCATGAGGGTTGGTAACCCTGAAAACTTTACGTTTGTTTCACCTGAGTTTATTTGTATAAAAAACATTTTTTTTATAGAGTTGTTTAAAAAACAAACTTTGAACATGAAATCATCAATAAACTACATTCACTTCTCCTGGATTTTATAAAAAACGTACTGAAAAGCTTTACAGTTTCAGGGCAGAGCAGCCACTCTGGTACTGTAGGAACATTATGGCTTTTTGGTTGAGAATGTTAACACCAAATAACACCATGATTTAGTGAATATTTTACTTTTTAATTTTCTACAATACAGATATGTAACCACTAGTGTTGGGTGGTATACCGGTTCATACCGAAAACAGTTTTTTATTATTGTTATGATATGAATTTTTCTTATACC
>JABFEA020000001.1:50524845-50539704 GCA_019775915.2 Cyphomyrus plagiostoma
CAAACACATTATTAGCCGTATGTTATTAAGGTAGCGGATAGGCGCAATGGCTAATAATAAAATATAGTTAATGAGGGAACAAAGCAAAAACAAAACAAATATGTTGTGTAAAATGTGGTAAACACCCAGTCATACGTTAAATAAATAAATACTGTCGTATACCATGAAACTGATATAACTTTGAAAAATACCATATCAATTTTTGGTCATGCCGCCCAGCTCTAGTAACCAGGTTATTGCTTTATGTGTATAATTACACAAAATCTGTTTGAAATCCGTTTATGAATTTAATGTGCTGTCAGGACACGGCGTCAGAGTATATTTAACAGAAAATTCACACAACGTATATAAACTGGTTACCTATTACATATGAACAAATATTCAGATTAGCTTGGAAGAAAATAAAAATAAAGCATTTTATTAATAGGCTGTTTATATAACTGGGTTGTTGACTTCTCGTGGTGTTAGCGATATGGTGCAAATCTGTATGGTAATGCACAATCACACCGGTAATAACCATGATACTGGTGTGCGGCCCTCCACGACTGCCTGCTATGATTGTGCATAACCTTTGCAGTACGAAGAGCGTATGAACATCAGATAAGGTTAAACTAATCTTAACAAAAACTAAACATCACTAAAAGCACCCGCAATTGTACAAGACAAATAAGAAATGGATGATATGGGAGTCACTAGCTTGGGCTGTTTTGCGCACTCGCTTCAGGTTGTGATGCATTTCATTGCGATAGCAGCCCCTTTATACGTGATGCTGTTGCTGGTGGAAGAATAATTGTGGGGCTTTTTAAGCATTGGCCGCATATGTGTATACTCCCTTGAAAGATATTGAAATTGGACTGAGAACGCTTCAAAAATGCTTAAAATGATATACATAACATGCTATTCCATCTCATTTGTACGTTTCTAGTAGCCTAATTTAGTTTTTTTTCTTCATCTGTATTGACTAGCTTAAAAATAATATACATTTTATATATTCAAATATTAAAGTAAAAAAGTTCTTGTATGGGCAGTTGTGGATCGGATCGGAACTGAAAAAATGTGGATCAGTCTATCCATAAGTTATACCACTAACACTGTTAATCTTTAGTCACAACAATACTTTAGTTTCTTCCTCTGTGGTAGGAGTTTGCTAAACTATACACCAGTTTTTCTTACTCTCACACTCCAATGTCTAGTTTCAGTGAGTACGATGTGACAAACGGGTCTTCAGTCTCCCTAGAGGATATGGTTTTCTTCTCCTGATGGGTTTCAGGTCTCCATAGCTTTTTTTCCCAGCCCAATTCTGCCTGAAGAGGTGCTTGTTTCTGTTCCAGATCTTTACTTTTACTTTACTTTTACCTTTTTAATTTTCAGTCTGTATTGGATCATAGATGGATTTTCAAAGTTTTTTTTTTTGTTCTCATTTAAATGAAAGACTTCATGTTATCAGACCAGAGACACTCTTCACTACATTATAAGGCTTCCCTGTGTATAAGAATTCTTTCAGTACAGGTGTCGCACCCCCCCCATGTTCGGTGTCATCCTTTTTCTTCTCATTGAACTTGCACAGAATGTGGTTTGGAGACATGCCAAAGGCTTCAGTTGCCGTCATGGCAGATTTAGCAGGAGTGGAATTTCCCGGAAGCCTGCTGGAAGCCTTGTGTGTAGGGTAAGGAAACCCTTTCTCGGTGTCGTCTTGGCAGATCACAATCTGACTCATGCTACGTTGGTGATGTCACCACAACAGAGCGTTAGGTTAACTGAGAGCATGAAGGTACAATTTTTCATGTATATCTTCTCAAGTCCCTGCAAAGGATCCTGGGTGCTGGCTCATCGAGATCAACCGTGTCGCCTCATACTAGCCATGGAGCTCTTTGCAGAATACTCTATATGAAACCTACCTTCTATATAGATAGCTTGTTGAGTGCCCACTTTTGTTTGTTCAGTTTCAGGAATTGAACATCCACTTACCAGTTGTTGCAGTTATACCATACCACCCATTTTTCTGCACAATAGTCATAAAAAAACGCAGTCTGAATTCACACCTCTGCAATCTCATTTTTAAGTCACAATGGTTCTTGTGCATTGTATTACAACAGCAAGATCAAAACAGGCGCTCCTACTTTTCCCCACAGTGTTTCAAGCATTCCATGATTGTGCATCCTCTTTTTAAAAGGTGCTTTTCCAGTGCACCAGGTACCTTACATTTGGTACCTGAAGGTACCAAAAGTATGGTACTTCAAAATTTTGATTTTCCAGTGGTGTAAAAACCAGTTCTGGCACTGGATGATATCACAGCGTGAGCCAGGGTATTTTGTACTGAATTCGAAAAATGGTTGTCTAATGTGTGATGTTAATACCAACATCGCATGCTGTGCATGTGCAATGTTTATTTTGCCAGTCAGCTTTTTCTTACTTTCAATTCAATGTGTATATGCACATTATAGCTCAGGCAGGTTGTTTTGCTAAAACATTTTTACTCTGTCATAGGAAAAAAGTTTTGTAATTTTAATCTTGAGGAAGAATAATAATTATTTAGTATATCATTTTCATCCTTGTAGTTCAAGTCACTCCTAAATGGGTTTTTGAGAAATTTATGGTAAACTCTTTTTGTTTTATAAATACCCCAATATTTCTTACAACAAAATCACATTACAATATTTAGAAGTTTTTCAATACTGTGCTGTCATAGTATATTATGCAAAATATTTCTTTTTTATGTTATCCTGATCTCTGGTTCTTTAAATTGCAGTTAAAGCTTAATTTGCCCATGCATCCATTGTTGTTTAACTAAGCAGGCTATTTGCATGATCAAACCAGACAAAGAAAGCATTTCCTTCCCCAAAGTACCCCACTGGCACTTTTGGTGTGGCTGATTTGGTTACCTTAATTGAATGGCCAATTGAGTGTTTCCCTTCTGTTGTCAGAAGTTGATATACCACTCCTGTATCAATCATATGTTTGGCACAGTCATGTTTTGTTGGGTTTCCCTTTGCAGTTTGAGTGCAATAAATTGTTTAATTTAAGAACAAAAACTTGTTAGAGAATTGTGATCTTAATTCTAAGCAAAAAAATTCACATTCACTTTTTTTTTCAGAATCATGCAGCTCTACCTCCCACCCCTACCCTCCGATTAGAAATGAAAAACAAATAGTATACATCAGAACCAACCAGTCAAGGTCTCTGATTTTTAGAGCCAGCTGTTTTCAGTGTCAACCTAAGGTTTCTTTATTGAAGTAACAATTTGGATTGGAATTGGCCTAATTTGACATTAGAGCTGTCAATCAGGTGTTAATTGAGTCTTGTTAAGGTCTAAAAGCTCCAGGGCCTGAACTGCTCTCAAGGGCCCAGCCTTGGCAGAACAGGGCTGGTGTGAGCACTGTTGAGTTGTTTATGTTCATGTTTCAGAAGCTTCCGTTTTCATTGATTCTCCCTAGCTCTAATAGAAGCCTCTTCAGCATGTTGTGGGTCTGCACAATATGTGCTGTTAATATTGACATTGCGTGTTATGCACAGGCAATTGTCACATCGCAGGAATGCCAGTCGGCTATATTAAGTCCATCAATAAGTTAAACTAAATGCTTTAACTCTGTCATTGGAAGCAAAAATTGAAAGCATTTTAACGATCGTTCCTTTTCAAAATTAAGTGCAAGGTTTACTCCCGCTGCCTTTACATGACCTCTGTTTCTGCTCTCCAGGCCAGTCATAATCATTAGTGTCATTGCTGTTGGACACAGACTGTGGTGTGTTTGTGAGAAGTTTAGCAAAAATGAGTGCAAAGGAGACAAGTGAAGCATTAGTCACCAAAAGACATTCATTTGCTGCTGTATGGATTATTATTATTTTTAATTACATAGAGGATTATATTGAGTCAAAGTTTTTAGGTTCTAAAAATGTTTGACGAAATATCAATGAGATCTTTTTTAAATTCACCTACATTTGCTTTTCACAGCCATTTTGCCTTCAAAGCACCTCCACATACTGTATGTAATCTGTTATATTTTTGCTGTGTGAATGCCGGGCTGCATGGTGGCTGTGGCTCACTACTGCTGATTGATGGCCAAAACAATGCTTCATGAACCATTTGCTGTATTTTCTGACCCCACAAGATGGCACTCTCTGCTTATTTAAAATGCATATAACTGCATTATTGGCCACTAGTACCATTGTTTTTATTCGATTTTCATTTGCCATCATTTACAAAGTTTTGGAGTTGCATTACCTTAACACTTTTTTTCCATTGGATATGTGTATTTTAGCATACAAGGTTTTTCAGGAATGCATTGCTTGTGTTGTAGCAGGACTGGCTGTATAGTCAAATAGTTATTGTGATTATATATTTTGAGTTAAATTTCAATCCCATTTTGTTTCCGAAATACTGCAGTATTTATCACAAATTCTGATATTGCAATGCAATATTTTTTCCCCAACACGTACATCGCTAGATCCATATGTATCCGTACTCGTGACCGCCCCAAACCCTCCTGAAGCGTCAAGCCAGTTCTATGAGGAAACATATCAAACAGCACCAGGCCAGCAATGCGTCTTCATTTGCTGTCTTGTCTCCAGGCTGATCTATTGTTTCTTTTGTAATGCAGCAATCATTTCTGTTCTGTGTTGTTAATTTTTCAATGTCAAACATGACACGGTGTAGTAGGGTGAATGTATGAGGTTTTTTTTTCTACCAGTCTTGAGAGTGTGCGACAGCCAAAACCTGGCAATGTACACACACACACCCTAATCCATGTGTCAGCTCTGGGGCCTCGATGAAAAGACATTTTGATGTGAATGTTTTGGAAATAAGGGTCATCCGAGCCCTAATACACGTATTGTGGCATGCAGTGTGGCAATGTGATTACACCAACACAGCCAAATGTCAGGTTATGCTCAGATGGACTAGTCCAAATTCTCCCTTCTGAACTTAGAGGTCATTATGCCCCTTTGTCCCTTTGGAAACACAAAAAAATGTGTTTCTCCTTAAAGGAGCAGTTTCCCTGTGAGGTGATTTTGTTTTTCCTTCTCTGCTTGTGGGCATATTGGTAATGAGCTCTATTAGAATGTGCTGTAATGACTATGCCATGCGGGTTATGCAGAGGTAAACTGTGTGGCTTTAATGCATAGATATGAGCTATAATTACTGCCTGTGGAATATCAACTAATTGGCCTTTCTCACCTCTTCTTCGGTTTAGTTGGCTGGCATGCTTACTGCTGTGTGTGTGTGTGTGTGTGTGTGTGTGTGTGTGTGGTTTAGCATGTATATACGGTGGTGCCTTGGTTTGCAAGCATAATTTGTTCCTGAAACGTGCTTGTAATTCAAAGCACTTGTATATGAAAGCAAATTTTCCAATAAGAAATAATAGGAACTTGGATGATTTGTTCCACAACCGAATAATAGTCATATAAAAATGATTAATACAAAATATAAAGTAAAAATACATTTAAATTAACCTGCACTTTATCTTTGAAAAGAATCGTGGGTGGTGTGAGGGAGACGAGAGAACAACCATCGACTCAGTTGTGATTACGTGACGCTAGGCAGACAAAGCATATACGTAGTATTGTATTGACCTCGCTTTTTTATCAAGTTAAAACTTATTCAATTGTTGCTCGTCTTGCAAAACACTCACAGTCCAAGCTACTCGCAATCCAAGGTTTTATTGTACTTGCGTCGTTATGGCATGTGAGACCTGTGTTTTGTGGTCTTGCTTTCTGTGCAGCCACTCTGGTTTCAGCATGTGAGGATTTATTTGACATGACACTCATTCATTTACAGTATCAGCCTAATAGTTGCTGTTGGAGCGTAAGACAGTATGGCTGCCTATCAGGTTTGGCTCTGTGGGCTAAGGTGTGGCAGTCGGTGGCATATAGTAGGGGTGGGTGTTGTGGCAAAAATATCATATCACATTTTTTTTTTCAGGCAGGATCATGATCCATGATCGTATGATTATTTTTTTTTTATGTTTGTTTTGAAGGGAGTTTTGTAAGTTACTGAAAAGCAACAGCTTCAGTTTTGGAGAATCCAAACAAGTTCCATGTTATTGATGTTGAATTCTTTTTAGAGATCAAGCTCCTCTATGTTGTCCATGCTACTATGTTGCTAAATAAGGAAGGTGTTTCATGTTGTGACGCGGTTGCGAAAGGGAGAGGAGAAGAAGAAATCCAAGGCACTACCTAATACTACCAGTTTGCTATTACCAGTTTATGGTGTGTCAAATAGATTTGATTGACATGCAACTGATAGAAAGTTATTGTGCTACAGTACACAAACGGTCTCTCCATAATCGTTCATGATTTAATATTGTCAAATCAGACACCCGTAGCTGGTAGCATTAGCCTTGAGGTTTGGGATACCTCACTGACTGCAGGTGTGCTATTCTGAAAGACTTCCCTCCAGGTTGGGGCAGTCCAGCTCAGGTTTGTGACGTATCACAGTGGGAACACTGTAATTGAATTACTCCAGTGGCTCTGCCCCGGGGGTCACACTTTTACAGAACTCCTTGAATCTGAGCATTTAATGTTCAAACCTGGCACGCGTAGTCATTACTGCACAGGTGCAGTCCATGCATGTCCGAGGGTTGAAAGTGTGATAGGAGAGTGTCTAGGGCGCATAAAGCTCCTTGGAAGTTTTCTGATGTGTGAGGGTGTGCTCGTGTGCAGCTATGGGGAAAAAATTAGCAGCAATATATATTTTTAAAAATCATCTGCATTTTTAAATACTACTTTAATTCCGATTATGCTGGCAGAAGGCTACACTGCGAAGCAGGCTGCTTCCAGGCTCAAGGTTTCTAAGATGGCAGTTCACAACAACAAGGTGAAACAGGAGACACGGCCGTAATTAAATACCAGCCAGGTAGAGGGCACACGAAATTTTTTTATGTCAGAGATGACCATCAACTTATCTGGCAGTGCCCTATAAATTGCATGATGATCTCAAGTGACCTTCAGAAAGAATGGGAAACAAATATGGTGTGAAATGCACTGCTAGGGCAATCCGTAGCAGGCTCCTAGAAGCAGGACTGAAGACCCATAAAGCAAAGGAGAACCCCCCCCCTCATCAATAAAAGGCAGGGAATAGCCAGGCTGGAGTTTGCAAAAAAATGTATTTTGCATAAGCGCATTCGCATTAAATTGAGAAATTAAACGAAATGTTTTGCTGAGTTTTTTCAAAGCTGTATATAATTACATTGTGAAAACCAGGTATTTTGACATTGTGGTAAGGCTAAAGTTATAGGAGGTATTTTCTGCAAAAAAAAATAAAATTAAAATGATAAATAGTCTCTACTTTTCCGTTTAGTTTTCAAAGTCTATGCGCAAAAATCCCGCCAAAAATACACATTTCATTTTATTTTCCACTCATGCATGAGTCATTTGTGAAAAAAATTAAATAAAATTAAAACGCCTTTTTTGTCTTCATTTTCTAAATTGACTTAATTTCCTACTTTGCCTTTTCATTTTCAAGTTCATAACATGCAAATATATGTTAATTGAAATGGGCAGTGGGCGGAGCTATGGATCATAGCTGAGTTCACAGTATGATTGCAGATTCCGTTAAGTTTTTTGTACATGGTCACCCATGCTGCATGTAGCTTCTTATTTGCAGCTTTACTAGAAGGGAAGGTTTGCCTGGCACATGCTGCAGTTTTTCTGCAAGACTTCTTCACTTCTCGTATCTTGGAAATACAAAATAACTTGTGAATAAACAGTTTAAGCTGTAGCACATGTATTCATCACATGTATTTATCACAATTCATATAAGAATTTCACAAGTCTCTCTGTAATGAAAATAGCGGAATTACCCAGGCATAATGATATTTCTTTCATAATATTAAACTGGTCACGTGACACTTTGAGCAAGGGTACACATTGATTTGAATGAGCCACATTTCCAATTGGAATGTGGAGGACATATTCATCTTGGGTACGGCAAATATGAAATGCATAGCACACAGCAGGCACGTACGCCACTGTAAGGACACTGAAATTAGCCTGGGTTGGATAGGTGTTATAGGCTTCCTAGCTGGAAACATGGCAGTCTGGGCAATTTGTTAAATTTCAGTGTTTTCCTTACAATGGCATACCTGCATACATATATGTGCTACTGTATAAAAATTCTGTTCATATTTCATTTCATATTTTCAAAATCTCTTGAATATAAACTGTAGCATGTGCCACTGTGAACAGTCCCTTCTAGGGAATCTGGGAATAACTTGAGCCATGAAAGACGCTATGAACAAGAAGCTAAATGAATTGGAAGCTGCAGCTGAGTAGCTAATTTAAGCCACGTGTCACTTTAGCATTAGTTTGGTGACACGGGCAACAGAATCCATAAACACACTGACAAAATGTGGCTGTGATCCATAGCTCCGCCCACTGCCCACTCCAATTAACATATAATGGCATGTTGTGAACTTGAAAATGAAAAAGCAGAGTAGGAAATGAAAGGGGAAATTGGAAAATGAAAAGACAAAAAGGTTATTTAATTTTATTTTTTAATTTTTTAAATCTGACTCATACGTGAGTGGAAAATTAGCAAATGGTCATTTTATTTTTAATTTGGGCAGGATTTTTGAGCATAGACTTTGAAAACTAAGTGGCAGTGGAGATTGTATTTTCATTTTATCATTTCCATTTTATTTTTTGCAGAAAATACCTCCCATATAAACGATTTATCATTTTCACTTTCAAATTGAAATTGTGATTTTAAACAATGCAAATTACAAAGGCTTTGATTTAAGATATGCATTAAACAGCACACCTGACCCAGAGTTTAAAACTATCGCAAGAATAGTTTTATAACGTCATGCTTTCCTCCTTGTGTGACAGTCATTCTCACCAAACAGAAGCGCTGTGCTCCTCGGGTGCCACTCATGCTCACCAAACAGAAGTGTATATACCCACAAACAACAACGCATGAAACCTAAGGAAAATGTTACATTCGCGGTGTGAAAAAATATCCGTTTCACTTTATGCTTTTTGAATGACCTGTTTCTGTCATGGTCAGAGATTGTTACAGCTCTGTTAAGGGTCCAAGCAGCATTTGGCTGCTCACAGGTTTTGTGGTAATTGTTTTATGCTTGTTTGTTCTCTGCTCATTAAAATGTGAGTGTTTGTGTGTGAATTGCTTCCAGTAGGTGTTTCTTTATTTTCTTGCATTAGAATGTAGATAAGTTAGTATAGACGGACACCAACAGGATTCATGGTGTTCATCTGTTTCTTTTGATGACAGCAGTCTATATAAACTAAACATCATATCATTTTATTTTTATGACAATTATCCACAAAGTGTGCAGCTTTTGTCACTGCAGTATATCATTCTGGGCTTCTGGAAGAACATTTCGAGAGCCTCTTGATATGGGAAGTCTGAAACGTCTGGCCCATTTATTGAGATCTGCATGCAGGCTACAAGATGGTCTCCTTGCAGCCTATTGCGGATGCTTGCCTTGACCTGCAAATACAGTAACTGTTGGGCTTTAAAAGTGATAGCTGATAGCTTAGATTAGTGATAGTTTAAAGCAGAAAATCCCACTGTGAAGCGTATTATTTATTTTTTAAAAAACATGTTTTTGTCTGCTTTTCAGGTGGTTGACGTGACATATTTTCCGACACGTGCTCTCTGTCCGCTGGTGAGAGTGAGCTCACCTGTGTGTGCGTGCGCATTGGGGCGGAATTCCGCCATGTGTGATACAGAGAGCAGAGGAGAATTGTAAACAGGTGACCGTGTAGAGACAAAAACGACAAGCTGTTGTGTAAATAAGATAAATAACACAAAGCTATTTAGTTTGTTTAATAAAAGGACAATGTATAGACCTGTTCTATAGGAAAGGTGACCTTAAATGACTTCTGTTGAGATCTGGCTCTATATAGAAAATAAAATTAAATTAAATTGATTGACCTTCAAGGGGGGGCGGGAGGTGCCCCCCTAATGTAATGGTAGGAGAAACATTGGTGTTTCATGTGGTATTGATGCATCATGTGTTTTAAATCTATTACACAGAAAATATTGAAATATTGAACTGAATCTTGAATTTTAAAGAATTGTATAATAGCATTTAAAACAAATCATGATCATAATATGTCAAAAAATAAAGTGATTAGATATTTTCCCCAAATCATTCATTCCTATGTTGTGGAACATTTTTTTTTGGTCCCCACAAGGGAAAACTCAATTTTAAAAAAGTCCTGTGAATGCAGTCAAACTAAAATTACCAAAAGTGTTTTATTTTGTTTGGTTACTTATGGTTAAGGATAGGATTGGGTAGAGCTTAAGGTTGTCATTGTTGGGACTAGGGTTATGCCCATAGAAATGAATGAATGACCCACGCAAAGATGGCTCTCTACTGGCATACAAGAACTGAGCAATACCGTGAAGAGACTAGCTACAGCACAATTCCAGCTCACTTCAGATTTCCACTGCAGAAGGCTTGAGTCAGAGATGCTTATTTACTGTTCACATGGTACAAATAATGAATTGGCACATAGTAAGTCTGTGAAAATTTCAGTCTTACGTTAACATCAAACACTAGCAGAATTAGCATTCATTTGCGTGAATTTCCATTACGAATTCTGTTCTGCTGGTCTGTAGTACTTAAGTAGGTTGTTGGAAATTTTTCAAGTTCCAGATTATCAGGAGTGCAGCAATACATCGGGATGTGCGATAAGCAGGGGCACATCAGCGTGGGTATGGCTTTGGTACAGTTTAGACAATTCACAAAGGAAAACAATCACTTCATGGTACAGCTCGGGCATGGCTTGGTTCTTCCTAACACTGGAAAAGCGCCAATGTGTGTCTGTGTGTGTCTGTGCAGCTCTTCTTCCAGGATGTGCCTTCTTTGAAATACATGTTATTTTTTCTTTTTTCCCCTGTTCCTCTTCATGGTCTCAATCAGTGTCTCACCCCCTTTTTTGGATAATGGCATAACCCCCCCGAACCGACCTAACCTTTGTGAGAGTTCTTTGCAGCGTTGCATACAAGGGTCCTTTGGGCCTGCAGCAGCTGCTGAACAGCCTCCAGACAGGCTCTGCGGTCTCTCTGAACTGGAGAGGTTTCCTCCTGTGTCCTGTTTGCCCTGTGCTCCTCAAGTGGTGGCCGCAGCTCACACAGCCAGCTCGCATGTCACCTAACAGAAGCTTACCGCTAGACCTGGGGCCTGGGGAGAGAGACTCGCACACTTCACACAAAGGCCTTGTGTATGCTGATCCCCACAGGTCTGTGTGGTCCATATACCTTTTGTAAAATAATGGGGGGGGGGATTAATAAACATTGTTATTCGGTTTTCTTCCCGCAGCTATGAACACAAATGTTCCTAATAAGTTGTGGCAGTAATATATTATTTAATGTTGTTTCATCATCGCAAATTCAGAGAGCAAATCTACTGGCTGAGTATCATGTGACAGCCCCCCCTCCCACCAGTCAGTATTAATGGCTGTGGCATTACAAATGCAGCCTTCAGGCTGAGATGAACCTCTCGACTGCTCTGCTGAAACCATTCATATTTTAGCCACTGCGTCATTAAAGATTGCCGATCAGGCCAGGTCTCTTGGACTCCACGGTGTCCGATTACTCATGGAAAGAGAATGTATGTGATGTTCCCAGGACAAGACTAGGGCTGCTGGCAGATTTATTGAAGACTCGCTTTTGCCTAAAGAAGAAGAGTTGGCAGTATGTATTAGTGATGAGGGAGGAACTGAAGATTCAGTAAGTGTACTCTTGTTTAACACAATAGGGGTGAATAAGGTAACCAATGAAGGTCTGTAAAGTCCACCATTGATAATAAATGAACCCACCATGGGGTTCCAAGCCCTGGCTTCCAGTTGATCTGCCATATTTCAGTTTAACATGTCAACATATGGAAAAGTGGGGTATCGATTATTTATTTTCACCCTACAAGGATTTCCCGAACTTGCACAGCATAGACCTGCACTTCATGGCCTTGACAAAGTTCTGTATATTATTATTTTTTCCTTTCTCATTAATTAAAAGTAAAATTTGCTTTGTTTATGCCAAAACATAGAAATTCAGAGATTCCTCATTTTACAAAGGCTCTAAGTGTGTGTTTGTGTGTGTGGTAGGTGCAGGATGGTAAAAGCATGTAAGCAGCCCCCTCAGTAGTGAGGTCAGGGAGAGAAGGAGATGACCTGTGTGAGTCAATAGGGTGTAGGAGGGTGCAGCCAGCTTGAGAATATATAGATCATAACCAGGCTCCATGTCATTAGCAGCAATATAGATTAGGGATGCCCAGGTGCAATGGCTTCGCTTAGTGCTCGGCTGTTTGGTTCATTGCTAGGTGCAGGAGGGAGGAGAACCCAGAGATCTTTGTACACTATGGGTTGGTCTAGTTGGAGCTGACCACCTTATCTGCTGCGGTTATTCTAAGGTACTCTAAGACCATTACACAATTTTGGCCCTGTTTTTTTTTTTTTGTTTGTTTTTTTGTTTGGCTCACTGACTGTTTTTGGAGATCTCTGACAAAACCGTCAGTCCGGAGGCATATCAGTATTTGATCGGTGGTGGCAAATATGTAAATTGCTCGAGGACGTGACCTGACAGAATCCACCAGGTTAAAATATCTGGTCTGACTCCGAATCCTGAAAAGTGTTGCAACTGGCAATGAGTGAGGTGATGAGCTACAGCCAACGAAAGCAGACACAGGGTAAGGTGTAACCTGTGGCAGGAGTTTAAAAAAGGTGCAAATAGTTCTGTTTGTTTAGAAACTGTTCTTAGTGCTATGTTATATGCCGGGTCACTAAGGGTCCAAGGTATGTTATACTGTTTTTCTGGAAACTTATATGTATACAAGGGTTAATTTGCCACGTATTTGTAAATGTTCAGCACTTGTCTTCTCATTTAACTTGTCATTCTTGCACATAATTTTGTAACAAATGTAGTTTGAAGACCAGACAGGCTAGTCAGTGATTCCTCCTGGTAAAAGTTCCTGTGTTGTTTGCCCCCCCGTCATCGATTAGTCATGTAGTGTGTAAACCAAAACCTAATGATTCCTGATCACAAAACAAGTTGCGTAGTGTGAATGGCATAGCGATCTGACCACTTTGAAAGTCGTGGTGTGAACATAGCCTTAGCTGTGAGCTGCGATTAGCGCTAGTGTGCAGCTTTCATGTGTTTTCAGATACCTCCACAAGTACGCTTTCCCCCCAACCTAACTAGAGTCAGGCTCTCGTCAAATAGAGGTGGGTAAGGTTGAGCTGTGTCACTGCAAGAAATTCTGCTCTCTCGTTGGAGGAACTGAGTTTTTGTTTTGGCTTACTGAAAAGCAATTGCGGAACCAAATGTATGGAATAGGATTTAGACCCATTAAGGGAAACGATAGAAAGACTGTACAAGGTCAGTTTGGGAGCAGGCACATCAACTACACCAGTCTCCAGTCACTGGTACAGAACTCTTTGATCCTTGTGACTGGTTACTGTTGTTACTAGCATTTTGTTTTTAATAATGTCATTTAACATGCAGTTGATTTCCCAATACAGTATTGTCTGCCTTGAGCATGTTCCTGCATTACCCAGAATGCAAGGAAATCCTGCCGTCTGGGCTCCCTATAGGCCTGTGAGCTGTTTGAACCTATAGGGGGATTCCGTTTAATTAGACGAGTGCATTGAGACTGATCAGTGGTGTGAAAATAAACAAGAATCAAATTACAATAGTCTTGAAGTCCACGATGAGAATGAGACACAAGAGACTTTCTGCCAGTAAAGGGATCAAACGGGAAACCCAGTGGACGTAATTGATTCGGGCTAAGCTCAACATTTTCATTCTGGGACCACTGTGGGTAGCTTTGTTTCTTTTGCTGAATAAATGGTTCTCTTAGAAAGGCCTATCCATTACAAGAACTGGAAAGCCAAAAATCACTAGTAATTGTACATAACTGACACAGTCATCTGTATAGTGTGTAAAAACGTGATGGTTTTTCCTGTCGCCATTTTGTCTGATTGACGGAAAGTGGACCAGCATTAGCCTCAGGAATTCGCAAGGTCTGCGTTTCAACTTGCTTACGTCTCCTCTTCTGTGTCAGCGCTTCAGATGCTGTCAGTGTTTATAGTTTTGCCAGTGTTCTGCTTGAGCACATTCTAGTGTTTCTAGTGTTCCTTGTTTCGTGTGCGTGAATTCTGGTGTCACGTAGACCAGTCACAAAAGAGAAATTTTGCTGGATGACAAATTGTCCCAGGAATTATTGCGATAAACGATAACATTGCACTGACACAAACGTCATACGGCTCACTTGATTTCGGTTTGAGTAACTATGAGCACATGAAAGGATAAACTTATGTTTCAGGAGCTAAAAAAACAACAATAATAATAATTTCGTAAGTGCACCATGTAAGTTTCCATGCAAACCTCTGGGAAATTTGGCAAATCCAACATATTTATACTCACGTTTCATATCATTTATTGCCACATTTTACTTTACCGCTTTTTAGTGAACACGTCTTCCTGGACGAAATTATAATCGGATGATCGTCATAACAGAGTTTTCTCGGTTTCTTTCTATCTCAGTCCAACTGTGTATATTTCTTACATGAATAGTTTTGATTGCAAAATATAGTACCTGTACAACAGTTTCAAACGCTTTTCACATTACAGTACAGTATATACACTGCTCAAAATAATTAAAGGAACGCTTTGAAAACACATCAGATCTCAATGGGGAAAAAATCATGCTGTATCTCTATACTGATATGAACTGGGTAATGTGTTAGGAATGAAAGGATGCCACATCGTTTGATGGAAATTAAAATTATCAACCTACAGAGGGCTGAATTCAAAGACACCCCAAAAATCAAAGTGAAAAAATGATGCAGTGGGCTGGTCCATTTTGCCGAAATTTCATTGCAGCAACTCAAAACTGTACT
>JABFEA020000001.1:50543811-50553878 GCA_019775915.2 Cyphomyrus plagiostoma
CAATGGCCCAACAACCCCGGTCCCCGGTTTTTTTTTGGGGGGTTTTTACCAATTTTTGCCCCCCCCCCCCCCCCCCCCCCCCTTTTTTTTTTTTAAATAGCGAGGTCATCCCAGTGTGACGGCAGCAGTGGTTGGATCTGTGGAATTAATGGGTCTAGACTAACACTTGTGAAGCTTAGCAGAGCACAGTTTGTATTCTTGTTACCATAGTCACCATTTCATTTGCTTGTAAGCTTGACAGAGGCTCAGCAGTGCACATTACCTACAGAGTGTGATTTTAGAGGCCAAAATCCTCCAAAGCAACAATCAACTTAAACTTCTTGTTCTTTAAAAGTGTGATTGATGCGCACACACACACACAATAATCCAGTTATAACAGACTTCAAGGGACCATGTCCGTTATAGACTAACAAAATCACAGCTAAAAGTGGGCCTTTTTATATATATATTTTTTTTTTTATACACACACACACACACACTACATGGACAAAAATATAGGGACACAGCTCTTAATTACTGAACTCTGATGTTTTACCTGAACCCATTGCCACGGGTGTATAAAATCAAGCACCTAGCCATATACTGGAGATCCCTGGGTCACGATGTTTCAAGTTTACGATGCTCACTCCCATAAAAACTTAAACTAAGACGTGATTGTTTCGGCTTGTACCGTTAGCATCATACTTACAGACTACTTTAGCAAACTAGTTTGCGTATGACGGAAGAATACGCAGTAACGCCGAAAAGGTAAGCCATCACCGTGGAAGTGAACTTATACATTGTAAAGAGACCAGAGAGAGAATTTGGGACTAGCACCAAAATTTTGGGTTACGTCACTGTTGTAGGAACGGAACTGTGTCGTAACCCGAACACCCGCTGTAGTCAGGTGTGCTATTATGACAGAACGGGTCATTCTGACGAGCTCAGTGAATTCCATTTTAGAGATGCACCGATATCGATATTCGATCGGTATCGGCACCGGCACCGATCCAGACCTATTTGACGGATTGAGTATCGGTCATGCGTGACCGATCCATGTCCTGTACTTGCTTATTTAGTTTACGGTAATCAATTGCACGATAGCTCTTTCCCATTTTACATGTGTTTTTTTGCAGCATTCAAATCGAACGCAATCACTGCCCCTCAGTCTTTTTTGCTACTCAGTGAGTACAGTGACTTCCGCCTGCTGTGACGTCATGCGCATTCCCTTCACAGTACAAGGAGCGTAAGATAAGACGTGACGATCTGGGAGTATTTTATGCTTTTAACGGAAACCAGAAGCACAGCGTTTTGCAATCTATGTGAAATAAAGTTTTGAGGTGGGAATAGCGTTTAATGGACAATCCCATTTAACAAAGGGCACGCAACTGCGAGACAAAACAAAGCAATGGATGATTTGGGAGTCGCTAACTTAATTGCTCTGTTTGCTAACTCGTTGCAATTTGTGATACAAGAGGAGCCTGCCATCGCAACAAAAATGTAACTGCGCTGACGCCAATGAGGGAGAAACTTAATTTTAAGCATTCGCCATTTGTGTATATTTGCATTGAAGATATTCATATTGAACTGCAAATGCCTCAAAAACATTTAAAGCAAACGAGGTGGAACAGTACGTTATGTATGTTTGTAGTAGCCTATTTTTTTTTTGTCATACATCTTTTCCATCTGTATTTACTAGCTTAATATATAAAGTATAACAAAGTAAAAAGAGCTCTTGTATCGGAATCTGTATCGGCAGTTGTGTATCCAGTCGCATGCTGGAGTTTTTCAGCAGCTGCCGTGGTTGAATGCGTCATCCATCCTCTATTTTTTATGCCATACAATCTACCCAGACTACCTTTGCGATCGACGTATTGGGTACCCCTGATCTACACCCTTCGGGCAGTGCAGCCATTGCAGTCAGGTCTCGCAGACTACAAGGAGTAGAAGTTTTCCGACTTAGCTGCAGTCAGTTTATACTCCACCCCTACAGTCGCCGGAAGATTGCGCTCCACGTCGCGTCAGCTGCAGACAGATTTAACCCGAAGTCGAACGCACCCATTAAGGGAGGATGGGCAAAATTACAACTTCATCAGTGATTGGCTGTTGTGCTGGCATTCAGTAAACCTCTGCTTCATAGGCCATGTTGTCTGTCTCAGTGCATTCTGTAAAATGTAGCAAACTTGGTTGATCGATTTTTATAGTCTGTGTGTATCATTGTGATCGTCCTCATTTTTTATCGATTAAAAAATCGATCGTTTTATCGCCCAGCACTAAACTGACCTATCCACATTTTTTTCACATCCAGTTCCGATACACAGCTAATGATACAGATTCTGATTCAAGAGCTCTTTTTGCTTTTTTTTATTCGGCCGAAGATAATCACAGATGTGATATATTGGAATACAACCGCATGAGTTTGAGTATGTTGTTACATTTATACAACAGTTCATCAAGTAGCATTTATAAGGTAACACTAATAAGATACAGCATGTTTTATTTGTTTAAACATTTATGGGCCTCTGCAAAAAAAAAAAAAAAATGTTCCTGTGACATCGCAAAAGTGGGACTGGCTGTCGTGTCCAAACCTTCCGCATACCTGGAATATTTAGTCTATAACCAATATAGTTTGTCCAATATCGCCGGTGCTGGCAGTGAAACGACTAGCCAGCTTATTAGCAAAATAACTTGCCATTGTAATTTAAAACCATGCCGCAGGTCTAATAAATAAAATATTGTGGCGCTCGAGTGGTGAAGAGATCATGAAGCGGACAGTAAAGTTCAGTTATTAGCAGACTCTTTCATTACACAATCCTTAAAAGGACAGTGGTAAAACGAGTGAGAAGGAATAGACACTCACACACACAGACGGGGAGCCTTTAAGGAGACAAAAGTGGATACAGGCAGTAGAGACAGAGAGCAAACAGTCATACTTTTTTTTCCGGTTCGGCAGCTTATTAAAAACTGCAATAAACCCAACAAAACAGAATACATATGAACCTATACTTTACGCTCACTTGCACCTACATTCATTTTTGAAAGGTTCTCAAAATGCCCCAAGCAAGATCCAGCGTAGCACTGGCTCCGTGTTGGTGGAAATGAAGCATATGTAATGGTTTTAAGATATACCTGCAACGCAAATTGATGCAGCTAATGTGAAATGTCTGAGTGTGGTTATACTCTAATGCCTAATCACATTTCTTGGCTGGAACTAACTTGTATAACAATATTCATAAGTTTAATATTTTAAATGGTAAATGAAAAAATGTAGGCCAAAAAAATCTTTAGGCTACTAGAAACATACATAATGTACTGTCCAGCTCGTTTGTACATCTTGTTTAAAGAATTTTTGAGGCATTTGCAGTTCAATCTCAATCTTCCAAGAGGGTACACAGGTGGCAAATGCTTAAAATACCCTACAGTTTGTCTCCTACTGGCAGCAGCTTCACTTACATGAGGAGCTATCACAATGAAGTGTATCACAAGCTGCAACAAGTGCACAGAACAGCCCAAGCTAGCGACACTCAAATCATCGATTTGCTTTTTTGAATATTACTCGGGTTGCACGATTGCATGTGGTTTGTTTGGTGAGATTTTCTACTAAAAACTATTTCAGCATCTCAAAGCTTTTACATCCCTTTACAAGGATTACTAATCACGATGCTGCTTGTTGTTAAAAGTGTAAAAAAAAAAACTTCCAGACGGTCACACTTTTATGTGATTTTCTTGTGCTCCTCCTACTGCAAAGGGTTTGCGCATGACGTCACGGCAGGCACTGAGTGGCAGTAGTACTGTTCAGTTAGAATGCCGCAGTGTCACATCTAAAATGAGACAGTTGTCATGCGATTGATTAATCAAATCGATTGAACAAGACTACTGAAACAAAAGTATCAGACGTGGATCGGTCACATTTGGCCAATACCTGAACTGTCTAATAGGTATGGATTGGTGCAACTCTGGTACAATTTTATGCTTCCAACTTTTGGGGAAAGCCATTTTCTGTTCCAGCATGAATGTGCCCCATTGCACAAAACAAGGTCCAGAAAAATATGGTTGAGTGAGTTTGGTGTGGAAGATTGGTCTGCACAGAGCCCTGATCTCGGCCCAATCAACATCCCTCGGGATGAACTAGAGCAGAGGTTGCAAGCCAAACTGTCACGTCCAACCTTTAATGCCTGACCTTACAAATGCTCTTCTAGATGAATGGGCGAAAATTCCCACGGACATGCTCCAAAATCTTGTGGAAAGTCTTCCCAGAAGAGTGGCAGCTATTATAGCTGCAAAGAGAGATTTAACTCCATATTGATGCCTCTGAATGTAAGAGGGAATGTCAAAAGTTCCTGTAGGTATGTAGTCAGGTATCACTATTTTTGTCTGTGTGTTTGTGAGTGATTTGTTTGTTTGTTTTTCTCAAGTTTTATTGCAACCCATCCACAGGAAATGAGTTTCTATTGTCATGGGCAATGATGGAAATCTGATTTTGATTCTATTTGGTCTTGTCAGCAGGAGAGTAGAACCTCATGCACTCCAATGCCCAGGCTCTGCCACTGAAAGAGACTGAAAAGCACATTCCAGGTCTACATGCCTGTCCACTTCAGCGGGGGTACTACAGAAAATTGTGTATATCCGAAAACCTCGCTAGACTTCTGCTGAGGGGTTATGTGGGGTTGCAGAATTTTTTCCTGTATAACGATTGGTCTGTTTTGGTGCATCTTGAGTTTTTAAGGCTTGGGACACCCATTCAAAATATGTCTGCTTGTAGGAAATCCTTTAAATCCTTTAAGAGCAGTTGTGTCCTGAGTGGTATTTGGTGAAGTTTTAAAATCCCATTTATCGAAAGTTCATTTCTGACCTAGTGGAAACTCTGACATAGTAGAAATTTCCTGATGTCTTTTGAAGTAGATTTTTTTTCTTCCTGTTGAAAGCAGTAGGTTTCGTTTCATAACAGTTAAACACTAATGAATAAACTTCTTAATAAGAAGGTGGTCCTTCGGTGATAAACGCAGGCTGGTTTGGTTCAAACTGACAAGGTCTGCTGGTTTTTACCTGGAACTCATGCCAGGCCGTGCACCTCCACAGGGAGGAGGAGGAGAGCCTGAGGAGCAAGATCCGGGCGGACCATGAGCGGGCCTTAGAGGAGGCCAAGGAAAAGCTGAGGAAGTCACGTGAGGAACTGCGGGCCGAGATCCAGACAGAGAAGAACCGCGTGGCCCAGGACCTCAAGAAGAAGGAGGCCGGCGCTCGAGCCCTGCCTCCTGTGCCCATGCCCAAGCTGGTGGGCATCAATGATGGTGACCCCGGAGACCCCGACATCAGAGAGAAGCGGGACAAGATCAGAGAGGTACTGTAGTGGTCCAACGTGATTTTGGTGGGGGGTGGGGAGGTGAAAGTAGAGTGACTCATTGTACATGTTATGTCCTGCCGGATAGAGCCAGGTTTTCTGAACCTTTAAAACTTTCCCAGCTAATTACTTTGCTGTTTAGATTTCCACTAAAAAATCCATGTGCTGGTAGGCGGAGATGCCAGAGATGTGATGACCACTGGAGATTAAGCAGCTCGTCTTTCTAGCTGTGGGCCTGAGACTCTGTTCTGTGGCTTCTCATGAAGCAGCTGTGATCCACACTGTGCACATGTCCTGACAAGGGCGGTGAAATGGCCAGTCTATTTGTGCGGTTTGTTTAAAACTGTCTATTTCTACTCAGGGAGGTGTCTTTGCTGCCAGCCCCCAGTCACTTCATTTCAGTTAAATTCACCTTTTATCTTTATGGATGGGCCGATCTACATTTTTTCAGTTCCGATTCCAATACACAACTGCTGATACCGATACGAGAGCACTTTTTACTGTGTTATACTTTTACTATATATGTTAACTATATATAGCTAGTAAATACAGATGGGAAAAAATGTATGACAAAAAATATTTAATTAGGCTACTACAAACATACCTAACGTACTGTTCCACCTGGTTTGTACGTCTTGTTTTAAGCGTTAAGCTATTTGCTGTTCAGTATGAATATCTTCAAAACAAGTATACACAAGTGCCGAATGCTTAAAATCTTAACAACACAATTTTTCATTCATTGGCGTCAACTCAGTTGGACTTTGTCGCGATGGCAGCCCCTCTTGTATCACAAGCTGCAGCAAGTTCGCAAGACAGTCCAGGGTAGTGGCTCCCAAATCATCCATTGCTTTTTTGTGTTTCATAGTTGCGTACGCTTTAAGTGGTATTGTCCATTAAATGCTATTCCCACCTCTCAAAACTTAATTTTACAAAGATTGCAAACCGCTGTGCTATTGGTTCCTGTTAAAAGCACATAATGCTCCCAGATCGTCACGTCTCATCTTACACCCTCGTACTGCGAAGGGTATGCGCATGATGTCACAGCAGGCGAAAGTCATTGTACTCAAACCCACTGAGTAGGAAAAAAGACTGAGGGGCAGCATTAGGGTTCGATTTGAATGTCGCAAAAAAAAAAAAACACATGTAAAATGGGAAAGAGCAATCGTCCGATCTTTTGTACAAATTGCTCCTATTTCTTGTTAAATCTTTTTAGAGATTGAAAAAAACGAAAGTAAGTATAGGACGTGGATCGGTCACACATGGCCAATACCTTATCTGTCAAATAGGTCTGGATCGGCACTGATACCGATCCAAATATCAAATCTCCACTTATCTTTAACTGTGAGTTTCCCTGGCCTGAGATGTAAGGAGTTTCCAGATCCTCGCTGGAAGAGTCACTCAAGCCAGTTCTCTGCTGACGAGGCCCCTACAATAGATCCAGAGTGCAAACAAACACTATAGATCATTTATACGAGAGAAGCACACAGAAGAGCAGCAGGTAGATTGTCTTGAAATGTTCTTGAAGCTCCTCTAGATCATTTTCAAAAGGCAACCACAAAATTGGAATCAAGCGCTCCCTGGGTTATAGTGGTTCATGTTAACAATATTTTGACTTTAGGGTGGGTAAATCTTTTTCACTTTCAGTATATTATTCAATAAATTACATGAGATATTCAGCATTTAATTATAGAATAGGCTTTGTGTTAATGAATTGTAGGCTAATGTAAGTGTTCTAAACATGTTTATAACAGGCTTAGGCTATGATGTTTTGTTAGATTGTACTGTACAGGTATACTGTATTAATGCATTTTCGCCTTACAATATGTTTGGAACATAACCCCATCATAACCTGGGGAGAGACTGTATGTTCATCACATATAAACATTTACATTTTAAATATAGGTAGTTGGGTTCTTGAGCTCATGGCAGCCACACAGCTATCTATTGGGTTCTCTAGTACCACTGGATCCAAGGCAGCTGGGGCAGCAGTGGGGGCATGCTATAATTTGAAGGTGCATTACAAACCAAGAAGGTATCTTCTTGGTTATTCAAAGGAGTGAGTGAGATGTAGACCTTGTGGACCTTAATCTTATTTACGAAAGCTGGGAGAGATTAAATCAATAGGATGTCTGCTCCTGTATAGTGTTCAAGGGATATATACTCTGAGATTTATCAGGCACCTACCAGCTTTCCCATGGATGGTAACCTAAACACTTTTTCTTTTCATCTGTAAGCCCCAAGTTGTCATGACAACAAGCTCCTAGCGTTAAGGATCAGGCGATTTCCAAGTCGCATATGGGAAGAAAGGGGGGGGATGGTGTTCGAACCACTTGGCAACCCATTTGACGGAATTATTCCATGGGTCATGTTCCTTTCGGTCTGCTGATGGATTCGTCAGTTGTAGCTCACCTTACATGGGGAGTTTAAGGATATAGAAGTAGTTTACAGAGAGACACCTAGGAGTATGTTTTACTGATCTGGGGCCGAAGAAAGATGGTAAAACAATGAAGGTGTCTGTTAAGAGCACAAATTGGTCATATGTGGCTGGATATATTGATCCCATTAGCTATCAGAGTACTATTTCTCTGTATTTGGGTGTTTAAAAATCCATATTTAATATGCTGTCCAGTGTCAGTCGATAGCCAGCAAATCATGGTCTCCAGGATCCTGCTTGCAGATGTAACCTGAGGGTGACTTGGGTTATGCTTTTGTTTTGGCATAATGCCTGGCCGTGTTTTCGGCAGGTTCCCTAAATCGCTGCAGACATTTTGTGTATTGTTACTCCTGGGTCACGTTGTGGGAATCCATCACTACAGCAGATGAGCAGATGTGCCATTTGTAACAAACGCCACCCCCTTGGGCTCATTCGGTACCTCTGGCTTCACCAATCCTGTTAGAGTGCAGACCAAACATGACTCCTGTTACGAATCCCATTAAAGTGTTAATTGGATCCCCTCCATTAGACCGATCCTGTTACATGTCTTACCGCTTCACTATAGTCTGCTGTGAAACCATCTGAAAACCAATTACTTACTGTCTCTCTGTCACAGTAAATTACTGGGAATTCTGTTTTCACAGGGTGGTTTAAATGTCATTTGCTGTATAATTCAGTGCTTTTATTTACCTTTTGGTTCATCTTTAAATTCAAAGTCTGGAGGCTGGAGAGGGTAGGCAATTTAACTTTGTCACCAGCCCGACTATTTCATTTATCTCTGTTTGAGATGGAGGCATTTATTAAGATGCATGGCATCAGGGAGGCTTTCCCCAAACATCTAGGCCTTGTGACTGACACCCTACTGTGTGATGTCATTCATGTATGCCTCACAATTTTTCTGGTGTAATGGGGTAATTTAACCTCCTTTGTGTTTTGACAGTGAGTTGGTGCACTTTTAGGTTACATTCTCATTGCCTTTAACTGAATCTATATGTCGATGGAGTGGCTGAATGTAGAGGTCAGTGTATTTGCTGTACGTTTAATTGTATGACAACTTTGTATGGGCAGTTTGCTTTCCTCATGCCTCTGTACAGCTAGGCTGCCGTGGCATGTGGCCCGTCGCACATCTTCAAAGGGGTTTTGAACTTCTCTGCTTAAACTTTAGAACTTCAAAATTAATCACAACCCCTGAAGATCCGAGACTAGCCTCAGATGTCATTTACTGTGTTTTCCACACAGCAGGGAAATATAAACAATGGCCACTTTTCTACAGTTTTGGAGAATTTCTGGTTGTTTGATTATTACCATAAAATTGCAGCTAGCAACAAAAATACAGTGGAAAGGCCAGGGACTTCTGGCCAGGGAGTTGATGCAGCACATCATCAGAAACTGGAGTGATATGCTGAAAGGATACGATTAGTTAGCTGAATTAAAATGATACTGTTACTCCTTGGCTTTGCAAAACAAAGGGGCATTGCATAAGAATAAAACTGGATCAGAACACAAGGAATTCAGGGCACGGATAGATGGAAGTAATTTGTCTAATTTCAGTAATTGTCGAATAAGTAAATGATGGTTTGAAGGAAGTGCTGGTGGATACTCTCCAGCAATGTGAATTCAGCATGATCTTCCAGTGTGTTGCATTCATGGAATGTAATGATGCAAATCTACTGGTGAATAACCTCCCTGTTATATGTCTGTGCATATAATACAGTGGTACTTCGGTTCTCAAACTCACTAGAACTGGAATTTCTTGAAAGTCGAACACTCCAGTTTGACCTAAAACTTGATCCGAATATCAGAAGGCGAACTGTGAACATTGACCTAATATAAATTGTACGCGCCAGGAAATGAGTCATACTCCAATGCAATTCTTACTTGAATGCCTTCCTCACAGACGGGACGATTAATCAAATAAAGCAGCGCAGCATTACAGTAACTAACAATAAACCAACCACTAACTTATGTGTACTATCAGAGCATGTCATTTATTTAAACTTTATTTTACCAGGTAAATTAACCGAAAACCATTTCTCACTGCTTTACGTGATATTCGGGAAAAATAGCAGATTACGCATCGTAACTGCCTGGGATACAAACGTCATGCGTGTAACAAAATTTTTCAGCCAAAAAGGGCAAAGGTGTGTTGTCACTGAGGCGGTTCCAGTTTGTGGCACACGGAAGGAGTGAAGGATTGGGGCAGGACAGGGGTAATGTTGGGATAAGATCTTTGTCGTTTTGGAAGCCATTAAGAAAAAAATGCTTCGTGTTTTATCCTGTTCATTTTGTGTTTAAATGCTAAAAAAAATATTT
>JABFEA020000001.1:50568355-50591588 GCA_019775915.2 Cyphomyrus plagiostoma
CCCCCTCTTTAAGAAGGGGGACCGGAGGGTGTGTTCCAACTATAGGGGGATCACACTCCTCAGCCTCCCTGGTAAGGAGAGGAGGGTCTGCCGGATTGCCGAACCTCAGATACAAGAGGAGCAGTGTGGTTTTCGCCTCAGCCGTGGAACAGTGGACCAGCTCTATACTCTCCGCAGGGTTCTGGATAGTTTATGGGAGTTTGCCCAACCAGTCTACATGTGTTTTGTGGACTTGGAGAAGGCTGTATCCCTCGGGGAGTCCTGTGGGGGGTGCTCCGGGAGAATGGGGTGCCGGGCTTCCTTTTAAGGGCTGTTCGGTTACTGTATGACCGGTGCCAGAGTCCGGTTTGCATGGGCGGTAGTAAGTCGGACTCGTTCCCGGTGAGGGTTGGACCCCGTCAGGGCTGCCCTTTGTCACAGATTATTTTCATAGTTTTTATGGACAGAATTTCTACGCGCAGCCAGGGCGTTGAGGGTGTTCGGTTTACTGACCTCAGGATTAGGTCTCTGCTATTTGCAGATGATGTGGTTCTGTTGGCTTCATCGGACCGTGACCTTCACCCTCACCAATGGTCATGAGCTGTGGGTAGTGACCGAAAGAGAGATTGCGAGTACAAGCGGCCGAAATGAGTTTCCTCCATAGGGAGGCTGGGCTCTCCCTTAGAGACAGGGTGAGGAGCTTGGTCATTCGGGAGGGACTCAGAGTAGAGCTGCTGCTCCTCCGCATCGAGAGGAGCCAAATTATGTGGCTCGGGCATCTGCTTAGGATGCCTCCCTGGTGAGGTGTTCCAGGCATGTCCCACTAGGAGGAGACCCCGGGGAAGACCCAGGACACGCTGGAGGGACTGTGTCTCTCGGCTGGCCTGGGAAAGCTTCAGAATTCCCCTAAAGGAGCTGGAGAAGTAGCTGGGGAGAGGGAAGTCTGGGTTTCCCTGCTGAGACTGCTGCCCTCGTAGCCCGACCTCGGATAAGCAGGAGACGATGGATGGATAAAGGAGATGTAGTTTGAGAGACTGCATGGCCCAGCGCTCCCTGGACCGTTTCCTGGGGTGGCAGCCAGCCTGTCCTCAGGATTTAATTAAAGGAGGAGCCTGCTCCTAATGGAGAGGACGCAGAGGCGGTGCGAAGGGGACAGGTGAGGAGTGAGTGCGGGCGGCTGTGTGTCGGGCCTCATGTGAGAGAGAGCAGCCCCCCTGCCGGGCTTAAAATGCCGCCTGGTTTGGGGTGACATCCATCTTTAAATACCTCCCTTTTAGAAGCAGGTTACCATCTTGTCCTGATTACGCTATGAAGAAGAAAAGCCTTTATGTCCGAAAACTCCCACTTTGGTAAATGACTGAAAAATGGCACGTTATGTAAGTGCCAGATGGAATGATAATCACCAAAATCGAGAGGAAAGCCATTTTTAGTTACTTTGTTATATAGAATTGAAATTATACCAATCTGTAAAGGTCATTGGAGAAAAATAATGAGAATTATTTTTGGTTCATGCTCCCCATTTCTTTTTGTCAATGGTTATTTCTTAGTGCTGCATTATTTTTTTTATTCATTGTTTATGTTTCTGAAGAAAATGGCCTTGTTTGTGAGGCTGTGTGGAACGGCTGTAGGTAAAACGCTACAATGCACCGTTTAGCTAGTTAGCTCTCCGAGCACCATGGTGATGCCACACTAAATGACCAGGATCACTGAAACCGTATGAAACTTATGTTGAAACCGCTGTGTTCAGGCTGCTGCTTTGAGTACTGATTGTGCAGCTCTTCTTCCAGTCCCATAACAGATGTCCTGGGCTCAAACAACGCAATATGTGAAGGATTAGTCTCTTCACATGGACAGCAGACTTAATGAGTACAGCTGATGTCTGTTTAAAGTGGGCTTTGTTAAGAGGGAAGTAAACTCTGTGGAGCATCACCTTCAAAGCCCTGTTGTACTGTTCAAATGTATCATTTGTGGTGATGACAGGTCATTGGTGATGACACATGTTTGGAGACAGTGATGATGCTTATTTGTAGACAAAGTTGAATGTAGGTGTATGTAATGAGAAGAGTGATAAATATCAGGATATTGTCTGATTTTTACATTTATTTTTTTTTTTTACTTCTGAGTTAATTTTGGTCACTGTCCTCCAGCAGTGTAAGTGTTTTATCCTTTTATCACCTGCTGGTCACAAATTTGGTCCCCGTTCTTTGCCGCTTACTCCAAAATTGCCGTGTGCCGATCAGGACTCAGTAGATGCCTGGAAATGAGGAGTCCTGAATAAAGGACCTCGCGTGGCTTTGTGCCAGGAGATTCCCCCCCATTTTCCAGGCAGATTAAATTCCCTTTTTATTGGGCTGCATCTTGCCAAAATGGCAGCTGTAGGTGAGCCTGTGCCTCATGATGTTTGGGAAAATTTATGCCTAGAAGAAACACCCTTCATTTCAGTCCGACCACACATTCGTGGCCTGCTCTTTGGGCCACTGTCTCTGCACATTTTCCTGGAAGAGCGTGTTTTAAATAGGGGGGGGGTCAGCGCAGTCGGATTTGCATTGTTCAAGTAGATGTAGAAGAACTGATTTGTACGAATAACCTTTTGAAATTGTTTGCATAAATTTTCCCCTATTATTTACTTATATTGGTTTGTTTTTCATTAATGGATGAGTTAATATCTGTTCCTGCACAGCCTTTTCCTTGAGTTAATTACTCAGTTGCAGATTTGAGCCCAAATAAGAGCTGGTGCTTCCACCTCGACAGAAGGGGAGCTAATTGAGATGCCAGTTGAGAGATTGATACAGCAGATGTTTCAGCCTCCATCCAGATCAGACTGGTAATTTTGGCTGCCAGTCCAGCCTGTCGCCTCAGCCCAGTTATTCTGTGGAGAGTCAGTCATCGTGGTTTCTTCTGACGTCAACTTCAGCTAAGTGGGCGGGCATCTCCCACCCTGAAGGGCCAGGGAAGCTCTTGTGTCTCTTGGCATTGCTCCACAGGTGTCGCCACCTGCTGCTTAATGTTTTAATTATGCAAGCGCTTTGCGTGTCAGTCAGAGCTATCTGGAGAGCCCCACCTTTGTCTTCCTGAGAAGTGACCAGCATGAAAGTTGGAATTGTTCATGATCTGTGTGTTCCCAGTTTTATTTAGCATAATTCTTTGGCAGCCTGTCTTCAGTGGAGTGTGTTTTTTTTCCTGTGCCTTCAGTTTTACTACAGTGTTGTGCTGTATGCTGCATGCAAAACAAATTGACGAACGCTCACAGAATGGTTAGCGTGGGGTCTGTTTCCGTGGTGATCCTCGGAGACGGGGAAGGAAAATCTGTCTAATGACATTGCTGCACCTAATTAATTTAAACTGATTGTTCAGCTTACACCAAGACTGATTTGGTGCTCAGTAATTATCACCTTGAATAATGGCACAGTAAAAAATAAAAGGGGTCTGGTCATGTAAGAACCTTCCATAAAATCTTACTCTTTGAGAATCCCTGATAGAATGAGTCTGAATACTGCTTGGGAAAAATATTCCGTAAATTTTATACATTCCCAATCTATTTTGTGATGTCTCGTAAGTGTGGTTGGCATGTGTTGTCTGCAGACTGTATGAACACGAATCTGCTAGAATTAAACTTCGTTGAGAAGCTGAGCAGAGTGACTTTGACAGCAGGGATACCATGATGGTTTTTTCTCAGAAAAATGATTTATGGTCCATGTCAGTTACTTTGGGAATTTGCTGCTTTAGTCATTTGCAGGTAAATCACCAAGGTGTTTGTCAGACCCTGAAATCCAGATGGGTTTCTTATTACCCCTTCTGAGCGATTTTTAGTAAGGTGTATTTCTAAGATCGCTAATTAATTGTATGGCTTGATGTTTAATGAAAACGTATACAATTTTGGCAGCACAACTTTTCAGTGATCATTCTGAAGAATCAGTAAAGATGCATGTCTCTTTATAGATTTTACTTCCAGATTTCTCTTTATTGCTCCCAATTAAAAATGTTGGCTGCTGAACGTACAGTATTGCTAATTCCTTTTCTCTGTGGTCATAGACGTGAGGTTTTATTTACTCTTGCAGATATTCATGTAACCAGGCAGTTAAGGCCACATGCTGAACACGGCTTGGTAAAAACCACTCCTGTGCTAGGATCGCTCAAATGCTGATCATTTAATGTGTGCATAAACCTGTAGCTGCTTAGCTTGCTGGAAACGGAGCTTTACAAAAAAATCTATCTTCTAATTGCATTCATTCAAGTTTTTGTTTGAAGGTTGAATGACTCTTCAGTTGAATTGGTTCATGGGACAGTCATAAGTGTTCTGTTTGCATTTGTTTGCTCAAGTGAGGATCAGTTGAAATGTTTTTCCCCCAGTTTTTGTAGATTTCACAAGGTGTAAATAGTCCCTCTTTCCCCCAGTGTCTTGCCCAGTTTGTGGATGCATGGTTGTTGGCAGATCATCTTTCAAAGATGAGCAGCGTCATGTTTTTGTCAGCCCATCTCTGCTTTCATGAAGGAATGAAATGACCTAGAGCTGTGTTTCCCAATCTGGTCCTCAGGTACCTGCAGACAGTCCTCATTTCACTGAGAGTTGAGAGGAAGTGAAAATGTGGGCCATCTGTGTGTCCCTGAGGATTGGGTTGGGAAACACTGACCTAGAGAGCTGACCTCTGCTGCATGCAGATTGGCATTGCTTGGTGCATGGCCAGTCTGGCTATAGTAAAGTGGATACTGACAGCCTATTTATCATTCAGAAATATTCCTCTAGAATAGATTGTTTTTGAACTGTGATTCTAAAACATTAGAATCGATTTTAAGAAGTGTAATTCCCCCTTTTGGCAGCCTGGTCAGGCATATGCCCACTGACCTTGAGAAGCTGAGTCAAGTGCTTGGGTTTGCTTTGCATGTGCATATTGATGTTTCTAAGTAATGTCCCCCTCCCTCCCCCACCATTGCAAATAATGCTGATACCATTTTAATGACCATTCTCTCTCCCCTGTAATAACATCTCGTCTTAAGCCCTGACTTATCAGTCCAACTTTACATTACTTTCTCTGTGAGCTCTGCTCCTTGTTTTAGCGTTTATATGTCCATAATACCTCTGTGGAGTGGAAGGACCTTTGTGAGGAAGCTCTATCAGCTAGATATGAAAATAATATTCACAGGATATGAGCTTCTCTGCAGGTATGAGTACTCCTGCTGGCTTCTGTTTTTTCTAGTGTCTTAAAAGACCCTATATTGCATATATAGCAGCACAGTCAAATGGCATTTTGTTTGAATACTGTGTGCAGCTAAGTGTAGGTCAGGTGTGTGATAGTGAACATTTAATGGGATTGGTATAGAGAATAATGGCGATGCATCATCCATTGTGACTTTCCTTGTTATGTGTTATCTCTGATCGACGTTTCAGACCCCCCAGCTTTTCATGTTCTTGGGGGAGGGACACTGTAGAGGAATAGCTGTGAACCGTTGGTATTGCTGTTCTGGTAAAGGGCAGGATTCTGAGCTGCACTGATAATGAGTGACACTAGCGGAGACCGTATCTGACTATATCCTCGGAGCGTGTTCAACACCTTTAGTTTAAAAGCCTGACCCCAGGTTAACCCTAACTAGTCACCAATATCACAAGCCACTGAACAGGGAGGATATAACTGATCCTGAAGTAAAATCCTTTGCCAGTTCCCTTAAAGCATTCCAGCTGTCTCTTCTTTAGTACTTTCCTCTCTGTGAAACTTTGTTTGTGTGAGGAGACAGTCGAGGGTATAGAAATGTAATTACAGCCAATGAGGCCTCATAAGAGCGCAAGGCTGATTAACAAGGGCAAGTCGCCCAGGGCATCAACAAAAGGCGAGTCTCTGCAGTGTCCAGAAGTGCCCATTTTATTAATAGTAAGACCGAGCACAGCATCACACCACTGTCGTCCTTGTATTTTTTTTTGTGGGCGGCGGGTGGGTGTGTGTGCGTGGGGGCTGAAAATAATTATTTCCACTACAAGAGATCTCATAGGGTGAGTGAGCCAGCTCACGCACACACAAATTGACACCAGAGATAATGCCTTCTCCCCATTACTCTAATAAAATGTACAAAGCAAGCTTGTTTTGGTGTTGGGGGGGAAAATGTATATATTGTAGTATGTCCGTCATTCTGTTTGTAATTAGATGTCAAGTTTCACACCACACACGCAATGGTTTTGTGTGACTGTCCCCTATCTGCAGGTAATTCCCAGATGGGAGCCACCATCGTAGATGCCCTAGATACCCTGTATGTCATGGGCCTTCACAGTGAGTTCAAAGACGGCCAAGAGTGGGTCGAGCAGAACCTGGACTTCAGCGTGGTGAGACTCGCCCTGATCTCGAGCTGCATTTTCCACAACTTTCCCACCTATCTTAATGCCCGTGTTTTCGTGCCTAATCCTTATCTAATACACACTTGCCAAGGTTTAGTGTTCTTTGATGTGTTTTTAAATGGAATGTTGATTACACCTCCCTCTGTGTTTTGCTCGGCTATCTACCTTCACGTCATGTTTATTAATCAGCCAATATTTTTCTTCATCGCAGCTCTACAGAATTAGCACTGCTAAGTTATGAGTATGTGAGATAAATATCAGTTCAGTTCAGTGTCACAGTGGTGGACATACAGCTGTGTTATTATCAGAGATTCAGATTCTACTGTTACCAGCCAGTTAGTCCACCTTTCCATATTGAAGGTGGACAGAAAGGTGGGGGTTCTGAACACAGGGCATCTATTGACTTGTGCGCAGGTAGCCATAAGTATGAATTATGTATGGAGGGTGCTTAATTGGCCCACCCTGGGAATTCTTGCTTTAGCATTTTTTGTTTATTTTGCATACTTTATGAATATTAAATAGGCCTGTCTCGAAAGAAGAGGGCGCTGGTGTCATTGTCACACTGCAAAAACGGTCTCCCCAGTTTTTTTGGATCATGTCCCCTCTCCCGCTTGTACCTTGAGTCACTCACACCCACACACTGCCTCCAGAAAGTCTTTGGGGGAGGGAGCAACAGAGGCTCATGGACGAAGGCCGCCAGATGTCCGCTAGATGGATGTATGTAGACCTGTCACGATAACTAATTTTTCTGGACGATAAATTGTCCCAGGAATTATTGCGATAAACAATAACATCGCAGTGACGTCATATCCGTAAACGTCATACGGCTCACTTGATTTCGGTTTGAGTAACTATGAGCACATGAAAGGATAAACTTATGTTTAAGGAGCTAAAAAAACAATAATAATAATTTCCTAAGTGCACCACGTCCTCAAAATAAAATCGAGTTTTAAGTTTCCACACGAACCTCTGGGAAATTTGGCAAATCCAACATTTATACTCACGTTTCATATCATTTATTGCCACATTTTACTTTACAGCTTATAGTGAATACATCTGCCTGGGCGAAATTGATAATTATAATCGGATGATCATCATAGCCGAGTTTTTCTTCAATTTTTTCTTTCTATCTCAGTCTAACTGACACGTGTATATTTCTTAGATGAATAATAGGTAATAAAACGGACAGCGTCACTAATTTTGATTGCAAAATATAGTACCTGTACAACAGTTTCAAACGCTTTTCACATTACAGTACTGTATATATATTAAACTATATTGCTATATTAAATTACCGAACTGTGTAAATACGCTATATAGTACAGTATAATACTATACCTAAATATTAAATTTTATTTATACAGCGTATTTTCACATTATCTAAAGCGTTCTCTGCAGCGTCTCCGTGGCTCGTTTTATGGCGGTTTATCGCAAGGTTTGATGAGTCTATATAACACAAATCTGAATATTGAACAGCTTTAATTAGAACTCTGACAAAGTACCAGTGCTGCCATACTTTTACACTACGCTGTTTATCATGCTTCTTCATGGATCTGAAGCAGCAACTTCTCCTGTTCCCGTGTTTATGTTTCACACTAAAAATAGCAAACAACAAATTAACGCAATGTGTACTTAAGCACATAAAGAACAGACTAAGTTAAATATTCTCCGCTAGAATGACTGGGGATGTTCATAGTTACTTCATTGCCACACACATGCATGCATTATCACTGTCCGGGAGTAGCGTCTATTAGCATGAGCTATAGCTAACGCCAGCCACAAAGTTTAACAAATAAGACTCCTCTTTGTATCCCTGGATGTAAGACAAGGCAAACATCTTAAAGCCATTCCCTAATTTACTCGTTGGTACTTTGGAGAAGTATTTACAAAAGCGATATACGTCATTGATCATAAGTTTGGGCAAGTCCTGTAAACGGCATGTATAGACAAATGCCATTTTTCCCAGACCGGAAATGAACGAGCCCCATTTCCATGAACGCGGAAGCTGAGGTGCAAAGAGCCCACTGACAGGAGAGTTCACCCCTCATTACTAGTGATGTGTCGTTCACGAACGAGCCGTCTCTTTTTAATGAACGATGGGAGCTGGCTCCTGTTCAACAGCCGTTTTATTAATGTTTGTAGAATTGTCTGGGTTTTTGAGCTGCCTAAATATTAAGGATGACAGTGGCTGGAACACGCTGTCTTCAGAAAAAGCCCACCCACAAGATGGCATCTTATTTTTAACAAGCACAAATCAGGTCACACCAATCAGCATCAGGTTAAAGGAAGAGAGGGGCGGGTTATGAAAAAAGACCCAGTTCTTCTTGGTGAGCCGAGACAAATGAGCCGGTTTGCTAGAAATAGTCGATATTCCCATTTGGTAGAGAAAGACACGAGGAAAACAAACAAGCATGCAAATGAAAATTATCGCGGCTGGAAAAATGATCGTCCTCATTTTAATGATCGTGCAATTAATCGATTTATCGTTTATCGCGACAGGCCTAGATGTGTACTGGGAGAAATGCCTCTCACTTATCAGTGATTTATACCAGAGGCTTATAGCGAACTACCGAATGTGACCCTGGTAGCATGACCTCCAGCCTAGTAACCTGAACAGCCATCATGGAGACAGTTTTTAAAATTTTCTTTAACTTCAGACGTTCCTACACCTGCCCCAGGTCCACCCCACCCCACCCTGCCCTTTTGCACTGATGATATTTTCCCCTCCTCTACTGGTTTTGCTGTCCCCTACCTGCCACTGTCGCCCTTGTCCTCTTGTTGATTTGGTTAAAAATAGCAACCAGATTTGCAAGTTAAACGCCAGGGAAAATCTTCTTTTAGCATTACAGTCCCCCCCCCCACACAGCCGAGACTCACTGTGCTGGATTACAGGCCTCTGCTGGATTACAGGTCTCTGCTGTACCTGCTGTTTATAGGTACATATGTTTCAGTGCCCTGTGTGATAAACAGCCTAGATCTCTCTGTCAAACTTCTGCTTCATTTATTGCCATCTCTTTTCTTCTGCTTTGTACTGCCCATGGAAATGCCGTACCCTGAGGTGTGCTCCTCCCCCCATTGCTCTGAGATATTGGAGGCAATTATAAACCCTGCAGACAGTGATATGACACCGTTTGGGGAGAATGTACTGAAAATGTGAATTGACCAATAGATCCTGCCAGCTCTGTTCCACAGTCAGGTGGGCTCACTTGGCAGCCATGTTGTTCTCCATCCTCAGTTTGTCTGAACTGAACATTTGTATGTGTTTTTTTTTTTTTTTTTTTTTTAATCAATTCTTCCTGCAGAACGCAGAGGTGTCTGTCTTCGAAGTCAACATTCGCTTCATCGGTGGGCTTCTGGCAGCATATTACCTATCCGGGCAGGAGGTAACCAGCTCTCAATGAAGTTCCCACAGTCTGTCTATCATCTTGCTTTCATCTCTTATTCGACACTGTCCTCCTATTCTGTGATGTTGGATATCTTCCAGATAAACACTAATGATGCTTGTCCCAGCTTTTTACAGTATTTGTATTTTTGGTAGAATGTACCTGTATCTGGAATTGGGGGATCAGCACAGGAGACATGTCCACGTTCCTTGTAGTCCAGGAAACGTGAAGTGTTTAGTAATGCGGTCCTTGCTGCATGCCAGATACTGCTCCTGCTTCCTGGCTCCCCATTTGATTTTCCCCATTTGATTTTGAATGAACCTCGTGCTCCACTGCCCCCCCCCATGGGCGGGGTGGGTCATTGTAGTAATGTCAAATTTTAATAGTCGGATACAAGGTGGAAATATGCGGAATTCTCACGACAAGACTGTCTGGGTTCTAACACTTAATCAAAGACTGCTTTCAGTCATTAAAGTGATTGAGTGGCATAAAATAAAAAATAATTTATTATACAGTTCATGTTGACGGTGTCACGCCGAGGTCTGAGCATATTAGTGTCTTTGACCACTCATTGACTTAATGGAAACGTTCCCAGGGTGGGGCAGCCTCACTTTTATGCTTCTGGAGAGCAATGTTAATTTTGTTGATGAAAAATTTTCGTCATCGTCAACGACCTTTATTTTCAGACTAAAATGAGGTGGTAACTAAATAAAAATAAATTTGCGAGGCCTAAGACTGACAAAATGTATTTACAGTTTCGTCAAGTAATAAAAACGAGACGAAAATGTTTGCCAGAGACAAGATCCAATCAGAACTAATGTAGTTTGCATATGGCTAACTAAAATTTAGAGGGGACCAGTTAGAGAAAATTTCTTGAAGCAAAGGTCCGGAAGATCATAATGTCTAACTATTTAGTGTGATATATATTTAAGTAGACTATTAGTTGTATGAACATTGCATGTAATAAATACCTGACTGTCAAATCAGATTAATTCAGTACAATTCAAAAACTTTTTGACAATATTTGTCACGTGACAAAGAACTGAACATATATGTGTGACTGCCGATATGTATGTTTTCTCATTCACTAAATGAAAGTAGGGCTGCATTTCAAAATAAGACAAAATGTATAAAATGTGAAAATTGTGCATGTTTAAATAAAGTGCTTAACTTAAACCGTAAAACCCTAATACAGTCGTGTTTGTCGCATATTTTAGTGTTCATGGATTTAAGTATTTGTTTCGATAATCCCACACCAGTAATAAAAAGTCTCGTTTTAATATAAATGCATAGAAACTTATCACTTTAATCAGCATTCGAGTAGGCTATGAGCAGTCTTATTATTTCGAAAAGATATAAAAGTGACATTGTGTTTTACTCATATCTGTTTCTGCCGGAGTGACAACGCAAACGGAATGACGAAGCGTTTCAGGCGAAAACAGTGCATTTTACTTTTCATTTCAAATTAAACTCGGGGCTAGAGTTGAGATTTTTTAAATCGAATTGTCTGCATACATATGAAACAGTTCTTACCAGTCAGCTTTTGTATTTATCTGTGTAAATACACTTTTGACGTAGCTAATTTTGGTTTATAATATAGTATAATATAGTAATGATGCATAATAAGCTTACCGTAAGATCTCCTGTGTGATTTTGAAAGCGTGTCATGCCAGATGCTTGAGATTTGGCAACCCTGAAAACGTACTTTTTTATTTCACCTGAGTTGATTTATATAACAAATAACATTTGTTACTTTATACAGTTGTTAAAAAGCGGAAACTTAAATGAACATGAAATCACCAATAAACTATGTCTACAAATATTTATTTTACCATTAAATATTTTAATATTCAGAGAGAGCAGGCCTTTATAAGAGTGAAATCTGTGTCTTTGTGTACTGCACAGTCGAACCTTAATATCATTCCTTAACGTTGGTTTCATTTCATCTTGTTGAACATAATGACTTCCAGAAATCGAAGGGAAACTAAACATTATACTTTGCACTTTTAATTTTAGTCGACTTAATCAACTGTAGTTTTAGTTGACTGTAATCTTATGATATTTAGTCAACTAAAACTAGATAATCTAAAATAATTTAGATGAATAAATATGACTGAAACTAAATTACATTTTAGTCGAAAGACTATAACTAAATTAAAATTTGCTGTGAAAACACTGCTGGACAGTGGAGTGAGAGAGAATTTGGGTGGAAGGACCTTACCATGAGCCTTCAGGGGCAGGAATGGGACAGTTCTGGACCCCCCCCCCGCCCCCCCCTTCATTTCCTGCTTTGCTCGTCTGGGCTTCGTCTTCCAGAAAAAGCCTGTTACTCAAGCAGAAGACACTGAGCGGAGGCTGGGCAGGACAAGCTGATCATTTTGTTGGATGAAATGTAAACCAGATGACATCTCCAGGGCCCCCTTCACTGAGAAACATGTATAGGAATAGGTTTGGGATAGGGGTGCACACAGGAAGGAGTGTGGGTTGGCTGTTTGTTTTGGCTGAGTCCCTCATCTTAGTCTGTCAGCATCTCAGACTGGATCGCTGAATAATTATTTATGAGCTGAAGCTAGTGTGACATCAGTGTGATTCACAGAGAATCCCGGTGGTTGGGGAACATTGATGCTCTATGGTTAGATCTCGAATTGGAAGGATTCGAGAAGAGTCCAGCTTCTTTAAGCGTGTGGGCAGCCATTGATGGATGAAAGCGAGCAGAGACTCTGGACTCACGGTCTCAGATGTTAAAGCCATAGGCGTAAATATCCTCATCTCTGACATTTCTCATGTCACTATAATAAAATTCACCCTTTGTCACCATTGTTCTTCCTCCTCTAAAGATGTATGTCCTCCTGAAGGAGTTAGTCAAACAGAAAGAAAAGTCTGTTTAAAAAGGCAGCGCATGTATCCAGGGAATAGTACTGAGTTCAGAAAGCGGTTACAGTGATCCCACAGAATGTTCTGGATTAGAAGAAATCTTGTTTGCAGCATATCAGTATGCACAGAAGTGATGACTAGGACAGGTTTGTTCACATTTGGAGATACCCTCAAGGTCTGAAGAACCGTCTTTGGTGCAAAGCCAATTTAATCCTGTCTTTAGAGTCTCCTGTCTGAGCTATAGGATGACAGTGCAGGTTCAAGCTGTCATCTGAACTACAGAAATGGACCTTAAACAATCCCCGGAGAAATGGGCTTAAATGTGTGTGTGTGGGGGGGGGGCTTGTATTTACCACATAGTAAAAAACCTAAAATAGCCGGAAGTTTAATTTTGTATTTTGTTACTCTAATTATGGTTAAGGTTAATGTTGGATATGAGTGAGAGTTATCATAGTTAGGATTAGGGTTTTGCCCATAAAGATGAATGGTGAAAATTTATTTTGTCGTGACACTGGGGGGGGGGGGGATTCATAATGTATAGTTTCAAGTCAAAGCCTCCAGCTGAGCATTACCACCCCCCTGAGGCTGCTCCGGTTTGTGGCGCCATCTTAAACTGACTCTGGTCTCATCCCACAGGTCTTCAAGGTCAAAGCCACGCAGTTGGCGGAGAAACTACTGCCTGCTTTCAACACCCCCACTGGCATACCCTGGGCCATGGTCAATTTGAAAAGGTAGTGCCTCCTTGCCCTGGGTTCACCGAACTGCAAAACGGTAGTGAAACTGATGCCCACACTGTTACTGTAACATCTGATGGTGAGCACACTATTGAAAATAAGCATGAACCATGTAGCTGGTGTTTGATAATCAGTATCTTTCAGCTGGCACGAAAGCTCTTGTTTTCATCTTCGATATTTCCAGTGACTGTACTTAAGCCAGTGTGAAAGCCATTAAATTAACACTGACTGAAGACTAACAGGTGGTCAGGTGCTGATGCTGACATGCAGGGAATGCTGCCTTTGAGGGGGGGGGCAAGATGGTGCAATTTGCTGTTGATGAACAAAATAAATTCATTATCACTGAGTTTTGCTCATGAATTCATGGTCACATGGTTCAGCAAGTTTTTTACTGACAAATGTTGTTGGATCGTTTAATTTATTCGGCATTAAATGACCATAGGGGCTTTTTCTTTAGAAAATAACTACTCGTGTTGTGTAGTGTTGCGTGGTAGGAATGCGAATAAATGGACCTGCACACAGTTGGGTAGGAGAGGGAACCATGTATGACTCACTTAGTGATGAGGGGGTTGTGGTAAAGTTTGAGCGTACTCTGTGCCATCCTGTCCTGGGCCCTTTGGCCCACCAGAGGAACTTTATCTGAATCAGTCACTTCCATGGGGAGGGATACTGGGTGGCTGTAGGGGTCCTATCATTACGGCATGTTTTCAGAGTACACTGTTAAATTGGGGGGGTGCGCACAGGCATCTGAGAGGCACCTAGATCCCCTCTCCCTCATACACTCGAGCTGGGCTGTGGTGTGGCTGGAGGGGCTGGCGTTGCTTCACATGGAAGTTAATTGTATGACAGGTGATACCCATAGCCATGGAAACTGCACACAAGTGCCCATCCCCTTGAGCGGTATCCCTTCAGCACGGGTATCACCTGTGCCAAAGAAAGGAGATGAAGAGGGACCATTCATGGGAGGGCTGGAGGAAATGGGGAGAGAGAAAAACAGAAAGAAAAGGTGATCAATACAACTGGAGTCACCCCTGCCCCCAAACCCATCTCCTTGGAGCAAGTACGATTCTTATAGAGGCAGGGGAGAGGGAGACATGCTGAAGCGAGGGGCAAGCCAGCTGCTGTCTGCTTCTGCAGGACGTCTTGCCACATGGAGAAGCGGAGAGGCGTGATTCATCAGCACTGGGGGCGGAGAGCTTTGTTTACTGTGGTGTGGGCTGGCATTTAGGACTCGCGCATTAATGAAAGATGAGAACATTAGGTGACGAATTTCCCATCCAGATTACGGCACAATAAGTAATTAAAATAAGCAGCGTGTTCCCAGCACGGCGCTATCGAGGCCTTCACCCTGTTACTTGGAGACCAGAGAAAGCAGCAGACTGGAGGCAGCCACCCGTCTGGCCCATTTGGCAGGTGCTGAATATATTTGGGGGTGCGTTTGTGTGTTTGCCTGTGTTGTTCCCCCTTTAAGTCTGCAGACCTTCGACTTTTATCCTTCCTCATTCTCTTGAAGGTCATATTAACATATTGGGGTAGAAATATTCCTTTTGAGTGTCCTGTTTTTGTGTCTCCCCCTCTGTTCAAGTGGCGTGGGCAGGAATTGGGGCTGGGCATCAGCGGGCAGCAGCATCCTGGCTGAATTTGGGACCCTACACATGGAGTTCGTCCACCTGTCCTACCTCACAGGAAACCCAGCCTATTATGAGAAGGTGGGCGTCAAAGGTCATCATTATGTGTACTATCACTTTCTGTGCAGATTCCCCCTGCCAAAAGAAGACACTTTAGCTGGAGCTGTTATGGAAAATGTGGCACTGTCGAATTGTGGCATGGTGTTTGCATAAGTAGGTGGTGTTAATGAGACACAGCCAGTCGCGCCTGGCTATTTATAAAGGCAGAATGCAGCTGGTAATTGTCAGATACACCTCATGTTTGTGCTGTTCGTGGCTCCGATCTGTCAGCCCAGTTGAGTGCTGCCTTATACATTTACAGTGGGGAAAAAGGTCGAAAGGTTAATAGGTGGATGATGCTTCAAAAAAAAAAAAGATTAACATCAGATTACTCTGCCAGGTGTGTCTGTCAGGCAAGGTGGAAAGTAATGCGATGTGTGTTGGGAAATTGTCGGGGGGGGGGTGTAGAGGGGTGCTCTGGGAGCCTGCCTTCTGATGCATGTCTCACTTTTTCCACTCAGCAGGTTTGAAAAGCTTGGTTTGTATTATGGTTAAAGACCAATAAATGATGTATAAATGACAATTGTAGCTGTCGCTATGAAAATTGAGGAATGACAGCCAAATCAAGATGAATTACTCGACATTCAGTGGGCAGATCTAGCTGGGTTGCAATTTCTACAGACACCATGCTTTTTCAACAGAATGACGTCGTCTGGCCTGAAATGACACGAAACACCTTGAGTATCTGTTGAGAATTTAATGTCTTTTGTATAAAAGTAAGAACCATCGCAAAAGAAAATATTGTATCGACAGTAGAAATGACAGGTTGGCATGTAGTTCTTCAGCATTACGGTGGAAATAGGTGAGCAAAGATGAGGAACAATCTGGTCATTGGCAGGTACTTCAGCTCTGAGTGTCGTCAACTGGCCTATTACCAAATGGGGTACCCTGGCAATCTGAGCCACACAGTGTTAGGTGTCTGGCGCTGAAGGACAGGCTGTGAAGATGAGGCTGGCTGACGTCGGTGAGTGACTCTGTGCTTTCCTCCTCCTCAGGTCATGCACATACGGAAGCTGCTCGCCAAGATGGACCGGCCCAACGGGCTTTACCCCAATTACCTGAACCCGAGGACGGGCCGCTGGGGGCAGCGTGAGTATCTCGCATTCTGCTTTGCCTTCGCCTTCACCAGCATTATGGTGGTTTCCTGTTCCTGTTTAATACTGTTCAGTGCAAGCAAAACATCTCATCGTGATACAGTGACATCGTTCTGAAAGCCGAGTTCAGACGAAGAGCTGCATGGTTAGATGTTATTCCGAATGTGGCAGGCGGGTGGCGCCCATACACACGCACACATACACGCACACACACTTACACTAGTGCTTAGTATCTGTAAGTGGGTAATCATGTATAATTGGATGCTTTGTCTGCTAGTTTTGCCTTTTCTGTGCCTATCAATAGTATAGATTGTCCAGCCCCCCTCCCCTTTTGCTAGAGTAAATGCATATAAATTCCTGAGTCATGTATGCAGTGCCAAGAGAGAAGAGTGAATATGACAAATCCATATCCTTTACCTGGGGCGATGGCAGCATGGGCCCCTGCCCGGGGCCCCACCCAAGTAGCCACCAGGCTCACGGGGCCACCTTAGCGGTCTTCAGGGATGACTCACTTGTTGGAATTCCATGCATGGTTGCTACGGAGACCAGATGTTGTTCTGATACGGCCTTGCAGAGTGCAGAAGTGTGAATGTGAATTTTTACAGCCATTGAGTATGTGACTGCTGGTAAGGGGGTTCATGTTAATAATATTTCACTGGGCGCCTTTTGCTAGCTGCAGCGGGCTGGCCAGTCGGTTTCTTGGTGCCGAGCACAGATGCACGGTCAGTCTCCTCCCCTTCGCTGCCCTTTGAAGGGTGTGTCTCACGGCGGTCTTGTTTACAGTAATGGATGTGAGACTCTCTCCCTCCCCAGGAATCCACTTCAGGCACACTTCCACAGCTTACAGTGAACTCAGTTTCTCTCTCATGTATATACCGTTTTTTTGCTGTGCGCAGCAGACAGTGTGATTGTACAGCATATGCACAATTGACGTCCCTCATTCTTTCACAGTATATTGCCATGTGTCATTGCACTACCGGCCATGGACTTGAGTGCATTTGGCATCGCCAGTGGGGTTTGGGGGCTTCTGGTTTAGTGTAGTGCAACATGTGAAGGCTGGTGCCAGAGATACTTGTATAACTGAGAGAGAAGTAGGTGAATCTCCCTCACCCGGACATTTCGAAGGTCCGATCCATTCACAATTCCTGGCATAGCCCCCCAAAGAGTTCAGTTTCCCCTTTTCCTCTGCTATGTTCTGCTGTTTACTGCAGTGTAAAATTAACCCATATCAAGCCATGATGCTTTTCTCATTAAATTATTCCTAAGTGCCGGGGGCAACCATTTAAGGAAGGACGCCACATAAAAATGCATTGAATCGATCCAGTAGCTACCAGTGTAATAAATTGCAATTGTGTCTGAAAGCTCATTAGGGAGGTAAACCCTGCTCACAGCAGTAATAATTTTGTTATAGTCATGCAAGTCATATGTCTTAGAGAAATGTGCACAATCTTGACTGGGAAAGTAAACCAGCCATCAAACCATGTAAGTGGACACATCCTCACACACTTAAGTGTAATTAATGATTCCTAAACCCCCATTCAAAAAATGCATAATAAAAAATATTGAAAACGTTTTCCTGGGGATAGTGATTGTGGGGGCATTTCGCTTTTTTTTTATTTTTATATAAAAAAGTCTGTTCTATGGATGAATGAATAATTTGTGCAACAGTCGGAAAGAACCAGACTTGTGTGTATGGAATCCTCACGGATGAGGGTCGCCCTGCACCGCGTTCTCTCTTACAGTCGGCGTTAGGGGTGTTATTCTGTGTGCCGTGCTGCTGATTTACCCCACGATGTCAAGCATGTTTATGAAGGTCTGTGAGCAAAGTGAAGAGAAGCAGATGTTGATTCTCAGGCTGCTTAGCTGTTTGACACGACTCGAACATGACCGTCGGGGGTCTGCCTCGCCAAAGACACGGCGTGACGGCAGCCGACACCCCCAACCCACTCCCGGGCCGAGATAATGAATCGGCAGCAGGCGTGCGACTCACAGATAATTACTGTTATCTCGGGGGCCCTTAATTGTGTTCCATTGTGGAAAAGCATGTAGCGTCCAAGTGACTAAAATAACCGGCCATTAACTTGGTAATTAGCTTGCCATTGTCATAACCGTACCAACAGGTTTTTGGGAGGTGGGGGGGCAAATCGGCCTCAGGGAAGAGAGTTTCCTTTACAGAGGGAGGAAATTCACGTTTCAGTAAGCTGACATATACACTCCTCTGGCCCTTTCTGCCCTCAACAGGCTGCATGACATGCCGCATCTCAGCTGTTACAGCACGGGGTGCGAGTTCCCACAGGGGGGGGCCCACAGGGGCCTTTTCCGAAACGAGAGAACGCTGCTATTATCATACGGGACATATGAGACATGAAACGGGACCCCCTTCCAGTGACAAAGTATTCGTGGGGAACTTTGTAGTTATTTATGAGATTCAGATAGTGATGTTAAGCTGTAGTCTGTGCTCGTTTGGGGGTCTCTTTAAGAAAGGCTGAAGCTCTGCTGCAGGTATACTACTATGCTTTTAATAAAAGAACTGAAATAATGCTTGGTGTTTGTTTTGATCTGTTTCTCTGTGTTATTGCAGCGTTTCTATCATCTTTTCCAATAATTCATTATCCTTGTTCACATCTGTCTCGAGGTAAGGTTTCAGCAACACAGAGCATGGAAAACTCTTATCTTATCCCTGAAACAGCTGCCATTAGGGTCAGCAACAACAAACTGCAAAGCCGTGAGCGTTATCTTGGAGGCGCAGTCTGAAGAGGCAGGTCTTGAGTGTCTGCCAAGGGGATGGTCCATTGATGGTGTCGCTCAGATACAGACTGTCAGCTCGCGACAAATGCTGGGGGATGGGGGGATAAAGGATGATGGCGTAGGGGCTTTGCTGAAGGAGAGCCAATATAGAATGTTTAATGTCTGCTATAATGACACATACAGCAGAGTTCTCTGTGACGTGTATGGGGAGAAGCCAGCCACCAGGGAGCCTCTGCAGTCAAGGCTGGACATGAGCTGGGCTTGAGCCAGCAGCCAACCGGTACTTTGGGAAGGGTCTGATTTACTGGGCAGAGTGAAGGCTGCCACAGCAGGGGCACGTTGGCAGGATGACGGAAGGGATCAAGCTGGACATGGAAGCTTTCTTGATGGGGTGGAGGCGGGGGGGGTGAGGAGGTGGTCAGTGGAGGAAGAAAGAGAGCAGGACAGCTTGGCTTCAGTTGAGGCAGGACCCATCTTGTTAGTCTGCCAGTCATGTGAAAAGGGATCATGTGACTTGGAAGGGACCATGTCGGGGCTAAAGCTCTGCTGGCCTTGCTGGGGAAGGAAGGAAGGAAGGATGGGTGGGTGGGTGGGTGAGTGAGTGGGGTCCATGTAAATGAAACCTCCACAAATACCTGGCTCTACACAGTACCCTGTGTTAATTTAGGGTGAGTGTACACGTGTACAACTGCCCCGTCACTGCAGTTGGATAGGAGCTTCCCTGCAGCTATGCTTTTTTTTTATTGCAGATGTTAGTTTTTTTCCCTCCTATCCATCTGCTTGCAAGCTGTTTTTTGTTTGATGGTGTAAGTGGAGAGGCACTCTGTACATACAGGACTCTTCTAATCCAAGATAAATGGTTCCATTTTATTTTTAATCTGAGGGACATCTGACTGCTGTCAAAACAGAACCCTCATGCTCCTGGTGACGTCGGTCGGTCTGTCTGTCTGTCTGTCTGTCTGTCTGTCTGTCTGTCTGTCTGTCGGTCGACATTGTTTACCTTTATCTTCCCAGACCACACCTCTGTCGGGGGGCTGGGTGACAGTTTCTACGAGTACCTGCTGAAGGCTTGGCTTATGTCTGACAAGACTGACATGGAAGCCAGAAAGACGTACGATGACGCCATTGAGGTGAGTCCCTCTCTCAAAGAGGGGCTGCTCATCTTTGTGAGGATACAGCCTTCGTGTCTTCAGCCGGACTTCGAAATGACATTTCCTGACTTGAGGCTGGTCGACGTGCATCTTCAGAGCAGCTAGAGTCATCATTTAAACGGAGCCGCCTCAGCAGATATTGAAGGCTTTGAGGTTATGAGATGAGCACCTTAGGCTGAAGGCTCTTCAGTCCTCCTCTCTTCTCTTCCCAGGCCATTGAACGTCACCTCGTCCGTAAGTCCAGCAGCGGCCTTACGTTTATTGGCGAGTGGAAGAACGGGCACTTGGAGAGGAAGATGGGTCACCTGACCTGCTTCGCCGGCGGCATGTTCGCTCTGGGGGCCGACGGTTCCCCCGGAGACAAAGCGGGGCACTATCTGCAGCTGGGTGCCGAGATCGCGCACACCTGCCATGAGTCCTACGACCGCACAGGTCATCACCGTCATCTTCATTAATAATAACAATTAATGATTATATTATTATTAATAATAATTCTTTGTAGCTTTGACTGGTGGAATCACACATTTTTCAGGGCTGGGCATCAAATCTAGGGCAGTTTTTCCTCATCCTGGTCCTTAGGGACCCCCAGACAACTCCCAGGAGGGAGGGAGCAAATTGGGGACCGTCTGGGACCTCCCAAGGCCTGGGATGAGAAACACTAGGGTACAGCAGTACATCCTTGACGGTGCCTAAGGAAACCGCCACCACGAATGTTATAGCACTAGTGGGAGGCTTCTGTTGGAATATTAAATGGTACCATTTGACTTAATGATGCTTCCCCGTTGCTCTCTTGCTCTTCCCACAGTGTTGAAGCTCGGCCCAGAGGCCTTCAAGTTTGACAGCGGTCTCGAGGCCGTGGCCGTTCGGCAGAATGAGAAGTACTATATACTGCGTCCAGAGGTCATTGAGACCTACTGGTATATGTGGAGGTTCACCCACGATCCCAAGTACCGGCAGTGGGGCTGGGAGGCGGCACAGGTGAGATGGGGGGTCGGGGAGACTTGGTTGGTTTGGGTTTGTTCAGTTCATTTTCTATAGTGCACCCGTGTGAGCATATCTGAGCAGAGTGGAAATTCCAAGTCCAGAGAGACAAAGACTGCTATGAGTTGGTCATCTGTTGTCAAGTTCTTTCATCTGTTGTGAAAACTTTGTCTTCCTAAGCATGTTTGCAGAAATATTGTAAATCTTTCTGCTATAGTAATACTAATGCACATATTCTAATGTGAATAAAACTGAATTTCAGTGGAATTCCCCACAAAGAATCCAAGTTTTTGTGTGAGTGAGCATTTGTCTTGAGTTCTGTGTACTTGCATAACATCAGCATAGACATGGTTTATTTAGACACCAGGGCATCTTTAGAAGGTGATCCCCGGTGATCCATGTCAGATGACTGCTTCGTTAATGAGCACCGTGCTTGTGGAGCTGGGGCTCTCCTGGGGCCTCGGAGCTCATGAGTCTGCCTGACCTACAGCGACGTCTCCTTCCTGGAGCGGCGCAGAATCCCCATGAGAACCAGTCGCTTGTTGTGAATCAGCCAGTTTCACATTTAGGATGCAGCCAGGTTGTGGCTAAAGTGTCCCGTGTTACCGTCGGTGACAGATTGACTGCTGCTGATGACATTGCCGTGACTCGTATCGATCGGGGCACTACTTTGGGCTGATTGTATTGATGCTGTTGACATGGCGATGGCTGATACCTGCGTATCATACTGTGATGTCTGTAGTGAAGGGGCTCTCTGGAGGATATTGCTGTGGCAGCACTCAGTGCAGGAAAGCGTGTAATGCTCAGGACACAGAGTAAAGCGGTTAGTAGGGCTGCTCTCAATTCACTTGGCCATTCCTCACTTCCTTTCTGCTAAGAAGATTCCAGAGGGCTCTGGTGGATGCCTGGGAGACCCAGTAAGTCCACTATCCTGGCTCTCTTGTCATTACAGTCTCTCTCTCTCACTGTTTTGGTTTCTTCTTAATATACATGAAGTACCGTGCCTAATAGGAATTATTGTTTTTGAAGGTTTGACATTTTGCTCCTAAATCATGGCCAGATCATGTGCAAAATGCTTGGTTATTTGCCAATCTCTCTTTAGTTTTTTCATATGTATGCTATTAGTTAACTTATCGGGTTGGATGCAGTCTGGTTACGAATAACTATCAGTGTGTCTCAGGCTGCTTTTCTGCCAAGGCTGCGGGGCTGACCTTTATGTTGATGTTCAAAGCCTTGTGGCAGGTACCGCTATGGGCCACCCTGAATTGGGGGGTGGGGGGGTGCATTAAGGGTGTAAGCCTCAACCAAAGGGACTATTTCAGCTAGAGAGAGCTAGGCTTAGCCAGAACAGGAGTAACGGTAAGAGAATCACAACCAGGCGGTGGCAAGCTTCACGTGTCATAATCTTTATTTCTTTTTAGAGATGCATTAATAATAATTGTCATACTAATAATTGCAGAAGTACAATTTGGAGTGCAAATTATGAATGACAGAAAAGTATAAAATATATCTATGGTGACAATAAAAGACAGTGGGAGCCGGACAGGACGTGGTGAAACCATGAGGACAGAGCCGGGCACCGTAGGATAGAGCCTGTCAGTGAAGGGTGACGACATGTCATTGGTCTCCCAGCTTTTGGCTGTGAAGGTCCTGTAGTGTGATGGCCGTGAACAGTGCATCCCCTCTCTGCATCTTGATTCTCCCGCCTGCTCTTCTCCACGCTTTCGCTTGCAGCAGATCTCTCACCCTCCTGGAATCTCTGTGACTTTCCTTCAGCTTCTCCCAGCCTGTTACACAATGGGAGTTTAAAGGGCTCCTCCTGGGGGCCGGCAGACTCGTCACGGCCACGGGCTGTGACATGCGGACAGGGCAAGACTGGGCCATCTGAGCGTGCCGTCGCAAGCAGACTAGTTATTTAAGGGCCTTTTATTGGCTGTGGGTCTGCCTCAGTTCACAGAGAACAGAATTTTTATATTTTCTGTCATAGAGCTGCCCTCACTCTGCCCCCCTTCCCACAACGAAGAAATAAACAAGGCAGTGAACGAAGCCCTGTTTTAATGAGGTCAGCACAATGTTTATAAACTCAATCCGAGGTCCCCGATGGCTACGGTTCCCATGACGATCTCCGGCCGGGGGGGCACATCGCAGCCAGATGATGATGAAGAGTGAGTCTGAAACAGTGTTGGGGGGGGGGGGGGGGGGGGGGGGGGGGGGGGGGGGGGGGGGGGGGGGGGGGGGGG
>JABFEA020000001.1:50603889-50618914 GCA_019775915.2 Cyphomyrus plagiostoma
GGGGGGGGGGGGGGGGGGGGGGGGGGGGGGGGGGGGGGGGGGGGGGGGTGGGGGGGGGGGGGGGGGGGGTGGTGGGGTTGTGTTGGGTTGTGGTTGGTTGGTTGTTGGGTGTGTGGGGGGGGGGGGGGTTGGGTGGTCCACCCCCCCCCCCCCATGAATACTGGGGTCTGCAATAAGCCGCTTGTGCACGTTTGTGTGCCCAAGTTATGAGGGAAAATGTTCTTTATTCCTGGAAAATTTGTGTAAACCTCTTTGCTTTGTCTTTAATCGGACATTTTTAGCACTTTAGCAATTCACTTTAACCCTCCTTGAGGAAATGTACTTCAGAAGGATGTGTTTGAAGGGACAAAAAAAATTAATAAAGTGTTCAAAGCCCAAATTCCTTTTGTCATTTGTACTATGTCACTGGTAGCTACATAAATTCTTTCTGAATTAAACTGCCTATAGTTGTCCTAGTCACACACGTCGTGCCAAGTTTACATGTTTGCTTAAAGATTGGGTAGCAAATTAGCAAGTTTTTATTTTAACTGCAATCTATTTTTCCAGTCCTAAATACATTCTGTTACTGCTGTTTGAGTGTTATGGGAGTCTTGATTTCCCAGTTTGTATGTCTGGTGATTTACCTGATTTGAATTGCTTCAGTTGATTTCAAAGCAAGTCTGAATAATTCCAATGTCAAGCAATAACTCCTATATTTACTATAGGAGTAAATATAATCACACTATAAACCAAAGTGTTACTGTACTGGATCAGTTGTATAATATGACATATTGGTGGCTTTTGAGCATTTCTAGTCCATTTTTATGGCTTCTCACTCTAAAGGGCAGCGCACAACTTAAAATGGTACCTCTGAAAAGCAGTGTTCTGAATTTTACCCAGAGGTAGCATAACCAGAATCTGAACCAAATGTGTTCTGCTTGCTCATTTTTAATAAACATTTTCCCCTTATGATTGGCTGAGCCAGTACAGCAGATGTGTGTATGCCTTGACCGGCTGACACTGGCAGCTACCACGATTTTTCTGGTATCTGCCCAAATGCATTTTTGTATAGAAAATTTGCATACCAATGTGTCATTCACATCCTAAATGGACGTTAACCTTTGCCACTTGAGTGTGCTCCACACGCACCTTGAGACCGTGCTCTCTGAAATGGCAAAATGTACTCGGATCCCTGGAAAGCAGCTCTGTTTCACTAAACAAAACCATTGCATGCTGTCTTCTTAGGGAGTGACTGTATTTACTTGAATCTTCTTGTGACAAATATTTGTCCTTGGCCTGCTTCCATCAACAGAGTCCTGCTTCACACTCCTGCCTTTGAGCAGTTGGTCTTCTGTGTGTTGGTTTAGGAATGGATGCTCAAGAAGGCTGTTAAGTGCTTTTTGTTTTTCCATATAATGGCTCGTTTCATTTGCGGCCTTACTTTGTTTATGCAAAACTGTTTGCCGAGAGCTCTTAGCAGCAGTGAATGATATGGGGAGGAGAATTTTTTTTTTTTTTCCCCCCCCACCCAAGCAGGGGATCCAGTCTAACCTGAGAGTCTCAAACAGCATTTCTCGTACAACCTGGACCTACGCGTACATCTGACTAATAATGCGGTTTAAGCCTCTAACACCCCTTTCTTGTTCAGAGGTGCTGCCACTGCTAAGTGGCTGGAAGATGGCACTTTGTAGGGAGTTTGCCAGAAGCCTTATTCATATTCAGTCTGCAGTCTTGAACTGTGGGCTTAGGATTTTAATTGTTTACCCCTCATAACATGCCTGGAGTTCATTGAAGTGTTACATGTTAGGTGTGCTGTTTGTGAGCTGTATTTTTAATTGTTCTTTAACAATTTCATTAGCGTTTTCTTCCTTGCTGATCCCACCAGAGAGAACTTCTCACAGCAGTGACAATGCGCTGACCCTGATATTCATCACTAAAGCACAGGTTATTGTAATTTTATACAGAATAGCAGCATGGCCCTGACATGTATATCCAGTTGGGGAATAGCCCATGTATATATTTTAGCCTCTGAAAAGGGGCTGGTGTTCCCCTCTCCCCCCCGAAAATTGCTGTAGTAGCGGTGTTAAGGAGGTCATTGATTACTCTTGTGTCATAATGCTTTCTGGAAATAAACCCCTGGTCTTTTGATAAGAGAGCATACAGTATGATTGGCCATTGCAAGGAGTCAGGTTCCTATCTGTCTGCAGGTAGAAAAGACAAGAATGTCAGTAAAGTCTTCAAAAAAAAAAAAAACTGTTCAGTCAGTGGTAGTTGTAACTCTGGGGGGCCTACGCTGAAAAAAGGGTAAACATTTGTACCTTTGCTTGTCACTGGGGCTGTACCCTCAATTGTAAGGTACAGAAATGGACTCGTGAGGAACATCCCAAACGTACAAGCAGCATCAATGTTCTATCAATGATACAAATATGTTCCTCAGGGTCAATTTCTGTACCTTAAAAAGTACAATTACCTACAGTTAAGGTCAAAATGGCAGACCCTTGATTCCCAAGCCAATGGCAGCCTTGCCTGTCTGGTTGCTGTGCCTTAGCATTCGGGAGCAGACACACGCTGCCTCGGCAGGTCGCTGTGCAACGGACCTCTGAAGGCACCAGAATGAAACAACCCTGTGACCCTGCAAACCGCGGCCGACTCTTTCACTGAGCTGAGTGTGCGAGACACAATGAATGATTTCTGGAACATTGCTGATAAAAACGTGCATGGTGAGACAATCCGATCCCAGAGCACAGAGGATTGGGCAGTTCAATAAGAGAAACGGAAACCGCAGTGGAACAGCACCCCTACCTCAGGCCTTGGGGTAGAATTCCACCCCATGTAACTCCACCAGTACCGTGGGTCCTTAGTAAGGCATTAAACAAAGTAGTGAACTTAATTATGCTTATGTTTCACCCTCTGAAACACAGTGCTATGAGCTCCCTGCTCGTCTGAGATGTATGACGTGCATAATTGTCAGAACTCAATGCCTCTGCTTTGTGAGAAAATGTTCGTGGTTAATGGCTTTTTTTTTTTTTTTTTTTTAAGTTTGTTAAAGCCCGGATGAACAAGATGTGTTTTTTTTTTTTTTAATCTGTCTGACATCACATTTGAGAGTGCAGGTCTCACTATGAGTCAGCATCGGGGTCCTGCTACAGACCATAATTGCCGTCAGTTTTCAGATGACTGTTGCATTGCAACGTGTTAGTTGTTAAATGCTTTGTAAAGCTTATGTCAGACGGATGTTTAAGGGTGATTCAGTTTTCAGATGAGACATTCTGACACACCTTTCACATGTAGGACAAACGCACACTCACACCCTGCCTTGGTGCTGGCCAGAGCACTCGGCCAACGGTCGACTGACCCGTTCCTCCACACCACACGGGCATGTGGACCTTCTGCTATGATATAAGCAGAAGGCTTCTGTCCCAGGTGCGGAGGGAGAGGGTTGTGGTCCCAGCCACAAGAGAAGGGGAGAACCGTGCTGATAAAACTGATTTGATAGTGAGCTGTTCCCACCGCATGGATCCCTAATTAGACAGGTGGCTAAAATTCACTACTGCAGCATGTTCCACATCTCTTGAGCTGGAAGGTCAGGCGCAGTGATCTCAAAATGCGTGAGAAGCTGAGCAGCTGAGTCAAGACGTCCCATCCAGGAAATGGATAACTAGCATGAATAGCCTCTCCTCAACCCTGAAAGGGTTTCGCAAACAGATGGCTATTTATGTTCTTTTTCACATTCTGAGAAACAGGTGATAGGGCGAGAAGCAGATGTTTGTGGCTGAAACGGTCGTCGTTGCACCTTTCCTGTCACCCAGTCAAACCATTTCCCATAACTGCTGTATTGGTCCCCCACCCCTCACAGTCCCCGGTGTGTTTCATGGCCGATCAGAGTGATCTCCCAGATGTCTCCCAACGCAAGTCGCCGCTTGCACCTAATTTGTGAACGACCTCTCTCAACCCAAGGCTGAGCAGCCTGTATTGATTAGTGGCTATCAGATGTGAAGAGTGCAGACCGATTTGAAGAAACCTCCCATCTAAGTTTAAACTCATTCCAAGAAGTACAGAAAGTCTCCTCATTAGCAAAGAAGGCTTTTTGTGAAGACAGAAGTGTATGCTTTTAGTAAGGAAAGGTTTAATAGTAGAGTCTTAGCATCTAGGAAAGAAACAAATGTGTGAATATTCACAGACAACTAACCAAGGTTTGAGGTCTGATCGACCAAACCAATGTTTGTCAAGTTTTTTTCCCCTCCAACAGTAGATGATGCTATGGTTTTAAAACTTATTGCGTGGTTTTGGTGATAGCATAGTTTAAGTCCAAGGAGGATTTTTTTCCCTATATTAAAAGGGGGGTTGGAAAGAGGGATTAAGCTGATGTCCAAAGACCAGTGGTAGGAAAGGTCCAGTCAGTGTGATCAGTAGCCTCTGTTATGGCTTAATTTTCTTTTGCTTTTCTCATGTTTGCATTTCAGCTGGATTACAGTCATTAATTATCAGCTGGTGGCAGTCTTTCTCTCTCTCCTGGTGTAGGTCTTGAAGCAGCTTAAACACGTATCACTACTAGTAAGGACTACAAGTATTTCCATTTCAAAGAATTGCACAAATTCTCATTTAGAAATTTTACCAGTTTGCCCAGGTCAACAATCCATTCCCTGAAGCCTGCTCAACTCTGCATAAATGCAGCTAATAGAAGCTCAATCAAGGAACCCTGAATGTGCCAAAAAAAAAAAAAACCACATGTGTGGACTTGTGCTTCTCCTCCAGGGGGTGGAGGCTTTTTCTTCCACAATGCATAGGAATCAGCTGTGTTTTTATGGGCTAATGATCAAGCCTCTTTTTAAATTGAACTTGAGTCATTGAGTCATAAAGACAAAAAGTATTGTGATCTGCCCTAATTACGTTTGTCATGGTTGAAGTATTTTAATGAAATATTTCTAGAGGTCAGCTATCTCATTAATATGGAATTTTTCATATAAATATCAGGGTAGCAGAACACAAATGCTGGACAGGTGCTACATTGTATCCTTTAGAGAATTCTTACAAATTTTTGTTTAGCTAATCGGAACAATAGTATCCAATATATTAAGAGTAGCAAGAGAGAAGGAGGATGTTGCCACATCCACCACACAAAAAAAAAAAAAAACATTTTAGGGATGAGAAACTGAGTGCAGCCCTGCAGTAGGTGATAGCACCACACTAGTTTGAATAGAAGGGAACAGTGTGATTTTTTTTTTTTTTTTTCTGGTGGCTGGAGTGCCACCAAAGGGTAGTAAAACTCTGATTAAATAAGTAACAACATAAGGTCTCATTTGCCAGCTCTAGTACCCCCTAGTGGTTATAGCCTTTTACTACCTAGTCCATATAAGTGTTTTTGTGATAAATGTTTGTGGACGGCATGGTAGTCGTCTCAGTCACCTCCAGTGTGTGTGTGTGTGTGTGGATCCCAGCCACATGCCCTTTACTGGCAGGATTAGGCCCCAGGCCACCTACTCAGGATGAGTGGCTATGGGATGGATGTGGCCTTCATGGGGTGCAGTGTGTGCCTGTCTTCAGAAGGGTGCTGGTTTGAATCCCAGCGTTGGCAAAGTAATTTCACCGTCAGGGCCCTTGACCAAGGCCTTTAACCCTCAATTGCTCCAGGGCCTGTCTGTGACTGATCCCATGTTTTCTCAAAAAAACAAAGTATCTCTTTGGATAAAAGCATCTGCTAGATAATGTATGCGATCTGCTAAATTTCATGTTATTCAGTCAGCTACACCGTTTTCCATCTGTTAGTCTCAAGGTCGTTTACACAGGAACGTATCTGAAACGCATAATAGGTCGTTTGCACGTGTAGTCAGACTTTACAGGTTCGGTGATACTGACAGCTGCCAGTAAGTCTGTTTTACAAGAACAAATACGACACGTATTTAAAGTCTGCAGATGTTTCCTCAGCTTCAGAGTAAACGTGCATTAGTAGAACTGAACGAGGCCCACAGTGTGTATGTGAGAGGGGTAGCAAGCAGATACAATATGTAGGCTGATAGGCAGGGATATTAACTGTTCAAGTACCACGGGGGCTGTTTTTAGAGCCTTAAGAGAGATACCAGCTTCAGATAAAATTCCAGCCCTATGAATGGGTGAGAATTTTGTAAGCTTTGGTTAAAAATATCAGCCATTTACCTAACTGTCTAATTAAGAGCTGTTCAGCTGCAAATGGAGAGGCCTGATGAGGTCCTTAGCAGTCTTCATTTGTGGTCCCTCTTCCAGTCTTGGTTTTCATTTTCAGGTGTCAGCATGTCAGAAAGTACCCTTACTGTGGTAAATGCCTCTGTACACCCCAGCTGGTAATATAAATGAATAACGCCAGCGGCTTACTGCAGCTGCCCCAGTTTAGTGCTGGGCTGGGAAAGGGAACGGTGAGAGACAAAGCCAAGGCCGGCTCAACCCTTTTCAGGGCCCGAGGCAAAATTGTATTAACCTAGTTGTCATTTGTCATCTTTTTTCTCATTCTAGCAGGCCGATCATACAAAAAGACAACAAGAATACAGAAATAACAGCATAAATGGCTAACTGGATTGAGAAGGATCCCAGATTTTTCGCCATAACAATATTACACTGTAGAGTGGGTGGCCGGAGACCTCCTTTGCCAGAGATTCTTCTTAACAAAAGAGCGGAGGCAAGCTTGACACATGCTCAGGGTCTTCAGCAGTTTGGTGGAGCCAAGTCTGAGCTAGAACAAATTTAATATGCCAACAGTCACATCTCAGGGAATCAACCACTGGTGCAAGAAGGAGAGCACAGAACTTAAAGAACAATGACTATGCATGGCTACCAAATGCAGACTCAGAATATCAAGCTTCAGAGAGTTTTATTTGGCTGCAGACCATTGTGCTGCTCAGCTGTTTTGCAGTTCTGGAAGATTGAGGTTCACCAGAAGGCAGAATAGTCTGAGCCAAGTGCGCTTAACGGTAAGAAGTTACACAGTTTTGTATTTCCCAGGTCTTTTTATTACACCTAATCGAAAGTAGACATGATCATGCTCACCAGCATTTTGGGAGATGATGGAGATGGTTAAAGACCTTGCCCTAGAGCTATGTGTCACCATTGGTACGGCCCTCTGGTGGAGTCCCAAGAACAGGTAGCAGGTGAGGAGCATCACCCCCAAACCTTGAAGGTCAGCAGACTTCAGAAATGCCTTCACACCTGGAATGGAGAAACAAAGCCCTTTGGATGTTTACAGAGCAATTTATGGAACTGATGATCAGGTGAATGGAGCAAGACACCCCCTAACTATTCATCCAGAAAAGGTTAACCCCACACACACACTTTAGGAACAGTTAGATGAATAGATATGATATATTCCCTCAAGGAACCAAAAAGTCGTATTCAGTCTAGTGGGGCCCTATTTATTTTGTTACAATGCATTTTCAGCCCTAATTCTTCTTCAGCTAATTGATTGAAGGCTACCCAACATTGATTCTTCAAGACATTTAGTGCCAACACCTTCGGTAAGGTAAGAATAGCCTGTGACACTGGAAACTGGTGTGGCTAAAGTGTGCATGTTTACTGAGTTCAGTCCTAACTTTCGGGTACAAGATGATGCTTATCGTGCGGTATAGGCATAGGACATCCCTTCCGAAGTCATCGGTAGGACACATTAAGTGTAACCTCAGCTAGCTGCGTTTAAAGCCGGGGTCTTCACGGCATGTTACTGCAGCTAAGATGCCGTACGCCACATCTCCTGGTACGAGGGCCCTGCAGGGGACACTCACAGAATGCACTCACTGAATGCACCATTAAGCAAAGAAAATAAACATTTTCCTTGCTGTTTTCTTTTCTGTGAGAGGCTGCACAGGCCTGATCCAGCGCTGAGTGCTTTCCTCAGGTTGTTTGCGCAAAATCTCAAAACTCCTCCCCCCCCCCCCCTTCTTTTTGCTCTGTTTTCCCAGCTTGAATTTTTCCCGTGGAAAGTAGGACCATTTGGAGAGTAGGAGTGGAAACCTGTTTATGATCAGATGTGGCAGCTGTTAATGCAAAGAGCTCTGCTTTAAATTAGAATGGCAGATTCCCTGCAGATTATGCCATGAATAGACAGTATTACTTTTGTTTGTAACAATGAATGGTGTCCAGTTAATTCAGAAGCAGTGGTATGGAATGGTAATATTCCAGCAAAGGTCCTAGACAGACATACATATGTGTGTGTGTGTGTGTGTGTAAACTCTATCATTTCTGTAGCCAGTTGCAAAAGCTGCATTTGAAATTCTCTCATAGCAAATATATGAAGGCCAGGTGTAAAACAGAAAGTGATGTTAATGGTTCTTTGTATGCTGTCCACATATATTCTTATTATCATTTTACCCAGTTTGACCCATTTGTCCAGCTGGACATTTACCTTGGGCTTCTCAGATTAAGTTATGTTGCTCTGAGGCACCACAGCCCAGCTCTTGCAGGTTTTTAATCACCAGGCAGAGTGTCTGAGCATGGAGGATTCAGGGGGAGGGGTTGTTGACCTTGACAGGTATGCAAAACCAGTGAAGGAAAAAGCTCTGGATTCTCAGTGTTACACTCTGTCATTTTCCTTTTGGGCAAAAAGCTCGGCTTGCACAGGTCTGAGCGTTTTTATTACCCAAAGGTGAAATGGCTACTCCCTGCTAGCTTCTATTTTTGGTGGTTCCAGTCTACTGCCTCCAAACCCTCGTTACTAATCTCTATAACGGCCCATCTGTGCTCACGAAGCCCCAACTGCCCTCCTGATGTCATGTGTTTAAGCTGGACTGAATGTTGCCCAAAGATCAATTCATTAACTGGACCACGTCTGAAGGCCAAATACATACCACAGAACGCCATTGATTTGCACAATTAGAGAAAATTGCCTATTAGATGTTCATAAAATTATAGCCAAGATTATAGCACTATAGCTATGCCTTTGAAGTGTCTAAAGTGTAGTTAAAACTGTGTATTTATATATTATATAACTGGAAGTGTAATTGTTGCAAAGATAACATTTACGCATTATATATTTGTACTCACCATGACTGAGTTGAATAAATAGTTTTGGAAGATGGATGAATGGATTTATTTTTTGACTCTGTGTAAAGAATTCCAGCAATCCTCATTAGCGGTTGAATTATTTTGGATTTTTTTTTTTAACATCGTAACTGACAAGCTTAATGATAACCTACACTTTCTAGTACATTTACTAACAGCACCATAACCATGTAATATATTTGGATTGTGATACTGAGACTTAGAATGCATTTGAAACGGAGTTTCCCTTTTTTGTGACCAGCTGGTTCTTGTAAATATCCAAAAGACTCATAATTCTTGTTGTATGAGTCTGATAAGTGTTTCATAAATGCAGTTTAAGACTGGCAGTGTTCTTTTGTCTACATGTCTGGAACCTCCCTATTGGTTAGGGAAGCGCACTTGTATTTGAAAGATTGCTGGTTTGAATCCCTGACCAGCAAAGGCACCACTGACGTACCCTGAGCAAGGTACCGCCCCCAAGCACCGTTCCCTGGGTGCTGAATTAGCTGCGCCCTGCTATGTCATGTTTTAAATGCAGAGACACATTTTGTTGTTGCGCACTGTGTGCGGTGGTGTCAACAATGACCACTGATCACTAAATTCCAATTCTAAATTCTAAAATTCTTGTTAAACCATTCCCAGGAAACTATAAATCCAGAGGATAGTGTTTGTTCTTGCTTGACAGATTTCCTAGAGATGTCGCTTTGGAATATGGCAATCAAGTAAGGTGGCAGTCAGTGCTGCGTTTACAAGGTCAATACTGTGTTAGAGGTTGTTGGTGTTTCATCAAACGTGATGAAAGTGGAAGTATTGAACTTCTGAAAAATCGAGGGGCCAGACAAGATACAGCGTATGAGACTTGCTCTTGGAAGGATGCAGTAAATGACGTGAACTTGCAGGTACTCAGGAATATTCTAGGATTTAGAAGTACTTTAAGGGGTTCAGACTTCCACCTTTCCCTCGGTGCTAACCCATAATGCACTACTATTGAACGTGAAACACATGCTGATGCAAGTTACTGTTCGTGAGCAGGATCGTACAGATATGAGTGTGCCAACGGCACGTTCTGCTTTCCTGCTTTACAAAACCGGCATGATCCCCAGGACTAGGCTTGGTCATAGAGGCACATGAAAAGCTTGTCCTGAACTAATAGGTATATGAATTGACATGTTCATTAGTCATATAATCAGCAAACAATTAAGAATGCTGGTTGACTCTCGGGGCGTGTTTAAACTACATAATGAATGCCTTCATTGTGAAAGAGTAACCAAAAGTGGATAGCTCTTCTAAAAAGCATAACAACTTAGAGAATGATATTATTTACCTTGGAAAGGACGACAAAGTAAAACCACCTTAATTTGTTCCAAGTCTGAAATAAAGAGTGTTAAATGTAAAACATTTACATTTCAAAACATTCATGGTTTATTTTAAAAACATGCAATTTAATGGTTCATACTAAGCAGTCATTAACAAGCAACAAACATCTGGTAATATTTTTTAAAAGAGCAACTGGAAAACTTATCCAAATAGAACAAGAGCTCACACACACTACATGCTCACACAAACACCACACACACCTTTCCAAACAGATATGGGCAAGATCTGCAAAGGAGTCAGTAACTGAAATACGACGACTTAAATCTCAGAAAAATCCTCTATGGTGTATAAAATCCTCTGATGATGGCTTTGAGATTTTCTGTCCTTGTCAAGATTTCGGTAATGTGCTGCTTGTCATGTGATCTATAATTGGTCGGGTTTGCAAAGGACAGGCGATGGGCGCAGTTGGTTGAGGGAATTAACATATGCTGAGGGTGTTAGTTTTGCTCCCTCTTCCATCCCAGACCCAATTTATAGAATTACAACATAATGATGGGACTGTCCTTGAGTTGGTTCCACTAGAAAAATCACATTCCAGGGTTGACATATTGCTCTTATAAATCTATAGGCAAATGGTGACAGTGAGGCTTTAAATAAGACATATGTATTTTATTTATTTAGCAGACCCTTCCTATCCAAAGCACCTGACATCTGCAGGGTCAACCAGTCCCTAGAGCAATTTGTGATTAAGGGCCCTGCTCAAAGGCCCACTGGTAAAATTACACTGCTGACCCTGGGATTTGAACCAGCAACCTTGTGATCATGAGCACAGTATCCCAACCCACTGAGCCACACACCAGAATAAGACAGACAGTCCAGCACAGGAATCAGATATTCACCTCATTATTCTGAAGCTATAGCTTAGTTAATATTTCATTCTTGTTACTGAATGAAAAGTTCAGTTGCCGAACATTCGAGAAGCTACAGTACTATGGCTATGACATCTAGGGAGTAGAATCAAAACCATGTACGGTCAGGCCAGCTTCACTTGTAGTTGTAAGAACTGCACTTTTACTAAGTTTTTTTTTTTTTATGAATCGGAAGATTTGACTAGAGATCTTGACTTGTGAACAGACCCTCGTGATAAAGGGTTTGTTATATTAACCAAGGGTTTACGCAAGTAATGTACTAAAGGAGTCTTTGTGTTCATCCAGATGCAGCTTGATATCATTAGCAGTGCATACTTCCATTTCTCAAGAATCATATGCTTCAGTTTAATCAAGTGATCCACAGTTATATAGTCAACAGTGACCAGTCCCAAGACACTGCACACGTGAGACCTAACGCTATAGTGGACAGTGGTAAAAAAAAAAAAAGCAGCAAACCAAGAATCACATATAAAAGAAAACTCCAGGCGGCCAAAATACAAACCATCAATTCACATTCGTATTCTTTGGTGAGAACTGACTGGAGGATACATCAGTGGAACAGAGGAAAGGAAGGAGGATGTTTTGACTGTGAGAGGAAGTATTCTGTCTAGATGAAGGAGACAAAGACACCTGGTCATTCAAGACTAAAATGATATAAAATAAAATCAGATGGAGGGAGTTACACAGTAGGATCTGGCAGGCAGAAATTATTGACTCTCTAGCTGGGGTGTTGCTAGAGATTTTGGGCCCCTAACCCAGACAGGAGCCCTTGGAATTGTCCTAACTTTCCCCCCTGTACGGTGCCCTAAGCTTAAGGGTTCATGGATATTGTAAGCAGTGTTGGTCAACCCATCAGGCAACATAGGCAGCCACCTAAGATGCCATTTACTGAGGGGGTGCCTCTTTAATGAGCCAATTAATCCAGTTCTCTTAATTAATCCACAACTCTCTTGATTGAAAGAGTACAATTACTGGATTTATCCTGTAGTATCTAATAAACCAAAACTTCCAAATATAATTTTATATTTACAAGTCATACAAGTTATGCAAGTAATGACTTACCTTATAATTTTAAAATATATCTAGCCTTTGTGTCTTGTGGATAACTGGTCAGGTGATGGAAACCACAACAGACACTGAAAAACAAGAATAGCAGCCTGATATAAATTTAACACCATTAAGAGATGCAAAGCTTTGCAGGAAGCAAACCTATTTGTGTATATGCTGCTGTGCTAGTTGGGTCCAGAAAATGGTCAGAAAACTTTGGCTGTTTTTTGTATCACATTGGAAATCAACACAGAAACCTGCAAAATGTCTCCTAGGAAGATCCCCCTATTTTATGATGTTTGATCATGACAGGGCATCATCTCCAGCATCACCCTTCTGGAACCAGGAAAGGAATGGTGACCAGTCAGTGTATCCCCCACTGGAGAGCAGTCAATCCCCAGAAATGGTGGTCTGGTGGACAGATAGAAGCAATGAAGGGGACTCACCCAGCATAGCAAGAGGGCACCATGAGACATCCTCCGTAAGATGGAGATCAAGCCCAGATCAGCTGGTATAGCTCCCCAGTTCAGCCTGCCTTCCCTGCAACTATGGCAGGCACAAATTTCATTTTTATCATCTGGGGAAAGTCATTTCAGAAGACTAGCGACAGCAGACATGTTTGATTTGTCCATTTCTTTTTTTTAATGAGTTAATTCAGCATCTGTTTGAGCATAATGGCATTACAATGTGCATTTCGGACAACATCTTCAAAGGCACGGTATACCTCAGTGCTTCGTTTACATATTTACACTGTAGTGAAAAAACTTCAAGGCAAACAGATAATATCTGTATTGCACAAATGTGAGCCCAGGACTGTTTGACAAAGTAGGAATTTATACTGGAATGATTAAATGGCTCTTGGAGAATTCATCTTTAGTTCATGTGTTATGAAACTCATGACGGACGTAAGCCAAAGTCCTCAGAGAAGGTTATGGGTGCCATTTGCTGTATGGATGCCGGGATGGAAAGTCAAGCATTCTCTCATCAGAAATGGAATTGCAGGCGTTGTTATAAAGGAATGTCCTTGAGACAAGGAGGCCCGTGCTAGTCTACAGGGAGAGTTCAAAATGTGATACAGATTGGACATGTGTTTTCTGGTGATCAGAGATGCACAAAGTGCCTAGTGTTCATCTTGAGGCCAAACCCAGAGTTGATATATGACATGAGGACACATCTCCTGAGGTCTGGAGGCTGTGTGGAGGCTATGTTCTGCACAAGACTGTCCAAAAAAAGGCCAAAGAACATTAATCAAAATAAAACAAACCCCGAAGTAATCAAATGGAGATGTGAGACACACACCACATTCGTGTGTAAACAGCTACCCTACCAAATTTATGAAGCTTAAAAATGCCATGTCTTTCGACATAATTTTACAAGTTACCCATTTGTTTTTTTGAGAGAACAAATGCTGTAGCAGATATACTTCTTTAAAGTTAATTAAAGCAATAAAAAACTAATAGCATCTTACAACTGATTAATTGTCTTTGGCAAAATGCTAATTAAAACAAATCAAATGAGCAGTAACCACGAAGGTGTATTTAGTCAGATCTCTGTATGGTAAGCTTTGCAGCGGTCCTTGGGACCCCAAAAGTCCACGTTTTTGCTCCCTCCCAGACTGTGTGTCTGGCAGAGAGGGGAAAAAACATGGACCAGGCTGGGAAACAATGTTATAGCATATAGGACAATGAGTGAACAGTTACACCACTATGGTTTTAAAGTTAATGGCCAAAAATAATGTGTTTTTTTTTTTTACTCTAGGTAAGATGAGAAACTTCTAAAAGCCTGCTATAACTAAGCAGGTCTCAGATTCGATGCTACATGACAGACTTACAATAAATTTAATATTGCTTGTAAAAATAAATAAAATCAAGAGCAAATGAATAAAAGAGCGATCCGACAAGCAGGATGAAGATCATCACACAGACTAATCAGGGTTCCCCTATTAACTTAACCACTCACAATAAATATGCTGTTTGTGTATATGCACAAGGATTATGCAATATCGGGTCTGGATTTCTCACACTTAGGACTTTCCCATCACGTGCGGCATGTGGCAAGACTCGCTCAGTAGGGGGCAACAGTACCAGTTCCACTTTGGTGTATGTACAGTACAGTACTTTGTAGAATTCTGAAACGCTTCTGCTCACATGGCTTAGTTGTATGTTCTTGGTCCTAGCGACTTGCCCAATGGCCTCACTCATCAGGCTCTGGCGTGATGACATCGTTGCTCCAGCACAGCCTGTTGGGGATGGTAAGCGCAGCGCTAGAGAGGCCCACCAGGGGGCGTGGAAGGTCAGGCCCAGCACTCCAGGCATCTGTCTGTGTGTCATAGATATGGACCCCGCTGAGGAAGCCCTCCGCTGTCCAGGAGAATCCCCCCGTGATGTAGATACAGGACTCCAGGGCAGCAGCTCCGTGCTGGCTGTGGCCTATGGGAAGCGGGCTCACCTCGGTCCACTGGTCTGAATCGGGGCAGTACACCTCTGTCACTAGGAGGTCCGAATACGATCGGCTTGCTGCACCGTCGGCCCTGCCTGTCACAACACCACCTTCACACAAAAAAAAAGACAAAAGCGAATGGAAAATCCACAAATTTTTCCCACTCCTAGGAAGTTCTGTTAACAAATCCATATTTCATTCGAATGCAAAATTCCTTGCTATTTTTGTTATAGCCTGGGCCCAAAATGTAAAGCACCACTCGGAGTGACAATCAATGTCATTTAAGGTAACATTTATCTACACAGCCAAATGGG
>JABFEA020000001.1:50619676-50632704 GCA_019775915.2 Cyphomyrus plagiostoma
GAAGCCATTAAGAAAAAAGGCTCTTCTTGTTTTATCCTTTTCATTTTGTGTTCAAATGCTAAAAAAAGCATATTTTGATGTAATTTTGAGGGGCCGGGAACCATTTAATTGGTTTTACATTATTTCTTATGGGAAAAATTCGATCAGAACTCGAACTTTTTAGGATTCGATCCGGAGTCAGGAACGGATTAAGTTCGAGAACTGAGGTGCCAGTGTACTAGTTTTTAATTCTCCAGCTCACTGCTAAATGTCGCTACTTACAACCCAAGACCCCCAATTCCATTATACAGTCCATCAACAAAAACCAATAAGATCTAGCAAAGGCTTGAGGCCTCTACATTTTAATTTCATACTTGGATCACTCCCCTCTTGCACTATCATCTCTTGGGTGCAACTTAGCATGCAGTCACAACAATTAAATACCCTGGTACATTTTTTCCTTGCTTGAACAGTGGGGCAACTTACCGCAGATGTATAGCTGGTCCTGGAGCACAGCGCCAGCGTGGCTGGAAAGTGGGCGGGGCAGGGCACGGATGAGTGTCCACTTGTTCTCTCTGGGACTGTAGCACTCCGCTGAGAAGAGAAGGCCTCCTTCCCCCCGGCCGCCCACGGCATAGATCCTGTCACCCAGGGCGCTGCAGTGGAACCGTCTGCGACGGACCTGTGGGGCACAGGGCTCATGGATTTGTTAAAAAGACAGTCACTGTACCTTTAACGCGCAGTGAGCTGAAGACCCAGCCACAGCAAGGCCACCCAGAAGGCCACAGCAAAAAAATTTGTCTGGTGTCAACTCCAGGGTGTGTTTTAGCTATATTTTACCTTACAAATGGTAAACAGAAAAAGCTAATAGTAACAACAAACCAAACCCACCCCGCAACACCACATTTCACCACCGCTGCACATTATTGTCCCTGTGACTTATTTATGTTCCAAGCCCCCAGAGGGCCCCAGCATGGTGCAGGCAGTGCCTTACGTTCATGTCAGCCAGCTCAGTCCATTTACCGAAGCGGGGGTCAAAACGCCATGCAGATGCCATGGCCTCCTCCTCATGGTTGTCATTGAACCAGGAGTTCTGCCCCCCTCAGGACAGGAAAATAAAGATTGAAAGAATGAAATACAAAACGGCACATTTTCATATTTCACATAGTTATTCTGTGGGCAACTTCCTCAAAACCATAATTTTACAGAACTTTGTGATCAGCCTGCCTCCCCATGCAGAAGCTAGAACCGTTGCCATAGGTGACTATCCCCATAAATCAATTCATCGTAGTCCACATTACTTCCTCATTACCTATTATATACATAAAATCGTTGAGCACCACGCTGCAATGGTTATACATTCCTCTCAGACGGCAAATGGTCTCCCATTCGTTCGTACACTGTCCCCTCAAAACCTGCCAATTGAGAAACAGACCAATTCACGATCCAATACAAACTCGAAGTATAATGTACTAGTAATCGCAGTGTTGACTGGATATGTTTCATGCGATACGCTTCACTGCCTTGCCATGATCTCCTCGCACTCCAGGCTTCCCGTGGTTTTCCCACAAGTGGCAAGGACCCCCTGTCGCGTCGATCGGATCCTGAACCACCTCTCAAACGTGCCGTCCAACTGAAATCTCAGGTCCTCCCTGCTTAGCATTTCCAGATAGGAGGCACCTTCGGGCACCGTCTTCTTCAGAAGAGCGGCAGCACTGCAAAGGTTGCGATCCGAGTCGTAGTCAACGTCCCACGGGAAAATGAGACCGAGCCGGACTTCTTTCACTAGTGCTTCCCTGTACGGGCCCCTGTTGCACAAATCGTGGTTCAGCCACTGCATGGCCAACTCCAGGATGTCGCTTTCTGTGACGCACGGATCCACGTCGTCCCTCTTGAGGATGGCCAGGATAGAGTCTCCATCCATCTGCAGGAGAGGACCTTCTTGTGTCTCCAGAAGCGCGGCCAGCTTTCGTGATATAAACGAGAGGCACTCGGATTTCAATAACTGCAAGTTGTACCTCTCGGACAGGGACAGGACCTCGAAAACGTTCTCGACATTCAGCGACTCCTCCATGATCTGGGAGCAGCAGTCGGTCAGCTGCGGTATATGAAGGTGGGTGGACGCTAGGAGAACGTCCTCGATACTTGCGAGGTCGGACTGCAGCTGAGAGGTATAAACAAAGTCCAATGCACATCTGAGTCCTGAAGCTGTTATCGCCTTCAGCTCCACCGCCTCCATGTTCTTCTCCTTCATATCAGTGGTGAACATGACTCTGAAATAAGGACTTGCGGCTGCCAGCACAGACCTGTGCACTGAAAATGTTTGGTTTTCGGCGACGAGCTGGACGTCGCACAAGCACCCAGACTCCCTAAGCTCCTGTAAGCCCTTCTGTAAGGATCTGGGGAAGTGTTCATTACGGAGAAGGTACCTCCTGCTTTCCATGTGAGAGGCCATGTTGTTCTTGTCGGAGAAGGCGTGGAAAGGGTCGTGAAGGACCGCTCCTGCTTCTTCTGGGATTTGTAGTTTTCATTCTTGCTTCCGTCAGCGACGCACGTAGTGCATGAGGGATGCATTTACAGGTTTAGCGAGGTTTCTTGCGACTTCGGAATTTTGGTTAGTAAGAAATGGGGCATATTGCCATGGTAACTGAAGCTGCACACATAGCCAGCTCTGAGCAGATTTAAGTGTAGGCTTTCGGAATAAAACAGGCTTAATTCCCGTCCTCTCACCAAAAACGTAACAAATAGTAGGGATGGGATATGCCACAGATTTTCTTTTCGAAACGTAATATCAAGGGTTTTTAAAAATCACAATACCAATTTGCAGGCCAGCTATTAAGGGTTGCTGTTTAAATTTCCACCAGAAGAGGTCAGTACCGTATAGTAGTCAAAATGTAAAGCAGAGTATATTGTTGGCTGAGCAACATTTTTTCTCCGGGGGCGACCTGGAGAGATGCAGCAGGTATACCGGATCAGGGGTGTCGACAAGGGCGTATCAGGGTGTGCAGATGCCACCCAGAACGTCAACTTTCACACCTAAATGAAATTACATTTATTCTTCATTTGGCATATTTTATTTTTGGGAATCCCTCCTCCCTCCAATAACCCTAGCGTCCCTTATTTCTTAAAGTTGTAAGTGGCAATCCTGACTAAATTTTGACACTGGTCATTGGCATGGACTTTGAGAAATTTAAGCAATGGTGCATTGTTTTCCCATGGCACACCCAATTCGGGTGAGGTGAGTCTGTAAATGCTGTCAGAACAGAGTGAAAATAAGAAAGTATTTCAGTTATTGAGTAAAAAAGAAAAAAACAGCATAATACTAAGACGTGCTGGCGTTACATTAATAATAACGAACGTAAAGAGCACGGACTGCGCAAGTCGGCTAAAGTTATGTTCACTTGTCTTTCCTTTTGAAAAATTCAGATATCGCCTTTCTGTTTTAAACACCACGAAAATAATTCAGCTTATTGTAACATGCATTACATGCAGAGAAATGGCGAGGTTAGACCCATATGGCATTTAAGGGGTTAAACTCAATTTGCGTGAGTGCAGCCCCGCCCACTCATCAGTGGAGAACTGGAATGTTCCGGTTTTTCTCCCTCAGGTTACCAAAAAGAATGTCACGTAGTTTTCTCAGACGGTGAACAAGTTTATTTAAAAGGGGGAAAAGGGAGCTTTACTTTTTCTTAAATACATTGAAACATCAAAAAAATATCCAGATAGGATATCGGTTGCGATTGCCGAGTTTTTTTTCTTTTGTAAGTAAACTTTGATTATAATATGAGTTATACGTTACCTGGTTGTAAGCATTACCGAGATGTTGCAGTAGTACAAGTACTTTAGATGTTAAGAATAATTTAATTTAAAATATAGTTATAATATGTTTGTTCTTTAAACTGAAAAAAGTGTTAAAACCATACAGTAAAATTGATTTTATTTAATCTTAGCTGCTGCTAGTCACGCGCGAGGCCCGGAGCAACCGCATGTGCACATTTTGCCTAGAGGTACATTTTCTTTATTCACTAAACATGTGTGTGCAGTAAAAGAGGCATAATACAGTCATTTGGTTTAGAAATATGTTTATTTTGAGTGTATTGCATAAATACGGTTTTGCTATTGAAGTACATGTACAATTCTTTTTGCTGTAAAGAAAGGTCATTCACATTGTTAGTTCATTGTTTATGTGTAAAAGTATTTGCTTTAATATAGTGTTGTGTATATTGGATTAATTATAACTAATAATTAGACAGTGACTTATATGCTAAATATTGTAGTGTTATAATACCTGTTTGCTTAAGCAGGTCAGGTTCTTTAGAGGGAGTCAAAACTCCCTGGAATTACGTTGAATGTCGTTGGATGTCAATGGCGAGCCACCCAAGGAATCGAACTGACCTTTGTGTTGACACCTCATGTTCAATTAACTACCGGATTTGTGGTAGGACTGCGAACGCGGGACTGTCACATTATTTATGCTGTTTTGCGATCGCGATTGTATTTTATTTATCTAAATTGTTGTATATTTACTTTTCCTTCATCCCCGTGGGATTGAACTAAAAGGGGTAACCAACAAATAAATTGGAATTGGTTAATCTAAAGGTAACCAGGCTGCAACTAACTAGGGCTGCAACTAAAGATTATTTTGATTATCGATTAGTTGGGCGATTATTTTTTTCGATTAATCAGATAAAAACTAAACTCTTCTTTAATTTGATGTTTTACAATGTTATAAGCAAAACCATAATTCATGGTATTATGCATGTATAAAAGTAAACTTTAAAAAATGCAGAAGCCACATATAGAGTTTAATGATCTTTAATTTTGACATTTTAAACCTTAAATGAAAGATAAAGTTTGTTTTTGAACTCTAAAACTTCTCTAAATATCCAAAATATAAATAAATAGATAACAGCATTTGAGTATGCAAAGTACAGCATTTTATGTAAATCAACATTTGTTTTATTTTTAACAAATAATTGCAGATGGAAAGTTCACAGTGTATATATATTGTTTAAAAATACACTGACATATTCAGTTGTTAAAATAGAACAGTTTTAAAACAGTTAAAATAATGTAATTTTGAATAATAAAATGGTATATGCATAAGTAAAACCACAGTAAATTACGTTTGAAAACAGATTTGTTACTTAACAAGTTAACTTTGTAGTGGACTATAAAAAAACTAGAGATGCAAAACGCTAATAGTCACAAATGTACTGTTATTTGCATTCACCGAAAACCACAACGATCACTAAATGTAATATTCTACTGTTATTCGCACCGTGTAATTTAAGATAATCTAAAGTAGCGCCATTTAACTAATCACTATTGTTCATGAGGTGATTGCGCAATGTGATGCTAGCGAGTAGCAAGTGAACAGGTCTAGCACGACTGTCCCGAAGTTAACAGTTTAAACAAAAGCACTTAAACTATACAACTTTTACACGATGAAAAGATACAGTTTTTACTTACCCTGCTGTTGTTTCGCCATCCATAACACCAACATGTTTTCTTTTTAAATGTTCATGCATGACTGTGGTACTGCCATACCATGAAAGCTCGGTCTTTCATAGCGTGCAGGTTACCGTCTTCTTAGAGGCATTTAATGTAAATTGCTCCCATACCTTGGAGGACTTGGGGCGCACACTTTTTCCTGCAGAAGCTTCTGTAACCTCCATTGCAAGTGGCTGTGTATCTTTGTGTATTTGTGCATCTTGTGGTTGCTCTCTTCAGTAATGTGAGCAGTCCAACTAATCGATAACGGCATTCATTGACAACGAATTTCATTATCGATAATTAGCGATTTTATCGAATTAGTTGTTGCAGCCCTAATCTCAGTGTAATTAGCAGATGATTCTAAATTTAGCCTTAAAAGTTAAACTTAACTAAACCTAAAATAGTTCTAAATTGGTTGAATAGGGATTACTATTCTTAATCAGAGAAATTAAAGGTAAAAAGCTTAAAGGTTACAGATTTAGTTAATGTGTATTTTATGGGTTGTACATTTTATTTTCTGTGTATGTTATGCCGTTTTTCTTCCCTATCAATAAAGCTGGTGATTATCTGCCTTGTGTCTTCTGTGTTTGCTGCCACCCACCCCTCACCTCTGTACCGAACCTAGACATATGGGTCCTAGATTTGCCCAAGATTGGCCATTCCCAACGACAAACCGACCAGGTTACCACAGCCAATCCAGAGCAAACAGCTGCTACATTATCAATTTGTATTAAATTATTTGTAGGTCATTTTTTTTGTGATTATTCATCACTGCACTCTTATTAGTATAATTGGGTACAAGTCAAACCGGGGTTTGGGTCCTGGTATACCAGCCGTACCGCTCGGCCCAACTCCAGGGCCGATTTTTATTCCCAGTCCAGCCCAGGTCAGACATGAATAAAGATCGTTTTCCTGAGAGTGCTGCTTCAGACGTACAGGTTCTCTTGCTTAATAAAACACAAAGACCATAAGAAACAAGTAAATTGAGGGGATCTGATTAGATTTCCCCAGGGTGGTGTCTGATCCTGAGTAGAGTGACTCATACGTTTTTAATCTACACCGCGCCCCCCCCCCCCCATTATTTTCTCAGCATTCGAATACGCCACACTGATAAAATCACAGACATACGGACATGGAGTAGCCCTGCAATCACCATGACAACTGGCATGGCTGGTCAATGTGGAGCTCTAGGTGAGCAGAGCGCCTACAACTGCGAACTAGTTGTACCCCTGCCAGATCTTCTGTTTTCGGAGAGATAATGAGCTGTATTCTGAAGACAAGTTCAGATAACCTTACAATTTACATAGAGCCTCTGACAAACAGTGGCCAATCAGCCCTTAAAAATAAAATGATACGGCGAATACCTCTTCCCAGTGCTTTTCAGACCCTGAATCGCACGGAGGAAGAACATAAGACTCAACTAGAATTTATTTGGTCTTCAGTTGATTTTGGTCTATCATGAACATTTTTTAATTATTATTTAGATTTACAACGGCCACTTCAGCAGTATTCTTTTTTAAATTTTATAAATTGCTGGTGTTTCATGTCCCAATCCAAATCCATAGCAACGTGTTGAAACTGGAGCACATTACAGGATCTGCTGGGGCAACCGAACTGGATCCTGCGCTGGATATGCTCGTGATGATTTGTCATAAATGTGTTGATAAATGTGAGTGATGTCACTTGACTATACGTCACTGAACGTTGGCTGAAATTTAATGGTATGTTTGAGTTCCCAATGATTTACTCACTCTTACAGATACCTCATTAGACTTGATTCTGTTCCAGCACTGGTCCGATTATCAGATGTAATTATTCTTATAAACATGTATGATTAAAGTCCCGAAGAACAAATGCGTACCAGGTTAAGCGTAGCCAGCACTGAGTAATTCATTTTACAAGGTATACATCTTCTTCGCCATTACATTCATTAGCATTTAAATTCAATGTGATATGAGAATACAGAGAAGCAATACTGCACTCCTGCAATTGCACATTGTCTTGAGGAAATGAGGGTTTGTGAAGAACGATTAAAATGGAAACCACATAACACGGAGAAAAGAGCATTCCGCATTTTAATGCTTTCTTTTATTTTTGACTTATAAAGGGCGTAAAATACGGCTGGTGAGTCCAAAATTGGCCTGTTTTCATTTCTCCTGATTACGGAGCGGTTCGAACTGCCAGACATGCTGAAATACAACTTCATTAATAACTTACACTCGCCTTTTAATACCATAAAGGCAATCAATGACTTTTTTTAATCAATGAGTTGATAAAAAAGCAATCAAAATAATACTATGTTGTATTAATAATACAGTAATTCAGGGCTTATTGTCGGGGTACACTATTACACAGAACTTTTTTTATTACACAGAACTTGTTCACGATTCATGTATTTCAGGTGAAAAGCAGCGGGAAACAAGCGACAGGCGAGAACAGACGCGTTTCCGGTCAGTCTTCCCCCTCACTTTCACGTTTAGACTCGCATGCCTATGAACTTCACCCAAGAAACTGACAGATGTTTTTTGTGATAGCCTGCACAATTATTGACAACAAAGAATAACAAATCTGCATACGTTATCCAGGAGTGCATTTCCCAAAAGCGTAGCTGCTAACTACCACAAACTGAAAGGGTCCAGCTATATATGTAAATTGCTAAATGGGAGATTTTGGGAAACGCACCGCGGAATAAGAGCAACGGAGAGGGGTAATGTTCTTATATTTTCAATCAGCTACACCTGCAGACACCTGGAACCACGTGTCAGTAGAAAAAAAAATCACCTCCTTCACGAGATGTAAATTTATAATAATGATTTTTAGGGTGCGTTATACATATTGGATAAGGTGCAGTTCCCTTTGTGCGGGTTTTATTGTAATTGTAGCAGCATTACTGGACTTATTTATTTAAATGCCACCGGGCGGGTCTGGTTCAGCTCCATCCACACTCCAGGACGCCCATCACCCCGTCTGTTAACTATGTTAGCAAATCCATTTTCGGATATGTAGGTCCGTTCTGCTTAAATCACACTTTAATTCCAACCTGATATTTAGCAGCTAGTCTAGCCTATGTATTGTATGTGACACCACTGTAAGAAAACCCATCAAAGGTGATTATATTGATTTAAAAAAAAACCTTTTTGTAGGCTATCATCAATTCAAATAATTCCCAATTTTCTAATAGCACATGTGAGGGAATTTCTAAATACCGCAAAAACTAGAAACATTTTTAACCCCCCAGTTTTACAAGTCAGTTAATATGGCTTGTATTAAATACCATGATTTGAGAATCATTTCCACTGCAAAAGTGATTTGAGTCAGACAGATTTATTGCTGCACGTTACAAATTCAATAATAATGAATACTTTAATTTTAGTGGGCCTATTTAAAATTTGGTGGCAAGCACGCAAAATAAGTCAGGACGGCTTTAAGTATAAGTCTTGGGTGCACGTATAAATGATGAAATTTAAGAAGGGAAGTTTTTGGATCTTTCCCATGCTTTCACGAGAAACTTGCAAAAATGGTTTTATTTAAGGTTTCGCAAAATATTGCTGGTCCCGTGAAAGCTGCTCAGGGCTTCCTATCTACAACCCTGCTTCATCTTTAATCCTTTTATGACGTCCAGATGGAGAACCGGCAACCTGCACTGAAGGCTGGGGGAGATCCCTCCAACGGACCCTTGGCAAAAGCGCGAATGCTCTGTGAGATTTCTCCTGACTTTTGAAGTTGAGGGTTTTCACCTTGTCTCCCACTGGGACCACTCGCTATAGTAACTTGTGTAAGGGGCTACTGAATGCCGGCAGTCGGGCATAAAAGTGGACCGCACCTCTCCATCACCCCGGCTCACCGCCTTGAGGTCCTCCGTGCAAGCGATTGTCTGCAGAGGAAAGGCCTAATTAATACTGTGTTATAAGCCCATGATTGCGAGGTTATGTTACTTAAGTGAACCGACTTTAAAATCCTGACAAGTGAAATGAACGTAATTAGATACTGTAGCATGTGAGCAGTTGGTTGAATAAAAGAAATGTCCTAAACGAAAGAATTGCATATTTATTAAAGGGCTACATTTATGGCCGTAGTGCTTGCTTTAAAGCCAACGACATCGCACTAAACAACGAACCAAAGTCTACTCCAGGCAACTATGAACTACGTAAACTAATACGAACCGGTACAACGTATGTAGTACCTGGAAGATCGTGTCGACGTACCCTCAAGTTATAAAAATCAACACTAGATGGCAGCATTATAGTATAAAAATACATATCATGTGGTTGTCCTGTTGAAACAAAGCGGGCTTTACGTAGGAACTTAGATTAACAAATGCTAAATGTATCCAAATATCATAACTAATAATACATAATTTACAATTAAGACAATTAAGAACTAGGAATAAATCTAAAATACCTTTGATATGCACTGATATCGTCGTGATTTGGTAAAATAAATGACTACATTTCACAATTACGTTTCACTGCCGTCTGTCTGTCTTCCCACTGTAAATCCTACAGTATACTTGATCACAGAGCGTATTCCAGGCAGCATATAGCAGGCAGCAGGGAACACCCTGGGCTAAATGAAATAAACCTATTCATCATTCATTCAGTATTAAGTTGTCTAAGAAGTGCATTATGAATATTTGTATGCGTGTGTGTATTTAAGTATTTATCAAGTTAAACTATATATGCAAAGACTGACACGTTATACGAAAATTAGGCCTAATTGACCTTGTTACATAGATGAATTTCAGTGTTATCGGGATTCAATGTTTAATTTTGTGGCTGTCGCACGAAACTGAATTCAAAGTATTTCTGCATAGCTGGTTCTTGCAGCCTTGGGGATTACAGCCCTATAGTATAATTTAATCAGAAATCAGTTAATAAAGTGGATATTTCTTTAAGATAGAAGCAGTTGTTTTAATCTCTCGGTTACAGTTTTACGCCTAATTATTACCACATACAATTAAGTTGAAAATTTTCAGGTGCGATAACAATGTTTTTTTGTTTGTTTCTCAAATATGAAGATATTCCGACACGAATTAAATAAGAGCCACTATTCATTTGCTGCATGAAAACGGCAAACACGTTTATTCTGTCAAACAAATAAATAAACGAACAACAAACAAATACAAAACTTGAAATTTTTGTACTTTAAACCTCGGCATAGCAAAATATACATTTGGATATTGCGTATTCATGCTTAGTACAATATAAAGAGTGTAAATTTGTCAAGGTCATAAATACAAGAAGGTTAAATGTAAATTAGGCTAAATGTAACTTCTCATTTGTATTTTTATCTACACTTCGGGTAGAGAGATTAAGTCACATATGCAATAATATTACTAGCATGAGGTCCTGAATTTTGACAATTTCCGTTTGCAGTTTACTTAGAGAAGCTCTATCAGATATCATAAAGCCCTCGGTCTTTTGTAATTCGATGTGGCGATTACAGTTTCATAAAAGCCTCCGAGCCTAAGATGTTAATCTTTTTGTTATTTTGTCTGTGATGGCGAGCAGTTGTGAAATCTTGAAGCATACTTTGTTTTGGCCGAAACCCCGAAAGCTCATGGGTTTTATTAACCATCATTTTCGTCGTGCCGTATCAGCATTAGCGGGGTAACCGGGCTGCAGCAGAAATCATTTCGGTTATTTTTTATCCATAGTGGTACCTTTAGTACACGATGTTATTTGCGCTTGTTCTTGGACCAGGAAGGCATTGCGTCTTGAGGCACCCGGACTGGCTCACCATGCCCCCAATTAAACTTGACGTCACTGAAGAATTGAAAAGAATAGATCATTTATAAGTACTGTCTTATGTGATGCAAGGCTCAGTAACAGTATTACAAGCATCTGTGTGTGACACAATGAATTTTTAAATATTTGACCATATTCACAAGTTTGAAAAATAGACATACATTCGTATCACGTTAGAAATCAGTCATAGATATAGTGGGCTACGCTGCCTTCTCAGGTAACCGTGATATGTTGATGTATTATTTTTAAATATATATGACATAAAATACATTTCAGAATTGCAGCTGTATTTAAGTTTCACAGAAAGACATCTTGTTCGATTTACTGCATTTCAACCATGTTTGTAGTAGCCTGCTAATAGGCCTATCTATATAGTTGTTACTGTTGTGGATTCTAAGATTCCAAGTTAATATGGGGGATAAAGGCATTCTGTGGAATGTAACGTCGCTGTGGTAATGAGAAACTATTGCGCTAAAGGGTTAAAATACCCAATCTACCACTGCAGGTGAACAGAAAACATAAATGGTAAACAAAAAATGTATATTTAAAATTAAATGAATCCATTAATTGTTATAAAATTCAATTTCTGGTGTTTCTCGAAGAGCTTGATTCCTTATTAGTTTTATACTTTTCTTTCACACTGCTCTGTAAGCCTTGGAGTAAAACACCAGTGTAAGCTTCTCTTTTCTTTACTTTTTTTTTTTTAAAAAAAAAGAACAATAAATCAGTCACTGTCTGACAAGCTGTCAAAGACCTTTCCACCTCTGGACCACCCAGTCCGAGGGCCAACCGTCAGCTAACGCTCCTTTTTTTCTCAAGATGCATTATTTATTATTTATAGGCCTACTGATTCTCAAAATTTTACTGGAAACTCAAGACAACTTCACAATGTTATGATCTGTCATTCAAGCACAAGACGAAAGTCCACGTCTGTAAGGTTGTGCTCAGATATGCCATTGTAAGACGTATTAATTTACCCTTAAACAAAAAAAAAGAACCAGATATGTTATTTTAGATCTAATCACCTATTTGAACGAATGTGCCTATGAGTTTGTGTTATTCAGAAGGGTCAGTCTTCTGTTTGTTGGTAGTTTACTTGATGTACAGTGGACCTCTGCATTCTCCTACTAGCATATGATTCCATATGTAAATGAAGGCTACATAACCGTTGTAGATAATTTTCGAGTATCTTCTGGACAAGGAGGACGTCGTCCCCCTGGTGCATGAACTGCGCAGTCAGCCGCATCTGCGCCCGTCTGCCATAATAAGCTTGCTCCCAAAAGCCCATGCATCCTTCATCGCAAGGCTATGACACAGTGGGTAGGGGGAGGAAGCGGCTAGTTTGGTGGTTCTGGGAGGAGGGGGGTGTTTGAGGCCCTTCGGGCTGCCCAGCGCAAAGGGGATGAGGTCCGACTGCTTCGCATTATCGTTTAATTAAGTTAAAACGTCTCTTTGTGCCGGTGGAGGCTGCCTGTCCTCTCGCGTCTGCAAGGTGACATTCCTGTGTACTGGGATAAGCCAGCCGGACCAGCGCCAGTCCTTCCACTTCTCCTTCTGGCTATTTGATCTTTCACTTGCGATTGATTCAATAAAATCATTAAAGTTTCAGCACCCTGCTCCCAAACCTGCCCCCGCCTTCTCGTACCATCAGCTGTCCCCGTACCCATGCTTACTTTGATTGATTTATGCTTACCACCTTTGTACAATACAGATAACCTTTTTTGGCACCAGCTAAACAAAACCACACTCACTCCCTGAAAGTGGACCGGGTCAGGTGGAAAAAAATTAAACACTATACCATCGTCC
>JABFEA020000001.1:50632804-50647382 GCA_019775915.2 Cyphomyrus plagiostoma
CCAACAGCAATGGCCAGTTAGAGCCAAGCTCCATATAATAATAAAAAAAATATTGTATAAAACATGCAGTTTATATTATATTTATTGTAGCTCTGAGCAAAATTGTGTTTAAACATACTGTATTTTTTTTTCATTGCTTAATATGTTTTTTTTCAAGACTGTAATTTTTCAGAAATTTTTTCCGTATTGCCCACAGTTCACTGTTTTTATTTCAAACAAATATAGTCATTTATACATTATTTAGGAGCCTTTAAAGGTCTTAGTTATAGAGTGGCGCTGATTCAAGTAACTACATTTACGAGTCCAGGAGCAGTTTTCAGAGCAGTCGGTGATGTCTCCTGCTGGGGTCTTGCCTGGGTCACCGAGGCATGACAGAAATCCTCGCGCTGGCGGTTTGTCCCTCTCCTGCAGATGTCCCCAGGACCTTTGTTTTCCAGAACATTTTGTAAATTTAAGGTGCCCCAATTTAGTTTGTGTTCTGTATGAATGTGTTTTGGGGTGAAGGTTTGGGGATGTTTTAAATTTTCTGGTTCTTCATTGCACAGATGCCCAACATCTGATGTTTGGCTGCTAGTCCAACCCCATGGATCCAGCATAAACCAGCCAATAAACAGGCGCCATTTTGTCTCCTTATAACTACGTCAAGCCTGAACCACCACTACAAATCTGGAAGGTCTGCTTTTGCTGACAGGGAAAGGACGGGTTACATTGCATGTCTCAGATATGCCAATATGCTGGTATGTTCATACTCCATGGTTCCGTGAAACAACATATTCCAGGAACCCCATTCCCAGACTCATAAAAATCACATTTCGCATACCTGATTGTTTCAAGGTAATTGTGGATGTCGCCCCAGTGCATTAATTTGGATCTCTGTAGCTGGAATAGGACTTTATAAGCCGTCTTCCCAGTGAAAAGAGATGCCCAACTAAAGATAGCTTTTTTGGACCTGAAGGAAAGAGCCAGTATTAAGGCATGCTGGGTAACTTCCGCCTCTTTGCTACCAAGCTCAGATCCCATATTGTAGACTGGTAAAAGGTGCAGAGGTTGTGCAAGGGGTCAGGGTGGTGTTCACTTGCACAGACTGCAGGGTTAAGCGTGCTGGACACACTTTTGGCTGTAAGGAGGATTATAGAGGAATTTGCACTGTTTTAGTAAAAGAAAGAGGCACTTCACTGACATATATAATATGCAGTTGATGGAAAGGTTTTTCCCAACATGCTGCCAACAAATAATCACAATTCAGACGTACCAGCACCTCAAGCCAGCTTGGAGGGAGCTGCCGTGGATGGCAATGGGGTAACAGGCACCAGCATTCCCCAGATTCCAGCTGGGGGTATCATGTGACTCAGAATGGCCTCACATACCCGGGGGACAGGAAAGTTAGGCCACTCCTGGGGAAACGGGGCCATAGAGAAATTCGGGAATGTCACAGGTTATTTTGCGCGCGGCGGTTTCGATTTAACATGACACGCCATGAGCTGACACGGAGTTTGGGGGCCACACCTCAAATAGATTTACTCCTGATTTGATTTCTTAACACTTTTCTAGCCCTGTAAATAGCCACGGCTCAGCTGCACTTGGGGATAAATTTGAAATAAATGTTAAGACAGAGTAATGGACAAAGTTCCACGGCTGATTGTTTGATTGTTTTTAATTCTGTATGTAAATAATTACTCTGCACATAATGATGTTACTATTGAGCACAATCTGAGGACACTGCAAGTCATACATTTGTTTAACAGAAGCTGCATAGCTTTAGTTAATAATAAGTATAATCGATTAACTGCATGAATGAATGATGGGGGGGGGGGGTGCCATTGGTGGCAAATTACCAACAGCACTGGGGGTTAACAGGGTAGCATTTATATGTCATAAGAGTCTCTCTGGTACCCTGTAGCCATTTTTAAAATCAACCACAGAGATTCTTTTGCTTAATAAACTTTCTCACATTGTGTTTAGATGTTCAGTTTTGCCTCTGTCTCCAGCTACCATTCACTTCTTTCCAGAGAAAAGAGTTTTTATCCATGTAAAAGTGATGCATCCACATTGCGCCAGGGCAAGAACCTTAACATCATGACTGTCAGCCAAACCAGTGACGAGTGGAGGGTTAGCGTTTAATCTGATAATAGCTACATTTTACATTTTCACAGTGGCACTGCGTCTTCAGTGCCAGTGCTAACCACAAAAAAGGCAGTACCTCACTGCTGCAAATACAAAGCCAGCGTAACACCTACTTAACGTGGAAAGTAGCCAATCTCGCTAGGCCGCTTACTCGATGGCCGCGAGAAGGGAACGGTGGAGGAGGTTTTGAATTTCAGACAGCGGCCTCCACAAGCCCCAAGAGCCTTCTGGGAGATGACGCAGGGTTGCTATATTAGAGCTGGCTGCAGGGGAGAAAAACCTCATCACTGTCTCAGCGAACTTCAGAAGACGTGGCTGTGGAAAATGGTCTTGGTACCCATGTTTTAAAATTAACCCGTGTCCACTGGGCCCACCGCCAGCCGCGGCCCCCTCCTCTACGATCCCATCGCTGTGATCTCTCTAAAACGGATGAGGATTTTTTTTTGTGGGGTGGCAGGGAGAACGGTCAATCTGTTAGGTCGATCTTTCAGATTTGGCAGCAAGAAATCCACATGGACCTGACTCAGTTAGCGGGAGATCTCATCAAACTAGCCCACAAACGATGCTGTCTTCTGCATGGGAAATCAGACCAGAGCTTGCAAATCTCCATTATAATTTACTTTATAGGACACTCTGATTGCAGTTCACCTGATGGTCATTCCATTGATTTCTTAATAACTGTTTAAGAGATCGAAACTGGGCACCGGTGTCCTTCCAAGATGAAGATCTCACTTCTGCCTTAGCACATTGTATAAGGTGTGATGATAGTTAATAATAGCCAATGAAATATTTAATGAAAGCATAGACTTGAAGAAACAACAGCAAAAAGAACATCTATCTATTTTCTACTTTCTTGTAGTCCAGCACAGTATGACTTTTATTCAATTCATCCAGAATCAACCGTGCTTCACGGCCCCCCAGCAGGCAAAACGTAAACAAAGCATAAACAAAACATAAATCATCTAATGTGCCTTTTCTTTCGAGCTGTCTTTGCATTAGATGAGTGCACATGGCCGACTGGCGAGCAGCAAGGGTCCAGGGTTTAGGTTTAGGTTTAGGTTTGGGTTTGGGGTGGGGGGGCGGGTACATAACATTCAGAGCTCGCCCCAAGGTCACAGGCCCACATGCTCCCCGCACCACTGAGGATTGTAATAGCAGTGATGACAGATATGTCTTGCCAGCTGTAGAGGACAGGACACATGGGGGGGGTGATTAACCCCTGCATTACTGAAGGGAATCTGGGTAGGAAGGCCAGGCTTGCAGGTGAGGACATTTAATGGTGTACTTCTTAAAACCAATGACAGACGGTTAGCTGGGTGCAAATTTATGTGTTAAGAGTCTTTCATTTACTTGGCTTAGTGAAAATAAAAGGAATTTAAACTTCCATCCATCCATCCATCCATCTGTCCATCTTCCACAATAGTACAAGATTGTAGAACGAAGCTAAAACTGGTGATTAAAATGTCACATATCCCAGGATTCCTGTTTTCCCAGCATTCTTTCTGTGCTGGTAAATTGTGAATTGTAGTCAGTGCACTGAACTTTAAGAGCATATACAGAGTATGTGCTGTCTAACATGCGCATGCATGCTGGCAGGCCAAGTGTGCTTTTGGAAACGCTGCTGTTTATGTGGGCAGAGGATGTAGGAGTGGAGTTAGCGGCAGCTGCTGGGCTTTCCCTCCGAACAGCTGGGGCAATGAAGCCTCCACTCCACCACGACCCACCCCCGGCCCCGCTGCCGGGCCATAATAACTGCAGCAGTGGTACCTGAAATACCAGGTACCAACATGGCAGAGGTGCCCAGCGCAGTTAAGGAGCAGATCGCCTCTGTGGTGATCATCTGGCAATCATCTGGCAATCATCTGGACCAAACGGGCCAAGCTGCCGCAAACTGCAACCCGCACCACAGCCGGGGGGGGGGGGGGGGTTGCTAATACTTCACACTTCCACCGCAAAATCTCTATGGCGCACCCCAAAGCCACCATAAACCTCAGAGTCCTGAGGCTTTTAGGGGGCTGCAGGAATTTCCGCATTTGTGTTAAATCAATATCTTACCACCTGGAAAGACGAAAGAATGTGGGGTATCTTGCTGCAGTTTTGAATATCTCACTGCAGTTTTGGGTTTTATTGCAGCTCTGGATATTTCACGGCAGTTTAGAATACCTAACTGCAGCTTCACATATCTCAGTGCAGTTTTTTAAAGGATGAAGAAGATAAGCTTCTTCATACAGCACCAAGCATGCATGGAGAAGGACTCATCTTGAGGACAGGTTGGGGAGACCCCTTGGATCTTTGTTGAGGGAGATATGGTGGTGCCAACCAGGAGATCAAAGACGAAGACGTCTGTGGGTAATGATCAAGTCTATTTCGACAAGAGTCATATGCCATGCCTTGGAGGTCAGCTAAAGGGTGACAACGTTGTTGGCGGCTTATCGAAAAAGTTCTCTCTCATCCATCACCGTAGCAACAGAAGCATGTTCTCTTAACAAGAGACAAACTAGGGCGGGGCTCACACTGGTGGCTCGGGACATATTAGTGTGACAGGACACTTCTATTTACATGACTTTCAGTTCTCAGATCAAGTTCATGGTCCAGCTTTAACTGGCGATGCTTAAATACCTAAAGTACTGTGGTGGCTGGTGGGTCAGCGTCCCACGTGCCTTCAAATCTTTTCATGTAAATCGGCTTGTGTTCAATTGTTTATTGGTTTAATTTATATTGCCCAGGATGTGGTGATCTGTTAATAAACAGCATTTTTTAAAGTCAGCACAAAGGGTAAATTTATAGTCCCCTCCCATTGAGAGCCCACTGCCCCCACCCCCCAGAATAAGGATTTGTGGTGTAACTTCATCTGGGAAGTGCAGCAATCTGAGCACGCAGCCAAATCCAGCCGATCTGATCCACCTGCTCACTGCTAGGCTGGGATCTGCACTCCAGGGCTACACCATAACCTTTCACATTCAAAATCATTTAAATCCAGCCAGGCATTCTTGACTGCGTGTGACTCTGGGGGAATCTGTGACGTCTGCCTAAGGGGTGGTGGGGTGCATTAAGTCCCCTCTGGTCCTCCTCAGCTGCTAGAGTTTATAACAGTATGACAAAGCAGCCTGGCGTGTCTGAAAAACACACAACGCGAAAAGAAAGTTTGGCAGTAGGGGGCCCAACAGATGCTGTAGATGGACTGTCCGCACGACATTTCCGCACGACATTTCCGCACGACATTTACCGTGCAGCAGGGCCACCTTCCGTCTGATGAAACATAGACCTGCGTTAGAAAAATGCAAATCTGAAGAAACTTCCATAAATCCATCATAAGGTCTGCACATCCCTCTCATTATTTGAATTGTTTTTTGTTTATTCCACCAAGCACTGAGGTATGACATTTTTTTTCTCGCCAAAGTTTTGGCCCCGGGTCTCCTGGAGACTGACGTTATTGCTTTTGACTGTTTTTAATTAGTCTCCCACCTGTTATTGATTAGACCGTCGCTGATGTCTGCAGGAGTAGAAAACTGCCTTTAGCAAACTGTATTATCAAACTTCCTGTGTTCCCTTTGGGCCTCTTTTGTTAGGCATTAAATCATCGGATTACCCAAATTTTACCAATGAAGGACTACAAACAGGGATTAATCATCACTGACCAAAATTGAGCGTACTCTTGCTTATCATGCTCCCATACACTCCAAAACCCGTTCAAAGCTGTTGAAGGGAGCAGCGCTTTCTCCCATGATGCCTTTTTCCGTGTTTGCTTGTCCACAGGGAACCTGGTGCTTTTTCAGCTTTCAGAGAATGAAGGAGTGTGAGCATCTGCATCAGTCCGCAGCCCCCCTGCGGCACTTGTTCAAATAATCAGCCGCCATGTCTGTCAAGCAGGGAGTGATCACAGGAGGGCAGTGTGGAAAGGGGCTTGGGGTGAGAAAAAAATCCTGTGTTTTCTGTGACCTGCCTTACGTAAACCATACATACAGAATATGTGCCAATGGGTCAGCAGGGGACTCTGCCAGGCCCAAGGTAATCAGTCTGTGTTAATATGTTATAAGTAACAAGTGTAGCCAAGTCCACCGCACCCACCTAACATGGAACATTCTGGGCCATGACATTTTTAAAGTAGAATAAATCACCTGCATTGTTCGACAGTACAGTTTGTGTCACATGTGCTAATGGGCTGGCTGAGTCCTTGCCTGCCGCCCTGGTGGATGGCACGGCCCCACACTTCCACTGCATTGTGGGTTTGTGAAACCCAAGGCCGGGTTTGCGTTCACTTGCCCCCCAGGGCTGTGTGCTGTTTCTGCTAAGGCAGGGCCCTGAGGGACGGTGTTAATGGGTTTAACAGACACAGGGAGGTAGAGGCCTACTCCGTGGGTCGATCAATCAGAAACAAGGCCCAGCCTTGCTAACTCACACACACACACATGCCCAACAGTGCAAAACACAAGGCACTGGACTATGATATAAGCTTTAAAAACCAGATTTGCACATCCTTCCTAAAAGCTGCCAAGCACAAGATAACTAGCACAGGCAGTGAGCTAGTGAGGATATGAGGGAGCAGGGGGGACCGACCTAGTGGGCCACAGCAATTCAGGTCCTTTAGATCATGTGACCGGTTACAGATCTGCCAGATATTTTAATCCCAACAGACAGCAGATTGTTGGCTTCATTGGCATCATAGTTTCATTACAACTTCTCCCCGATTCATTAAGTTCATCCATCTAGCTGCATAACTGCAGATTGTTCGCTAATGTCAGGCAGAGGTGGGAGAATGTCTGCCTTTGAATGATAGCTAGCTTTGGAACGCTTATAAAGGGTTCGGAGATATTTATAGTTTTGCGGAAATGTGAAGGTCAGAGTAATAAAACAGGGTAATGGGTATTACAAATGGCAGATCTGATGAATATCTACTTTTCAGAGAAGCAGCGTGGAAAACAGCAAAAGTGCAGTTTATACTACTGTAATGCTACTGCAAGCATTGTTATAAGGGAAATATTTCAGATTTCTATATTAAATATACATGTCAATTAAACATTGAGGAGGGACAATATAATGAAAGGGGGGGGGGATCACAAACATTACCAAAAAAGATTAAACTCCATAAAAGATGTCAGGAACTGTAAATAAATAAATAAATAAAATGAATAGATAAAATAAATAAATAAATTCCCCTACCTGTCCTTTAAAACACATGAATGATGTAAGTCTCAGGAGTACTTCGGGGCTGTGGACTAGAGCTGGGTGATTCATGACTCACCCGGGTGAATAACCCGGATCCGTTAAATAACTCATGAGTCACGAATCTGAGGTCTCCATTAACCTGAATCCATTGAGCCCTAACTACCCCATGACTAAACTATAAAGCCCATCGCGTACATACCTCTTATAATCATTTCAAACTCATTACAAGATCAATACAGCTATAGTAGCAAGTATAGCTGCTACAACTTCATACGCACCCGGATCACACACAGCCGTAAGTCAATTAGCTCCCTCTACGGCTGGAATCATGCAGCCGGTCCCGGAACCGCGTACCCGGATAACACACAGCTATGAGTGAATCCGCCGGTTAGCTCCCTCTACAGCCAGAATCATGCAACCGGTGTTCTGACGAGTTCAGCTACCTATCGAGACGTACTATCAAGCCTTTTAGCGCATGTGCAGTCCCACCGATTTGCGATTAGGGTTAGGATTAGGGTTAGAATTAGGGTCGAAATGAGCTACTTTGTCGAGTTATCCTACCGTAGTGCTAATTGATAACCCTAACCCTAAACCCTAAACCCCCTAAAACCCTTACCCTAACCATGAACACACTGTTTTGTTGTTGTCTGAGCACAGAATTTCATGGAAATTAAATTTGTCACTTAACACGAAATACCGTGTGCGATTACATTCATAACAAATAATACATGTAATAAAATAAACATTTTGAAGTATTTATGAAAGAGAGAAGCTGGACAAATTGTCTCAGACAGGAGGAGCAGCCTCAGCACTTCAAAAGTGCAACAGCTGGTATTTTTAAATTCTAATATATAAAACAAATTTCATAATATGTATATAGTTATATATTTCCATATAATACTTCTATATTGACTATAGACATGTGTTTTTCTTAGTTTTCAGTTGCACATGTTAAACCGGCAATCCAGGAAAGAGGCAGACCCCGAAATGCAGACTCCAATTGGTGTTTTAATATTTAACATTTAATTTTTAAGCTATATGATCAGGCAATTTGCACGTTTTGCATTTTTCTTCCATTTCCTGTTATTCTTATATTTAACACACTTATTAGGTTAAAAGTAATTTGCACATTTGTTATGTAAAAATTAATTTGCACATTTTGCATATGCATTATTTTAGAATTTTATTCTTGGATAACTTCTGATTTGCACAGTTAGGTGTTTTTCTCCATTTGGTCAATGTTTTTATATTTAACATGTCATTTTTCTTTCATTTGCAACTTTTATTTGACATTTTATTCTTAGGCAATGTTCTAAGTCATTTGCACATTTTGCATTTTTGTTCCATTTGTTGTCATGCGTGTTTACATTTTGTATGATTCCTTTTTGGTGTGTGCCAGTTGAAAAGAAATATTTGCCACTCTTGTCTTAATACTTTGTCATTTATTTCGAAGTGCATTCATTCTCATCACAAGACACGTATACTTTCTTCTATGAAAAACAAACGTTTCGGCTGGCGATTTGGCAATACTGACTCAAGTGAGTTGCACCCCCGGATCAGTTTAGTGAGGGAACCGAATCATAAAATGGAACCTAATATTACAGCTCTACTGTGGACTGATGTGACCTACAAGGACACCAGCTGACACACAGTCGCAAATTTATTTATGGGAGGTAGAAAACGTTAAAAATGATTCATTTTGTTTTCATTAATTTTGTTCGTTATTAACTGTATAATATATCAATCATAGATCAAATGTAGCATTCCAGTTGTTCAGTAAGTAGGCCTACGTATTACAGTTTTTACTTAAGTAGAATATGTTTTGTAAGAGCTTTCAATTCGCCTTCCCGGCTAACCTCCCAGCCGGAGCTATCCGCGACCCCATGGGATTATGGGAAGTGAGGCGTGGGGACCCCGCGAGGTAAACCACGCGTGCTGCGGAAGTGCAAGCACCAGCCTCCCACACCAGGCATGGGATGCACTCGCGGACAGGCTGGGGCTGAGGGAACCTGCGTGGCACATGACGCAATCCGCGCAAGTGCCGGCAAGTCTCTTCTTTTTAATACTGCATGCGCTCGCGGACGCACCGTGGCTGAGGAACCCCTTAGCCCTCTTTCCGACCCAAACCCAGGCTAGATGTTTCCTCCTGCATTTTCTTTCGCAGTTGTGATGCAATTCTTGCCATTCTCCTGGTTGGTTTTTGCGTATAGCAGTTCCCTCCCTCTACCTGACTGTAAGGGAGTTCAGACATATCATCGATTTAATATAAGCATGAGTGATGGCGCATGGGGGCGTAAAACGGTCCGTACGCTTTTGAAAAGCGGATTTTTATAACTGACCTCGGTGTTCTGGACAAGCGACTCGGCGCGGAGATTAATAGTGGCAGTTGCTGTTCGGCTGGCTTTCCTCAGCCGGTTCCCCAGAGCTTGACGACCCGTCACACGGAATCAGAAAGTAGGAAGCCGATGTTTCCCTGAAGAAGCGGAAAATGTATTTAAGTAGCAGCGTTGGTTTTCTTGCTGTAAAGGGGAGACTTAATTAAAAAGCGATGTAAATCCTGCAATATTTACTTAGTGTCGCCAACATCTGGTACAACACAAATAGAACTAGTCTTTCTTCCTTGATCAGTGTTTACTAATTTGGATTATTTGGACAGTATGGGGTACTTACAGTTTAATGAATATAAACAAGAAGCCTGTTTGTTAGTTCCAGTGGAGTTAGACTCCCGATAGCAGCCATTAAGGGGCTTAATGAAATGCCCGTTTTTCAGGTGGAAAATAGTGGAAATGAGTCGTTTTAGATGTCAGACTCTCTTTTAAACCACGGCTGAACAGAAACAGAGCCTTGTTAATGGCTGCCTGATGTCAGTGTCTGCATAAGGCAGATAATTTTGTCCAGTTCGTTAAACTCAACGGGTCCCTAGGGCCTTGTTTGGCGTACTGCTAATTCTGGCATTCCAGTCGCAGCGCGCACAGGTGGGAGCCGGGGGTCTGCAGGTGGGGGTAGTGTATGGGAAATGTCTGGAGAAAGGCACGCCCACGGACAACGACTGGGTGGGGGGGTGGATTTGACGACGCGAGGGGTGTCGGGAACGTACCCAAGGCATGAACACGTACACGCAATAAAACACACGTGTGCTAGCCCAGCAGTCATAACACAGACAGGAATTATTGGCACTAAAAAACACGCATGCTTACATGTGCATGAATTCATGCAGGCTTGGAGTGACACAGTAAAACATAAGCTTGGGCATACGATCACAATTAAAAAATTGAAATCAAAAAGACCGAGACCTTTTAACATATTCACACACCCAGTGTCTAGACTACACGAGATCCTATACGAGCTGAAAGGGACCCAGGCTAAGATGGCCATGCCTGATGAAATTGAGCTGTCTTACTGTCATATGGTGCGTGTCTACTAATATGGGCTGTGATTAATTGATTATAAACCTCTGTGGTCCCAGCCGATATGGCGGTTTTGTCCCGTCACCTGGGTACAGGAAATAATTTGGGGGGTGTTGGAAAAACATGCACCTTGGCTGGCCGTCTGGGGCACAGGAAGAAGGGCAGTGGTCGTTAGCCTCTCTTTTATTAGCTGTTGCGTGATTTGTTCCTGTTTCCAGCTATTCTTGCCGTTCTCACCCACACTCACCCCCCCCCCCCCCCACCATTAGATGGAGCAGGTGCATTGCACAAGTCTAGCTGTAGCCCTCCCCATCACCCCCACCTCCAGCCTTACCTCAAGTTACAGATGAGTGAGGCTCAAGCACATGGGCTGTCCGTCACTGTATCGGGCGCTTCCTGTGGTCATTCTGACACGTGTCTTACCAGTCCTCATCTTCATTCCCCCTCGCAGCCATGGGAGGACCTGACACAAAATGTCCCAGACGTGTGTACTCGCTCAAAGGGGTCAAGTTGCCCAATTGCTGCGTGAGAAAGATATGGAATGAGAAAAATATGATTTTTACTTAAAAAAAAATTGCTGTAATTTAAAATAAACACACTTGTTTACTAACAGAGGCCAACTGGGGGCTTTTTATAACTTTATAAGTACTTTACAGAGTACAGCTAATGGAAGGCAGTTTCAAGGAAAAAATCACACTGAAGCAAGACAGGCTTTTGGCATTACCTTAAAGTTAAACATACTTATCAGTACAAAATTTGGTTGTTAAACTATATTAAATATTAGCTGGAGTTTGATATAACCTTTTTACAAGTAGACATCCACAAAAAAATAATTACATGTTAAATATTTCAGTTGTTATGGTTGTTCCTTTTTGGTTCTGTAAAAACAGCTGAAATAAATTAAGAAATGTTCAAGGGAGCATTATTTGTGCAGAGATTTTAGCTACCCCTGCATGGAGTCATTTTCAGGTAATTTTGCCAAACAGGTAGTTCCATCCGACTTTTTTTTTTGGAGCCATCACCAGAGGACAAACATTTAAATGTAATTTGTCAGCTTTTTAATTGGAAAAATCCTATGCTTATCGTTTGATGTCAGTTTTTCAGTCACTTCTAGATGTTTGAAATGTCTTGAGTGTGGCGTCTGTTCTTTATCCCAGTTATTTTGGCATTAGTTATTCAGCCTTGCTGCGGAGAGGCGGTCTTCAGGCTGGAGTGCTCGCAGTCCCTGAGAGAATGGAGTTTTGTGGTAAGCCATTGTATGATTCATGACCACAGCATTTCTGGTCACCCTCTGACATGACGATAATGGGCTGGAAGGTGGGGGGAGGGTGAGTTAAAATCTGAGTGGAAATTTGGAAGATTGCTGAGTGAGTTGCCATGAAACATTGAGGAGTGAGCCCCAGGTTTGAGTAGCTTTCTTCCATTGGGTATGCAAACCATGGGTCAGCTCTGCTGGTTGATCCTTTGACGATTGCAGGATCTGCAATGTCCAAAGAGCCAGGATGAGTAGGCCCAGAAACCTCCAGAACCTAGTCCATCCCCTGTCGATCTTGTTGCTGTCCAGAGCAGAAACCGGAGGTAGGCCAAGGTTAGAGTTTCACAGGAAAACCTCCCACTGTAAAGTTCAGGACCAGCGCTGTTGTCAATTCCCCATCTATACATTTCCATGTCCAGGTTCTGGCTGACCCGAGAAAGCATATGCCAACCCTCTGGGGGCTGCTGTAAATCACTCCTCTCACAATTTCATTTTTCTGAAAGGACATGGGGGAGCTTTGGAAGTTCCTGGTTTCATGACTTTATAAATTTCTATGCCAGGAAACTTGGACTTTTGTTATATGTTGGGAGGCTCTAAAAAGCTGCAGGTCTGCTGCCTCTGTTCTGGCTTTTAAGTGGAGGTAGAGACCATTAGCAGAGAGTGGGGGTCCCGCCCTTCACAAAATGTTAACACAAAACCAGTAAGCCAAACTGAGGACAAGTTACCTTCCCTTCCCAAAGTCCTTTTCTCCTTATCTGCCCTCAGCCCAGGTGCCCCCCTTGATCTCTGACAGGGTCCTCATTTTAATTAAAGCCTGCAAGGTGTCATTAACATGGAAATGCATGCTTTGGAGGGGGCGGGGAGAGAACATGCAGTGTAATCTTACCTTTTGCTACTGACATACTTCTCTCATTCTGAGACAAATTTTGAGATTAAGTGAAGTGGGAGTCAATAGGACGTCTCAAGAATATAGGAATATATAACAATCTGTTGTTCGTGATTGTGTGCGTGCGTGTGTGTGTGTGTTCAAACGCTCTGCAACAGACTGGTGTCCCATACAGGTGTGCAATCTTATGACCTGTGCTTCCCAGAATAGACTTGTCATGCTGAATAGTATGTGATAATTGATTCATTTAAAACAGGTGGATTGAGGTATTTTTAGATGTATGTACGGAAGGGGCCCTTCCATAAGGATGTCCCGTGCTGGTACAGAAATTTGAATCAGAGTAACCACTCAATCATTCTATTTTGGATGGCTGAAATATGAGTTCTACTTGGATTGTGGTCAGATGAAAGACAAGTTTCTTTTTTTAAAAAAACCCTGTGATATGTATCTCCTTGTTGCAAAGAAACTTGCAATTTTTTGCAAAATGGACTTTGTCTTGGTTTTCGGTGTTTAGAACAAAAAGTTTCCAAGAGATGAAGAATGAGGGCTTCATCTGCTTGCTCTGTCACTGAATCTCACCCAGAAAGCCTTCCTTTCTTTTTTGTTTTTTCTTACGAAGCATCTTTTGTTTTGTAGTCGGCCTTCTACAATGCAAGAAGAACACAATTCCTGAGTCCCTGCTTCGACTTCATACCGAAAACAAGTTTCCCATTTTAGTATTTAGCCAGCAGATGTGTGCCGGCCAGCCCCGCATGACGGGCCTCGCTGCGCTGACACTTTAACAGCATGTGACCTCGAGTGGCAGCTACGCTTGCCCCCAGCAGCATGCTAAAGATATTATGCTGGCTTTACGACCGGGCAGTGCGGCGAGAAGAAGAGGAGTTACGAGGCACCAGCAGGGAGGCGCCCGCAGGGAGCAGTGAGGAGCTCCGTGGTCTCCCTGTTTTAATCATCCCTCACAAGTATATATATGTCACACTCATGGAAAAAACTTCAGCCAATAATGTAGCATAGCATGGCTTTCAAAATCCAGGGCTAAGTGACACATCAGTGACTGAATGCTCTTTGTCCTGGTTCATCACTGTTTTACTGTGGTCGCTCTTTTGCTTTGCATAGGTTCCTATAGCAAGTGGTTGGCAAGTCATATCTAATGTTGAATATGTATAAAATTGTTTATAACCCTAGCCTGACTGTTTCGTTGTGGGTTTCTACTTAACATTAAAATTTCTTCAAGTAAAAACACTGATATTTCTAAAAAAGTACCTGCATTTTTCCTTTCATAGTGTGAAGAGCATTATGGATCCCAGAGCTACACCTTCATCTGAGTAACAGGAAGTGACCGGCAGTGAAACTTCCTGTGGGGAAAATTCTTGCGACGTAAGACTAGTGGCCTAAAATTGATCAAGCAACTTATTTTTGTTTGTCATTTTTTTCCTGAAAGTAAATTCTCCTAGGCTTTTCTTTGCTGCAGATATTAGTACTGAGAATACATTAATTATAGATTTTAATTCTGCAAGATCTCACTTTCATACTGGGTTCATGCAAAGGAATTTAGGGCACTGTGATATAAATCAAATGTTTTCTCTGCAAAAATGACGTTTGCTGCTTATTTTCCATCCCTGTATCTGTTTCAATGTAGCATCAGAAATGTTAACTATTGGTGCAGAGTAGCCATTCCAGCCTTACTGAGACGGTGGGGGGGGCATTACTGTACACCCATGGAACACGATGGGGTTGGGG
>JABFEA020000001.1:50664320-50689375 GCA_019775915.2 Cyphomyrus plagiostoma
TAAATCATTTATTTTTTTTAATATGTCTACAAAACCAATTTTCGTTTTTATTTAACTTTGCAACGTCCCCCCCCCCCCCCCCCCCCGCCACACACTGTCATCGAAACTGACCTATAAACATCACAGCTGTCACCCAAGCGCGCCTGGCCCGTGAAGGACATGCCACCATGTCTCTCGTTCTCTCCGGACGGCCCATTTAGGAATGGGGGGGGACGCTGTTAGAATCCTGCCCACATTCTGTGACTCTGACTCCCCAGACATGAAGGACATTGCTGTTGTAAAATCACTGCAGCCTCTTTTACTTATGGTCTGTGTCCAACATGCCAGGGGTTCAGGGCAGGCTGACTGGGGCGGTGGGAGAGGCTGCTAAACGTTTCCACTGAGATAAGTGATTTTAGGGCCGTCTTGCAATGCTCCGCAAACTTGCACAATACCACACACTGCGGTTCAGGTTATAAGAGATGCTATTGGCGTTACTGTAAAGTAAATTGCACAATATGCAAAATATGCCAAACAAAACGATTTACACTCAATCAGCTATCCTGGAAAAATCTCTAGGCGGGTCGGGAGAGCAAATCATCCTCCAACAAACCATCAGTGGGGTCCTTGAGAGCCCCGATTGTGCTTGGAGATGTTCCAGACCACATCACACATTCTCACTCATTAAGCTTAAGGTCGATTAAGATCCTTACTGCCGCACGCCTCCTCCTACGACCCCGTACTGGACCCGCAGTTGGAAGACCGTTGGATGGATCGAATAAATGTCTGTTTTGTTTCGCGGCCCAGACCACACACCCAGAACCCCTCTCCCTTTCCAAGAGCCGAGGCCTGGTTTGTTTCCCTGTTTCTGTGTGCCGAACCCAAAGCCACATAAACCCGCCCCATTCTATACAATCCCATATCACATAACTCTGTTTGCTGCTCCAATAAATCTCACAAAATATGTGCTTGTGGAGTATGATTTAAATATTTGAATATGTTTATGATGGCAAAGACACTTTAAATCTATTGCATATATTAAAAATTAAGCCATCAAAATTGAAAGAATGTTGCAGTAATTTTAAGTGTTAATGTCTTTTATTGGCTATGGTGTATTTTGTGTTTCTGCTCTGGAATGTTTTTGGTGCAGTCAATCCATGTCGGTCACCTTTTTAAGTGGATGATTAGTGTCTTAATAAATTTTTCTCTGGTTTTAATGAACTGCTATTTCAAATAGCATAGAGCAATCCTCGATGAATAAAATGCATTACAAAAAAAGCAAGACTTTATGAAACATTTATACAGTTTGATATTTGCCAGGGCAACCTGCACCCTGATTAATTACAAGGACAATATGGCGGCCTGACAGAATGTCAACAGCAACAATATCACTACAAACGGCAGGGCCGTCTAGGACCATCCAGAAAGATAACTGAAAACAATCAAAGTCAGGATATGAAACCAAAAATCAAATAAGGTTAAACCCTTTCACACTGTTAGGCTCTGTCACTCTGTTTTACTGTAGAAATCACGATGAACAACCTAGCAAGAGACAGGCTTAATGGGCCGTACTGGGAGGAACAAAACCTTTCTGAAGAATTATAGCTACATATGGAAAGAAAGAGCTCCGCTATTTTAGTTCAGCTTCCGTATTACTTGTCACAAGTAGTAAATAAGCACTGAGTGTTGTGGGGCCCGCTTCCTGCGTAATTAAGTAAACTCATGGCCACGGCTGGTGTTATATGGGCTCCATATGCAGGCAGACGTGTAAGTGTGTGAGTCAGATAAAGCGATTATCTGACCTCTTAATAATGCGTCCAGACCTTTATAAAGTCACAGTCAGGAGGCTTATGTGCGCCTAATTCTTTTTATCGCTGTCAGATGAGAGTACAGTGGGTGTTAATGGAAATCACAGGGATTGATGTCGAGATGGCTCTTTGATTTCTACTCCCTATGCAATTGCGGTAACCATGGAGATGTTTTAAAGCAAGTGACTGACGTATGGGTGGATGGGCGTGAGGATGGCCTTCCCGTTTAGCTGGAATGGTGAACAGGTGCATTTGCACATAGTGGCTAAATTCAGCCGTGTTTCCATTCAGATCCGGTTAGGGGAGGCGGACCGTCAGCTAATGCAGACAAGAGGACATTCGGGGAAAAATGCATCCTCACCCACACGCCACTCGGATGTTTCAAGAAATGAGAGAATATTCGGAGAACATCGCGCCATTAGACACAACTGGAACATTCCACCATGTTCCCAGAACTCACCTCCATTAGCTGGGTATTTAGATAAAAATATTCTTGTGACTAATTGTCAATAAACTGGAACGATAGACGCATTATGGCACCGGCGAGCTACTGCTCTGACCTCAGACAGGGCGCTTCCAGAGGGCTGCAATCACTCACTACTGATTAAGCTAGCGCTCTCAGCTTGCACAATTCTTGCTTCCTCTCACTAGAGGTATCGCTTGCGCCAGCAAGCTCTCGATATGCCACAGGCCTGCAACCCGTCTCTCAACGCGGGGAGGCCCTGCCAGCACGATCACGCCGGTCGGCATGTGGACGGCGTAACCGCGGTGACGTAATAGCCAGTAGGAGCAACCTGCGGTCCTGCTCCCTCCTTCTGTAAAACTCTATTGTAATTTTCGGAAAGGTGATCACTGACGAGTGCTTGTAATTAGTCTTAAGAGGATTATGTCGCTGCAATGAGAGTGGGCTCTGGCACGGGCCATGCTGCAGGCTGATTCCACGGTACACACATGGCGTGTTATTTAAGGGCTTTTCAGCATGGTGCACCCTGCAGCTATGACCTGATGCCACATTCTGCTGTTAGATGTGGTCAGAGATGGGCTGCAAACCAATACCCACCCCTATACCAATTCACTTCATATGAAATCATATGGTACTCTTACTTACATGGAAATAAATCTGAAACTCACTTAGGTGTTACTGAAAATAGGTTATCTCCTAAACAATATAGGATTGAATAAACATTTTTTTTAATGGCTGTCCTACAAAACTAGAAAGTTCCGGAAGAAAAGATAAAGGATGATCTCCATGCAGCTTTCTAATCTCCCAGTACCCTAATTTCCTGCAAGTACCAGAAGTTATGCTTGAACTTGACTTCTTTTCAGTTCCTGTCCTCTTTCCATTCTGAGTTGTGGAGTTTAATCCTCACATGAGATCTGTCTGTGAGCCCCCTGGATTACAGCCTGGGAATGAGACAGGTTAAAAAATTTTGCAAGTGTTCCAGCTGTTGTCGATTTTCCGTTGTGGGGACAGTATGTTAGTGCTAAAACTTTGCAAAAAATGGAACCATTTGCTGTGTATCTGAAGAACAGGCATCCACCCTGTAAACTTTAAGAAGATCATGCGACTAAGAGTGCATTGTGATTATATTATCAATACAATCTAACTTAATTTAGGGAGGTTCACTCAAATGTGGGCCAGCGTAGCTGGATGGGGGGGGGTTTCCTGGTGTGAAACTAGCCAGGTCTAAGGTAAGAAACACTCGTGAGAGAAGAGTGAGGCTTAAATCAAGGATAATCTCTTAAAGAACACAACAAGATCTCGAGTGTTTCCAAACCCAGCATGCACCGTTCTGCTCCCTGGCCTCTCCGAGCCTCCGGTGGAGTCGAACTTCATTTCACTTCCCCAGGCTCAACGATTCCTCAGACAAAACGAAAAATGTTCCCTGGCTTGCCATTCGCGCAGCCTTGACGTGGGATGGAAAGGAGACCCTCGCAGTGTTTGAATTCAATAAAAAAGGTACATGATGTTTGACAGTCCAAACGATCAAATGAAATTCATTTCTCAGTAAGTCTTGTGCAACCTAAGGAAGCCCAAAGCCTCCTAATCTCTCTGGTCTTCAAAACTCACAGTCTGGGAGGTTTTAGGGAAGAGATTTTTCAGTATTTAGCCAAAGTATATAGTGCAAAAGGAATTTGACCGCAATGGTTCTAGATTGATTTAACTGTGCATAATGTTCTATGCTCTATGTTAGTAGAATTTTCTAGCAATATGACTAGCAGTAGATACCAGGCCCAAGTGTCAGTCTCCATGATTCAGTGTCAGGTCCCTGTGGCAGTTGGTGTCGGACACGTTAGCTGTAACAGTTTTGTATTTTTAAATCTGCTTTCTGAGGCCAAAATCTACTTTTACTTGAGGAAATGGTGACAGGTACAGTTAGAGGAATTCACAGAACTGTGCTTATGGTGGGATTAAGATGAAAAGGTCAGTCAGTCCAAGAGGCTTCACACAGTTCACTCTGGCTTTTGTCTGCCTCTGTTGCGATGGTTTAGTTGCTGAAGCTGTTTATCAGCTCGACATCAAGACTCAGTGGTTCCTCATGGGTTTCCCATTGTGTGACAGACAACAGGCCAAACTTCAACATTCATGATTCAACATTCTCGCCTTTTGTACTTCAGTATATGGGAATTCACGCGATGCAGTCAGTAACATGTAACATGTGACAGGATTAGACAGCAGAAAACAACACAAAGGCACTCGCAAAACATCACAGTAGACATATAACCAAGAGCTTCAGAGGTAGTTATAGTGTTCATTGAATTAATAAGAAATAAAAGGAAGATGTGGCTGAATAAAGCAGAAATATATTAAATAAATATCAAATAAATGAAAGATAGGCCAGAAATAGAAAATATACATACTGTAACGTTTCTCTGACCAGTAAAGTATACTGAGTATTTTTGGAGGTTGAGGTATCATTACTCTATCCTGGAAAGTATACTGAGTATTTTTGAAGGTTGGAGCATCATTGTTCTCCGCAGTAAAGTGTATTGAGTGTTTCTGGAGGTTGGAATATCATCACTCTTTTTAGTATAATGTACTGAGTACTTTTAGAAGTTGCTCTGTATTGAGTTGCTGGAGTACGGAGGGGCAGAAACTGTTCCTAAACCAGCTGGTGGCTGTCCTGATGCTGTTGGTAGGACCTCAGTTTGGGGAGCAGACAGTGACTGGGGTGAGTTGGGTCCTGATTCTACAATTGTTGAATATGGATTCTATCTGAGGAAAAGTAGAGCCTATGATGTGTTGTGCATACAGTATAGCACTACTCTTTGCATTGATCCATCCATCCATCCATCCAGGCAGCATTGAGCAGGAGGTAAGAAACATTCTGAACGGGATGCCAGAACAATTAAAAAAAAAAACATACATGACCAATGTCTGGCAGGCTGGCAGGCGTTCCTCTCTGCACTGGTGTCCCTGCTGCGCCAGTTTCCTCTCTCTGTGCTTGCAGGGAATGTGTGTTGAATTAGCCGAAGGAGACCCTTCATACTTAGGGTTTCAGTGCACTGGGCCTCTTTGTAGCAATAAATCTTAAATGGTCTTCCTTCCTGTGTAGCAGTTTTGCAGAGATTACAACTAGAAGACTTATTGTTAAGGGAAAGGATACAGAATTTTAATGGGCATCTGTTGTTTTGTGCATTTCAACTTGGATCTATACAGAGATGTCAAGGGTGCATCGAATTTCTCTCTTCTGAGTTTTGTGCATTGTCATGGTTTTCCACAGCTTTTAACAGACTTTTTTAAGTTAACTCTTGGACCTGTTGGTCAGTCATTTATCTATCTTTGTTCACGCCCATCAAACTCCCTTCTAGCCATCTTGCTCTTCGCTTATGCCTTCATAAGGTGAGTAGTGCATGTAACATTATATTGAAATCAGTAAAAACAAGATGGCTGAAACCCTGAAGGCAAGCGTTAGCCTCTACCTACTGAAGGCCAAGAGTGTAGCTTTCTCTTGGCACATACAGTATTTACCATTCTGAATTCCCAGTGGTGACATAAAGCCCAAGCTCCAAACATTAGGATTAAACTGGTGCAGTGATTCCATACTCCACATCTCCCTGCTTCCAATGTTCTTTCCATGTTTCCCTACAGAGGTGGGTAGTCCAGGTCCAGAGAGTAAAAGTCCAGACCAAGGTTTTGTTTCGACCAACTAGTTGAGTTACTCTGTGACTGAGACTCTTCATACTCAACTGAGTGGTTGAAACAAAATCTTGGTGTGAATTACCCACCTCTGTTCTCTTGATTGGTGTGGGATATCTCTCACAGTTGGTGCTGTTCAGATCTCACTGGAATTGACCCGGAAAGCTTCCGCCATACACATCCTAGGATTATCTCCTCAGAATAAGGGCTTTACTGTATTTCATCTGCCCAAAACCACTTTTCTAAAGGAAAAGAAAGATTGTACAGCCACCTTGTCCCGGGGGGTTAGCCTGTAAAATACTGTAGACTCTTTAGCAAAGAATTCAAGTTGAGGTATATTTTATATGATGTATAATTGATTTATAGAATGCATTGTGTGTTCCATAGAGATTTTTCTAGACTATTCTAGGGGAATATCCAGAAAAGTGCAGTTACCTGACGGGTTCTATTAGGGCTGATTTAATGTCCTCTTGAGACATCCTTACTAAGTTGTTTGTTGTGACAAAACCATGGCGGTTAGCAGAAATCCTGGTTACAGTCAGCAGGAAGATGGAAGCCTGGGGTTCTGCTTGCTGCCTGAGACAGTGTGCACAGCTGGAAGGCCCTGCCAATGTAGACTTCAGCAATTGTTTGTCACAGTAAAGCATGTGTGCAGTGGGGCGATCACAGTCACTCGGCACCTCCTAAATGGGCTCCCCGTGGAAGCTTCCAGAAGGTATGTCTGCGCGACCACTTGGTAAAACTGGTGAATCCTTAGCAGTGGTCAGTGCCTAGTAAAAATAAGATTTGTTCCTCTGCCGGAACTGTGAACACCTGTTCCCGCAAATCAACGCCAAGAAAAACATATCCATTCCTTAGCATTCCTTTTAACCTATTTAATATATAACCTCCCAAACCACCCCCCACATCTGTACATCATTCCCCGGCAACCCTCCTTCTCAAGCACACGTTTTGCACCATGGCTTAAAACCGGGCCTTAAAGGCAATCAGAAATGAAGGTACAAAACCTGCCCGCACCCATCCCCTCTAGGTCCTCTGTCCTCCCTAACCAATCACCTCCACCCTCCTGGACTCGACCTTGGTGCTGTCAATGTCGCATTCACTGGCCTGATAACCTGTCTCAGGATACACACTAGGGCAGAATATCAGCTTTTTATCGTACGTGTAGCTGGGCCTGGCGTGAGGGCCGGGCCCCCAGTGTGGATGCCATCTGCGCTCTCGAAGCATGTCGTGTTTTTTCTGGCTCATAGCTTCTTATAGCTTGTTGCCTTTCATTATATGCATTAGCTGCCCCTGTCTGCGTGCTGCTGTGAATAAAAACACGTAATAAATTAATGCTAACAGCCAGTAGCTGTGAAAACAAATCACCGATGTACATGTCATAACAAGGCAAGACGCAGGATTACACTGTAAAACAGGAGGGCCCCAGCTTAACAAAACTCACTGATTTACATCTCGTCACCATTTCTAACAGTGACCTGGGCGTTTTCACAAATTAACATAGATTAAAAGTGAGTTTTGACTACTATCAGTATATCATTTAGTCAGCGTTCCATACAGGAAAGATGGATAACAAGATATATAACATCTGGAGATTTCTTACGGTGAACTTTTATGATAGATGACAGCGGTTGTTCTGCTGTTATAAAACTGTTTTTAAAAACTGCACATTAAAGTCTGAGTAGCATCATTTCAACTAATCTGCTGCCATGCATCTGTAACTGCATAGCAAGTGCAGTGTCTGTGTGGGTCAGTAACCTGGAATCAGAAACTCTCTTCAGATTTCCAGCGGTAGCTGAATGCAATAGAGTCCGGGAACAGCCTTGGCTCGTCTTTGGTTGATGAGTTCAAGTGTGCAAACAAGACTGCATTTTCACTGGACTGCACTGGAGTGCACATTTTGTTTTGTTGAGTTGCTGACGTGACAATTTTATATTTTCTTATATATCATTTTCGTATGCATTCATTTTGACAGATTATCACTTGAAAAATAATGACTCAGGTTTAAAGTTTAAAAATTAAAAGATGTTTTTGGCTCAAATTTTGTTAAGCCTGAATGTGTTTTTGATTAAGCTTAAAATGTGTTAATTAAAATTTGGGTATGTATAACTACATTAGCGTTTTTATTTGAATGTGGTATTTTGTAAACTGTGTCCGTGCAACATGAAACTTTGCAAATATGTTCTGTAATTTGGTCTGAATAGTATTTTATTATTGCACAAAACAAAGCGCAGAGGAGCCCTTGAATTTTGCAGACTTGGACCAAAATTGCATCATAAAAATATATATTGTAGTTGTACATAACCAAGCTGCAAAGCACTTTACCGTTTGCTGTAAAAGGCTTTGATTCCAAATATAATATTTTCTAAGGCCAGCTGTCAAACTATCATTCACATGAAAGCAACACATGGAAAGAAAGTCAAATGTTTATTGAGCTTTTTTATGTATTTACAGTTTTAATAGGCCTTTAGATGAATATCTGCTTTTCATTTTTACTCATTTTTATGACATTCTACACATTCCTCACTGTTTCTATTCGATGAACATAACTGCATCAATTTTGGACACATAAATAAGGTTATCTACCACGCACTGAAAACACATTCAATAATCTTAATTATTCTTGATATTGTATTTCCACACAACTTCAAAACATATCGGTTTCCTTTACCTATTTTTAAAAACATCTCATCCTATTAGAATGATTAAACGAGTAATGATGAATTATCATGAGCGACCATGAATTCATCAGCGGCTCAAAGGCTCAAACCATCGAGGGGCCCACAGGGAGATCAGGGGCTTGGTGTTCATGTCTCTCCTCGTACAATTTTTATATACATTTATCCAATGTGCAGCTGAAACTCAGATTTCAGTCCTTTTATCCCTGTCTCCAATCACCCTCCCCATGTCACCACACAAATCTCAGAGGTTCCAGCATATGGCCGTAACGATGGCATTGAGAAAAAAATTATGTGTTTTCACTGAGAAGTCTCTACAGTCCTGGTTGGAACTGACCAGACGTAGCAGGGAACAGTTATCCAGGTCAGCTCTGCATATTGTTGCAATGCAGCTTCCAGAATCTTCCACCATGCCATTTCATGCCACTGCTTGGCCTTGAGTTCCTTGGGAGCTGCCTGCACGCGAGACACCCGCACGGGTGACCGGGGAGGAATGGGCTATGCCAAGTCCCAGAGGTAAGAAACTAACAATTAACTCCATTAGCAATGTATGTTCAGATCATTCTAATGTAAGAAAACTCAGTTCACATTAGGTTTATATAATGCAATGACTTTTCAGCGGTTTTTTTATTTCAGTTTGTTATAAGGAAACACAGACATCTGTAAGATCGCTCACTCCTTTTTCACTAGTTCCTCTTTTCTCTGTGTAGCTACAGACCCCTTTGGAAGGAGGCAGAGAAGAAACAAACATGTGAAATATAATTAGAAGAGCACTGAAGGGCAGAAAACCAAAAAAATCCATATTCACACCATGTGAACTGACATCTGAGACGGCTGTCCATAATGACGACTGTCACAGGTGCCGCCGCCCTGCTGGCTACCTGTGGAACTGCCGATCAGATGTGCAGCATCCATGCTGTTGGGCAGATACTGGCGCTCTCCGAAAGCACCGCCGTGGGAGGGGGGTAGCAAGCCCGCCTGGGCCGCCGTCAATTTCTCTGGGCTTGGGGCCAGCCTCGGGGAGGTAGGGAAATTGTATCCATAAAGGTTGTAGTGGCCATGAAGAGAAAAGGCATTGTACGATCCCTGCTGTGTGGGGTGCCCACTGCCGAACACGTGGGCTGTAGAGGAGGCGCTGGAAGCCGAGGTGGTGGAGGGGGTCGGTCCCGAGGCTGAGCCGCCTGCTTGCATCATGTACTGTAGCTGTGGGGCGGGGAAGGACCCCAGCTGGCCGCTGTAGGCATCCATCTTGCCACCGGCGCCACTGGGCAGGGAGGTGTGGGCGACGCCAGGCATCCCACTGCTGATCATGGAGGAAGTCCTCTGCGGCAGGAAGGTTTCCGATGGCTGCGAGGCGACTGCCCCCCCAGGCTGCAGGCGACTGTATGAGCTCTCGGCCAGGCCGCCGTAGCCCTGCAGGGCAGCGACATTACCACGAGCACAGGCGGGATACTCAGGCAGCCCCAGGCCGCATAGCTGGCTCTCTCGGCAGCCCATGTTGAATGTGTTGGGTGCCAGGTGGAAGGTGGGTGGGGAGCAGGACGGGGACAGCAGGTGAGAGGCGCCTGATGGGGAGGGGGTTCCAGGGCTGGAGGTGGTCGGGGAGGTGCCTGTGCTTCCCCCTGTGAGACATGGATTAACACAGCATTACACACAGCACTATGCACAGCACGCCCACACACAACATTACATACAGCACACACGCAGCATTACACACACACAGCATTACCCACAGCACTATCCACATTTCACGCACACAGCATTACACAGGAGTGAAGGACGAATAAAACGGAAAAACACCAACAAAACAGTGAAGCTCCCACATAGCCATTAATCACACAGGGTGCCGAAAAAACGCTGAGGCAGGAATGGAAACCAGTGAAAGGAATGACCCCCCGCCAAAACTAAATAAATAAAATATGTTTTTTTTTTTAGTTGTACAAGACGCTGTCGTTGCTGTACTAAATACACAAAGGGTTGCCGCGAATGCCAGTTGTTTGGGAATGCTGCCAGACACTAATGGGACTAATAAAATAAATACAACCAGCAGGATTACACACAGCCTGGTTGCATTTTATAGTAAGCGTGCTGTCGTTAAACGCTTCAGATTCTGCATATTGGAAGAGACTCGTAAAAACTAAAAAATAATGTTATGACCCATGCGCTCCATGAAAATTTGTTATTTCAGAATTTTGTTTTGTTTTGATATGTGTCCGTTTAAACTGCAGCACAACGGAGGACAAAACAGTGATAAGTAAGATTTGCGGATTGTAGATTTGCGGTACCGAAAGGTCAGAGAGATGATCCAGCCTGTGCGACCGATGAAGGGAGGAAGCGTGACTTCATAACGCGAAACTGCGACTTTTAATTAACATTTAATTCGTCCGGAGAATCTGATAATAAACAGATGTCGCAACGTGGTAAGAATTTGCTTTTTGTGGAAATGGGAAGAAGTAGTCCACACTCTATTTTACTACTCCCAGAAATAATTTAAAGTTATAAATTACTGAAATGGTAAAAAAAAAAAAAAACACGGGTTACAGCATAACGCGATCCTTGGGGAGGGATCCTCCTCCTCAGGTAATTCAGTGCCCTTAACAAAGGACGGCGCCGCGCACAAATGCAGTTTGAATGTGGGGTTTGCCAGCATGCCTTTGCGCATGGCAATAAAAAGTAGGTTTTTATGCACATGTGGAACGATCTTACATATGCAAGCCTTACATGAGGGCATCCAGATCCAGCACGTCAGATTTCTGGACAAAATAATGACAGCTGTGAGAATCAGTCATAGAATCTTTTATAAATGGGGCTTTGACTGGAGCTCAGCGTGTTGATAAAAAAGCGTACTTAAAATTTGCAATATTGGTAATGAAGTAATGCAGGATTGTCCTGGCACAAGGCTCAATATGACTTAGATAAGAGCACAGGGTAAAATATGTCCCCACATTGGCGGGGATGCACAGGGTGATGTCATGGTTTGTTAGTGTGACCACTCGTCTGAGACATGGGTGTTGCGGACAAAATCTTCCCTGGCCAATGTTGTGTGAGTATACTTATGATTATACCGCTTGTGCACATTTTACTGGAGGTTAATTAACTTTTAATCAGCTTCGATGAGTTTGATAGGAAGCAGATGTCATTTTGGACACTGCGGCCCACGGGAGAGAGCTGAGGTTGTTACAACAGAGCTGTCAATATGGCAGCCAGCTCTGCTCGCCGAAAGCTCAGTCCCACGCCAAGCACCTTGCTGTTTCTGCATGTTGGTGAAGTCCTCAAATGTCAGCGTTCGCACTGGAGGTCTCCAGAAGGCGTAGGTCTCCATGATGGCCTCCAAGCCAGTCCTGCAGTTATGGGGGAAGAGAAGGCAGAGAGTTGCAGAGGCTGAGCCCTGTTTGAAAACCTGCGGTGTCTTCAAAGAGCTCCATCTTCTTTTACAATCCAGTTGTCTTCCCTACACTCTCAGACAAAGGAGTGTGTGTGTGTGTGTGGGTGGGTAGGTCATGTGAAGTGTGTGTGTGTCTGCGTATGTGGGTGGGTAGGTCATGTGAAGTGTGTGTGTGTGTGTGTGTGTGTGTGTGTGGGTCCTCACAAAGTGATATAAACATGTTATTTTAACAATATGGGGACCATAATTTCAGTCCTCACAACAGGAAAGTAGGTCATTGGTATAAAAACTTGTAACTGCAATCAAAGAAGCTAAAAATGCCAAAAGTCTGTCAAATGCCAAAATTTTGTTTGGTGACTTATGGTTAAGGTGAAGGCTAGGTAGGGCTTAGGGTTGTGATTGTTGGGATTTGGGTTTTTCCCATAGAAATTAATGGAAAGTCCTGACAATGATATTAATAGAAATGTGTGTATGTGTTTGTTTGTTTTAAGAGAGAGGCAAAGTAATCATCTATGAAAGAATGACAGTTAGGATTGCTCTATTTCCATAACAACCAAGAAAATCTATTACTGGCACATAAAATTCTTGTAAATTTCCATGCACAGAATTTGCCTGACAAGTTGAAATGAAACTCATAACATAATAGTTAACAAAGCGTTGCTGAATGGGAGTTTTAAGCTACAGCACAATATAAAAGAAGAGAAGTAGTGCTGTCTTTTCAGTCCTGCATTTGTCATAAGATTCCACTTATAAAAACAGACCACGTGTGTGTGGACGCGAGACTACACTCTGCTTTCATTGTGAGCCTCGCTGCAGTGAAATCTGAATGAGAGTGCATAAATCAGGAGCTCTATTGTTTGAGAAATGAGGGAAAGATGTGTCAGATAGTGGCTGTAATGAGCCCCAGATGGCCCTGTGCTCATATGCTGTGAGCACACTTCCCCGTCTCCCAGTTACACCATCAGTCAGAATCCGATCTCAGACGGGGCCAAGGCTGGGGGCGGGGTACCTCCCTGCTGGCCTCGGGCTCATGAACCCTCAAACAAACGTATAAAAACGAGCACGTGTTGCCTTTTGTTTACTCTACCTGTTCCTTCCAGAATCTCGGAATCCCTTCGCGAATGGGTTCCGGTCAATTTTTAGTCGGGTGATCTGTGGAATGTCAGAAAACAAAACCATCAGACAACTAGCGGTTTACGCCGCCTGGGCACCTGTATGCTGCCGCGCACCAGCTGAATGTCGCTGTCTTATAGGAAGTGCACTGTGGCCACTGAGAGGTTGGGAATTATTGCTGTAGGCCTAGGTGACGATGGCAGGCACAAGCGAAGCAGAGTCCAGCCTTGCTTCCACTCACAGACCATTGCACACACCACACCATGCATACTCTCACCTACGCTGAGACATTTCATATCTAAACAACTATTCTGGCATCTCAGAAGAAACTTACAGTGTTGTTTCACCTTAAGTATCTGTACAGATTCCTACAACAGGCAGTGAAAGGAAATGAAGATTTAGACTGACCTTGACCTGGATAAGACATGACCTTGACCTGGATAAATGATTTTAAGATGGATGGATGGATGGATAATTTAGCAAAGGGCTAGAAATCACTGTTTTCTGCACCTGTAACAGACCACGCTTTGTGTCCATCCCCGGCACCCATAGCAAGTGTGTATTGCACCCAAGATAACCACCCCAGCCAAATCTCCAGCAGCCTGTGGGTCTGTTTAAAGCTGCTTTTTTATCTATCCGACGTATTCAGGGTGCCTGCCTGCAGTGCCCCAGCAGCAAAGGGCTTGGGGCACAGTTGTGCTACCCTTACCTGTTGGTTCTGGTAGGCAGTGACAGTTGTGAACACAGTTTCGGGAAAGGTGAAGGTCTTCACCCCCTCGCCGCTGGGGATGGGTTTGGTGGAGGACAGATTGCTGCTGAAGTCCTTTCGGATCACGTGCACCCGTGGCTGGTACTTGTGCATTGAGTGCAGGATGATCTGGAAGCAGAGGGGATGTTGATGAGTCACAAAAGGCTGACAGTGTCCCAACAAGGCCATGCATGCACCGGCAGTGTGAACTGACACCCCAAACCAGGGGCGTCCAGTCTTATCCAGAACGGGCTGCTGTGTGTGTGGGTTTGCGTTGCAACTCCCTAATTAGATGACTAATTAGAGGACTGATTAGTTGAAGGGTCCTCACACCTGGGTTTGAACAGCTGACCTACAGGTTACCCCCAAAACCGACATACACTGCAGCTCTTTGCGGATAAGATTGGCTACATACACACCGGCCCTTTGTGGATAAGATTGGCCACCACTTGTGTGCATTTCCAGTGTCCAAAAATTAAAGAGAAAACAACATTTTCGGAAATTGGAGCGATGGGGAGAATGTGTCCTGCTCTGGCTATAACCAGAATAGCAATTTATGCCTTAATTTCCACATTCTGTCATACTATGGGATAATGCTGACATCTGGTTTTCATGCAAGTCCTTTTCCTTAATATATGTTCTTAATTGATTAATATGTTGATTAATTGTTCAATTCACATTTACTTTTCAAATAGTTTTTTTTAGAACCAAAAAGTCTGAAGATTACAACTCTTTCTTCCCTGTGCCTGATTTACTGAACTAAACTTTACTTCTGTGATTTCATATTAATGATGAACACAGAGGTTCTGAAATGCCTGCTGTCCTTGATATATTTTTGTGGTTAATTATGCAGCACTCATCAGCAAAGCTACGGTCCCCTCACTGCTTATCTGCTGTTGCCAAAATTATCTCCGTTTTTGTTTGACAGATATTTGTTCATTCCTGATATTGTTCATGTACATTTTAATATCCAGAAAGACTCTGGGTCATGTTGGAACAATAAGTTAAATGGTCGTGAAACCAAAACACACACTTTCTACTGGGAGCCATAAAAAGGTATATGTGAAGATGGTGATATAAAGATAGAGATGTACAGACTGAGAGGTAAAGATGGAGGAGTAAAGATGGAGATGTGAAGATGGCATGGCCCACTCACATGGCCTTGATCATCCAGCTCATTGTTGGTCAACTTCAGCTTGTCGAAGCTGACCACCTGCCTCATCCAGGTGTCCCCAGAGGCCAGCGAGTCCGGGTGGATGTAGACGCGGGGGGGCACGGGCGAGTCGGCGTTTCCTGCCACCATCCACTTGGAGCTGTGGTAGACATACCTGGAGGACAGGGGCGGGGGGCGCAGAGAGACACAGATTAGCCAAGGACACAGAGCCTGAATCGCAGTGTGAACTCTGACAGGCCGCCTGGGTGTTCGAATCAGAGAGCTGCACAGGGATAGTGAAAATGATAAAAACACAGATATCCTCGGGAAGGGGGGGGGAGGAGTGGACAAGAAGATCACGGCGTTCCCACAGGGACAGTAATACAGGTGGGCCCCGAGTTAAGAGCATCCGACTTACACAAAACTCATACCTACCAACGGACTGCCATAAAATGTTACTGTACATTACATTTTTTAAATACAATGGTTCGTAATTGTAAATGCGCATCTTCGTGACACTCATGTAGATGTTGTGCAGCTTCAGTGGTTTGTCAGCTCAAGGTATAGTACAGTATGGGAAATATATGATATATATTAAGACAAACATTTAACTGACCGATATATAAGAACCGTTTGTACCTGTTCTGACTTCAAGCCTACAAATTCGACTTAAAGACAGAATTAGGGAATGGATCTTGTTCATAACCGGGAGACCGCCTGCAAAATGCATGGTGACATTCCAGTAATGGTACTGAAATTGATCGCAAATGCATATTCTTATGTATGCCATATTAATTATGATTCCTTTTGTGCGATTAAATTATTTGTTCTCACCTCGGCACTACCTGGTGGCTGTGCCAAGCATGTAACTTAATAATTAATTAATAAGATATTTAAAGGCAGATATGGATATGCTTAATTTTACCCTGTACTGATGGTGCATGTTGGGACGGAGTGGACATGGTTTAGATCAGGGTTATTGAACTCATGGTCCTCAAGGTCCGAGCACTGCTGGTTTTCCTGCCTTCCTTTACCTGTCAGTCAGGTACGAAGCCTCTGACCAATCAGAATCAGTAATTATTAAACTAACTACCTGGGAGAACTGAAAACATGGCCTGGATTTGGANNNATGCTCTGTTACTATGGAAACCTTAGTGCCCTGAAAATGTTTTTAATAATCACATTATTGTTGTTGTTATTTTGTGCCAGCTGTTTGACTTTAGTTCTGGCCGTGCGAGCAGTTGAAAGCGCTTAGCTCTAACGCCTTTTCCACCGAACCTCCACCGAGGGATAAAACACGGACAGACGGCCGTGTTTGGTCTCTTTGTTGCTGTTCGTGTGAATTAAATGCCCACCTCCCAAGAGGAGGCATGAAACGTCTCTAATTTCCTGCTCGGAGAGGTGTTTGGGGTTATGCTCTGTGTAGCAGGGAGAGACAAGTGAAACCTTAGCTTGAAACTTTGATGGAAATCTGATTAGTCTCCTTTCATCCACCATAAGTTTGCCATCTGGCACAAACAGTGAAGATCGTACTTTTACATCACAGCCACTCGATGAGATACGATCAGGCTTCACGTGACGCCCTGTCCGGTCCACTTCTTAAAGCAACTGACAGAGAGATAAAACTCAAAGAAACGCACACACACACACACACACACACACACAGTCCATGTACTTTATCTTTATGGGCACTCTCCATTAATTTCAATGGGCATAAACCCAAGTCCCAACAATTATGACCTTAACCCCAACCCAGCCCTAACCTTAACCATAAGTAGCTTAGCAAAATATAGTAGTTATGGCATTTTTAGTTCTTTAATTGCCTTCACAGAATTTTATTAAATTGAGGTTATCCTTGTGGGGACCAAAAAATGTCCCCACAAATAAAAAGTTACAGGGTTTTATCACATTGTGAGGAAATTTGTTCTCCACAATGTAATAACTACCAACGCGCATGCGCACACGCACGCACGCGCGCACACACACACACACACACACACACACACACACACACACAAAAGTGCACGGGTCTGAGCACACATTCATGCAGATTGATGACCTAGACAGACATCAGACTGGACTACTGCATGGAAAATGTAAAAACTCTGATACTGCTGCATATGTTAAATGTTTGCTCTCCGATATTTACTTCTAAATTTCTGTACAGTGTTTAGATCGATAACAAACAAAATGTGATATATACCACGTCACCTGGAATGGTTTATGAAAATTGAATAACTGTCATTTAGTGAAGATACTTAATACAGTAAACATGAGAAAAAACTTAATTTTGGAAATTAAAAGCAGGTTCAAAAATCTGTTTGGTGGGAAATGCAGACAGAATATTCAGCCTCATATCTGTTGGATCAGTGAAACAAATAAAAAGTTCTTCGGGACATAAACCATCTAAGGTACCATAGCAAACTGACACAATCGGATTCGCAGTGAGGACTGCTGCTCGTCAGATTTCTATCTGCCGCTGGCAGGATCACAAGCCGCTACCCTGCGTCAGAAGCTCCATTTCCCACCTGTATCTCTTGTTGTCCACTGGAACAATATCCATTGCGATGTAGTACTGCTGGCGGGGATCCAGGCCGGAAATCTTCACCCTCATGGCCGGAAACATCCTCCTGAATATTTTTAGGAAAAGCCAGTTACTGAAAAACATCTCCTGTTCAAAAAAATAATAATAGATGCAAATGCATGCAAACCCAGCCTGATGAATTAGCATTATAACTGTAACAAAAAAGGTCCTCTAATTAAAAGCTCCTCCATGTTTTGTCTGTGTGATAATTGCTACCAAATGGCTACTTTTTTTCCAAAACCCATTTGCGACAGAGCTGCTCCTTCCATAGATCAGTCAGTCTGTAGTAGGAACGAGGCAGAACAATCGCAAGATCTGTACTGTTTGGGATCTGTACTCCATAATAATGTTGAATTCAAACCAATTTAACATGTATAAACCTCTATTTAGCTATTTCTAAAAGTATTGCTCAATAAAATCCCTGTAAAATCTGATTTTGCCAGTTTTATCAGCGTGAAAGAGGGAGTCATATTTCTTATAATCCTGATTCTGTTGACATTTAATGTATGACAGATTTTTATCAGCGAACAAGGTCTGAAATAAGAAAAGGAAAAGTTTTGGGACATCTGGAATAACACTGGGTGCCCTTCAGCTATTCCAGGCTTCTTCAGTCTGGAGCTAAACAATGCCCAGGAATTTCAGAAATTTTCTGCAAATTTATGGATAGAAGTTAGGAACTCATGCTTATTAAAATGTACAGAATCCAGAGTGTTTTATGACACATTCTCATTTCATTTTGCTTTAAAATATTTCAGTATCATAAATCTCACCTTCAAAATGAAAAGAGAGGGAGAATTTAATGGTTACTGAATATTTACAGACCCATTGTTAGCAGACATAAAATATAGACAGCCTACAAAAATAACCTTTCATATACAATGATCGGGGTAACATAAATTTCAAAGGGCAGCGGTCAGCATAAATTCCATTCATGAAATTCAATTATTCATGAAATAAGGAGTATCGATTTCAGCCACATGTTATATATGGCATAAGTTATGGTAGGATGGTCAGCGGTGTCTGATAAACGTGCATAAGGCATATAATTGAAAACATGAATATTTATAACATAAGTATGCTTCTTAAAATAAGTTTTAATGGGCTACCTACCATATATGTATATGAATGTGTGTGTGTGTGTGTGTGTGTGTGTGTGTGTGTATATATGTATCCCATGTAACACAAATGGTTTGGATATTGCAAAATTCATTTAAATATTGTCACTTTGTTCAAATTTACTGAGGATCATAGGGATTACTGAATTCATTATACAACCAATATAAAAAATATGTCTGAAATAACTGTATATATAACACTGCACTGGAAAGATGAAAAAGAATAAAAATATGTAATAACAGAATAAATTAAAAGCATATATTGAATTTAAAAAATGCTCTTATTAGCATTAAAATGGTAGCATTATGCCGACAGCTATTACCTAGAAAAAAGTAGTGTCACGTATTTCTAAACTGTTTACTGTAAACTATTAATAAGACCCATCTTTATTTGTATACAAATGAAACTACACTTGTAGAGATTTTTTACCCAATACTACTCAGTCATTTTATTTGATAACCTGTTTTTAGATTGTATTTTTTTTTTATCTGCCATATATCAATTTTAATGACACAGAAAAATTGCAAGGGCTGTTATGCATGGAAACAATTCTAACATCTGTTTGAGAGTGAAATCATACATTTAAAGGGATATATGCAGCTCTCCTACCTTGAAGTGGACCAGTTCTGTAAGTCAAATTACCTGCTCTAGTCATAGAAAATAAGAAAAATTACCCCTCCCACAAAAAATATATATTTCAATTGAATCAGCTCCAACATTAAACCCCATACTGACTGATATTACCAACAACTCACAGACCATTGCAGCCCAGTAAAAACCCAGTTTGGCCTGTTCCTGCACAGTGCTGGTCAGACGTCCAAAGTTCTTACCCCCATATGCTTTGAATAAGACACCCTGCACCACAACCAGTGGAGGGGCGTTTTCTGACAAAAAGTAATGATCAGATGTGCTCTTGTAGTCACACAAACCCTCTCTAGCTCTTATATTGTGCCTGCTGTGACCCGGGAACATGCTTTCAATAGAAAGGGAAAATTCATTTGCTGAATAATTTTACTGAGAAACTTTTAAACATCATATGTGTACATGGATATTTCCATATTTCACATTACACATGATCACACACACACACACACACACATATATATGCAATGCTATAAATGCAATGCTGTAATGATATATATATATAGATATATATATATATATATATATGATGTATATATATATAGCATTACAGTTTATAATGATCACAGATTAACCTGATTGTATTGTAGATTTATTCATTTTCAAATCGATGCATTTATCGATTTGAAGAAGGCAAGGGCATTGAAACTTGGGGTTTTTATTATTTATGATTTTATCATTTATTTCATATTTAGTTTCAGCATGGTGAGATTTTCCGCAGGTCTTGTGCTGGGTGTTACCTGCCCGCTTTGGTAATGATCATCTCCGTGCCGATGTCGTGGAAGCGCTTCCAGAGGTCGGCGCACTGCAACTCCACCCCGACCTCTTCCATGGACGAGGGCGGCGAGGCATCGCGGGCCGCGGGGCCCAGGTCCGATGGGGAGTTGAACGAGCATGACATCCCGTCCGCCAGGCCCTCGCAGTCTGACCCGGGACTGGCTTCTGAATCTGTCCGGGCCGGAGGAAAGAAGGTTCAGACGAGGCCCAACACAGACGCCAAATTAATCGATTCTGCTGCCCAGTATCCTGCTTTCATCTTAAACAGAATCATCTGCTGCCACAATGTGTAGCTATGCGACCGTTTCAAACCACGCGACGGTTTGGTGGATGTGGCGCAGAAGGCCATGTTTCCCAGCTAGAGTAGATTTAGCTAATGTGACCCTTGGGGAAGGACAGAGATCCAAATACACAAATTCCTGGAGGGAATAGCTAAGGTCAACCCTAATGACTACTGTAATATTAGCAGTAATTCATAAACACCAGGCCATGAATGAAAACTCACTGGGCAAGAGTCAGACCAGAACAAAGTGGGCAATTCTTCACATAGAGGATGATGGGGGATTGATATAAGATTCCTAGGACCGCAGTGGATGCAGCATCAATAAGTCTGCCAACACCTACATATTATATAGCCAGAATAGCAGGCCGCGCTGGCAGACTGCCTATTGTTTAAGACACTCCTTATGTTCTGTTGTTCTTAAACCCAGTTCCAGGAATATAGTAGGGAATTTTATTTCATTTACATTGACTATATTGAGGCTCTAAGATGATCCTAAGGTAAGTGCCACTTGACGGGACAGGAAAACTCTGTTTGACTACTCTACATTCCAGTAAACTTCATCATTGATAATTATTATTTTTTTTGCCATGCAGGGCTACGTGTCACACAGTCATGGCTTAATTAAAGCCGATCAGGGTCTGCAGTTATCACATGTCACATTGCTTTAATTAAGCCATGACTGTGTGACACGTAGCCCCAGATCCCGCAGATCATCTACTAAAATAAATATTTTGAAAACCCAACAGCAAACATGGAACTCTTTAGTGATGCTTGTTTGATGCAGTCCTTTTCAGCAAAAGGGGTAACCTTTCTTAAATGTTTAGAGAAAGATATTACAAAGACATATGAAGCCAGTTCTATTGCGATTTGCAATTTCAGCTCCAGTGTGTTCCCAGTATTTACTGACATTTTGCTTTAATGCATTAGAGTGAGGGGTGGACGTTAATAACATTTAAATACAGACCTGACCTATTGATAATGCATTTGCTATCAAATGAAAATGTAAATGAATTGGCTACCAAACCCTAGGAGCTGCGTCTACATGGCCGATAACCATTATGATGTGAATGAAAGTCAGCTGACAAAGGTGGCAGATTTCATGTATACCTGTCAATGGCAGAATTCAATGCTGCAGGCACACCCAGCTCCGCCAAGCTGTACCAAAACTCAGAAGTGTGGAGAGGTTCTCCAACACAATATGTTAAGTACTGGGAGACCGTCACAGAGTCTAACGGGGATGATACACAGGACAACTGTTTGAGCGATGTTGTCAGGCAGTTACCAACCAGATGAGACAAAGTGCTACTCGTCTGGATCTGGATGATCGTAGAAAGTCGCTCACCACTAATCAAAGTTTTTCAGATAGGAATTTGTAGCCCAATGTCAAAGAAAAAGCAATATCTGTCAGCAATATTTCCCAGCAACATTGCTCAAAAGGTTGCCCTTTTTTATCGTCATCCAAACACAGGGGTGTTAGGCTCCAGTCCTGGGGGGCCAGAGCCCTGCACATTTTTGGGTTTCCCCTCATTAAACACAATTCAATTCCTTGTGCTAATTACCACACAGCACTTGAGCTGAATCATTTGTGGTGGAACAGGGGAAGAACTAAGCTACACAGGGGTCCAGCGCCCCCAGGACTGGAATTTGACACCCCTGCTCTAAGACATAAGAATCCTTCAGAGAAGGACCTCTAATTAAGGTCAGATCTATGTCCCTTAGATACTCCAGGTCCTTACAGTTCTGGTTCAATGTTTATACCAATTACATTTTGATTCACTTTAAACTCTGCCTCCAAACTCTGGCTCTTTCATTATTCCGTGTCAGGGTGAATGACGTCATTAGTACTTCGAAAGGTCGTAAAACCTTTCCTGCGTTTCTACAGCCAGAAAACACAAGACTCAGACGGGCATTTCCCAGGTAACGGATTAATTGAGGAATATAACAGGTGCCCATGCTTATGCAATCTTTCATCAATCACATGAACCTCAAATGATTCAAATAATTACACCGATCACAAGTGCCAGTATTAACATATTACGTTCGCCGTTTGCGAATATTTGGTGACGTAGCGTGCGGGCGAATCAACAATGTATTTTTTTACTTTGTAGTACTGTGAAATCACTTATGTACGGTATCGTTTAAAAAAAGGGTTATAGAGACGGACGCAAAAAAATTGTCTGTGCACGTTGACAGAGTCAAGCACGGTTACAGATTGACTAATGCATAGGCCGAGATATAGTATAGTATTTGGTGGACAGATAAATACATTCGTGAAAGTTTCTATAAATTCTGGTGCAAAGTAATCCTGGATAATTCACAGAAAATGCTCACTCTGTGTTGAAAAATATCTGCATGCTCTTCAGACAGGGCTGGGACGAGGCTGTAAAATGTCGGTATATGTACTGGCACGGGCGTGTGGGGATTATTTATTTGACGAGAAAAAAAGTAAAAAAAAAACAGCTACACAAGGATGCCAGAGATGAGGGTCTACATATAGTAACGTGAATAAGAAAGACTAAACTGTGACTCGTTACCGTTGTTAATTGTTAATGCTGTGAGCAGAGGCATCAACCTTCATGTTGCAAATACTTGTTGGTTTTCCGCTGTTATCTCAAGTGTATGACCAACAATAGTTAACCAAACAAATTATAACTCTAATACTGTACCCCCTTGTATATCAGTGAAAATGCCTTTGAGCATAGGAAATCATTTTTCACATTTATTAAAAGCATCATATGTTTCTTCAGAGCTACATCTTTTTTAAATTGTGCAGTCTGACTACCAGCACGAGACCCATCCTACAGGAAACAATTTATACTGAACCTAATCGTGCGTCATCCAAGATTATGTATATTTTACATGCCTGTTATATATAGAAATTTTAATAAGGTTAACCTCAGTGCAGAACCGACATAAATGCATAGCATTGCTTTGCCCATATTTTCCGTTTGTTAAAAAACGCAAGCAAAATCATTGTATAGTAAACGCGGATAACTGGAGATACTGCCATAAGAGCCATGTACAATTACATATTAAATCAATTTTTGTTTTAAGGTGCGCGTTATTGAGCGTTACTAAACGTCTCAAAAGCCAAAAACATTTTCTCATAAAGAAATCCACTTGACTGATATTTGATTGATTTTAATTTAATTCAGATCTACATTTTTCTCTGGGACATGCATTTCATTATGTGTGTCGTATGTGAGTTTGAAGTTGCACATCAAAGAACAAATCGCTGCTTAAAGACGAAAACTAGAGAGCGCCGAATGACCACACGGTCGTGCTGTTTTCAATTGATTTCCACGAACTCAGAGCATCATAAACGCTCGCTGGGAAAAAAAATCTGGAAACCCACATTCAAAAGATAGCCTTTCCAAAAGACTTCCTTCCTAAACTAGCCTTTTCAATCAGTCCCAAGTTTAGAAACATCTGGCCTATGCGTAATTAATGCTCAAATAGCGTGTCGACTTCTGCGCATGTATATATAGACAAGCACATCGCCGAGAAACAGGCCACGTGATACTCTGAAGATAAACTGATTCCAATCAAATATTTTTTCGTCCACATGGTAACTCCTATCTGTATTTCTATTTATAACGTTGTTCAAACCCTGTTTGAAACACCATAACCCTTTTTATGATTATACCTAATACCTACAATATCTGCGGATACAGTGGTCATTTACAATTGGAAAATTAAGAGATTATTTGAAAAAGTTATGTCCTCAGTAAATACAATGTTATCATAATAAATCGTGGGGTTAGGTGTGGTGAGGGTGGGGTATTCGGGGATTACCCTTTGTGGTGGGTAAGTAATCCACAATGAAACTAAACTCATCACTATCACATGCAAATACATCATGAAACGCCTAACGAGAGTTTAAAATATTGTTGAAGTATGAATCTAAAATCATGTTTCAGATAGAATTGGTCGTTTTCTTGCTGCAAATTATGTATGTGTGGGAGAAGTGACAAATAAGCGTGTTCTACCGGATATGTTTTACCGAATTGTGTTGCCTTTTGTATTTTATTTATCGGACCCATGACCCAGATTTACCAAGCCGTTTTATTCCCGATCTCCTGATTTTTGCATAAGTATATGGCATAGAAATTACTTTTGAATACGCCGAGACTCTTTTACAATAAGTAAAAAATAAAATATCAAATATTTTGTTAACATAAATTGCTTCAGTTCCAACTGAAGCCCTTTTTAAATTAACGGTGGCGTTCTACTATGTTACATGGGTATAAACCTTTATTGGCGAGCACAAAAATAAGCAAATAAACATTAAATGGAAAAAAATAACAAAGAGAAGGTCATTATTATTCAAAATATGACTGTCCACTTGTCAATTTAAAGTAAGCCAGGAACATAAATTAATAATTTAAATATAAAATCCATGTTTTTATAAACGACGTATTGTCAGGCCTAGAAAATACTTCACTACTAATGCAATTGATTAACATTTTACTAATTGCTAGATCAAGAGGTGATGCCCACGAATAATCTTAAAACGTCCAAACTCACCATAAAATTAAAATGAATGACCATTTGTTTAGACAGTAAACATGCAACACAGATTTACGTGAAATAGTTATATGAATATTCAATTACGAAACTTTGCTTAAGTATTTTAGGAAGTGCAATT
>JABFEA020000001.1:50696087-50706547 GCA_019775915.2 Cyphomyrus plagiostoma
TTCACCGCCACCCCTCCCCCCCCCAAAAAAAAAAAAAAATCAGACCCTTGCATTTAAATAATGAAGGTGTGTCTCTCCCCCCCCCCCAAAAAAAAAAAACTCTGCCACGCTCTTGCTAGAACATGACTGTGTCATTATAAAGACATGATTCCCATTATAAAAGACAGTTATAACCTACTTCCGGCTGAAAAGGATGAATTAAAAATAAAGCTTTTATCTTGGCAGAAAGAAACAATGAGGTTCCAGTCCCTAAGGTGCACGTAAATAATATCCATCCATTTTCGGTAACCACTTGTCCTTTGGGGGCCCAGATCCTATCACGCAGGCTACGCCCATCGCAGGGCACACTCACACACCATTCACTCACACATGAACACCTATGGGCAATTTCGTAAATCCAGTTAACTTCAGCTTGTTTTTTGGAAAACATATCCACTCCACACACGGAACCTTGGCGGAGATTTATCGTGGGTCCCACAGGTGTGCTTACCATCGTACCGCCCCAGCATGTAAATAATAGATTGGTGTTATTAAATACTACTACTACTACTAATAATAATAATAAAATGTATTCCGCGCGCAGGACCGTACGCAACCCGAAAGCGCACGCGGAGAAGTGAAGTATAAACTAGGCTTTAACCCCAACAGAACATTGCGCTACGGGATGCGACGGCCATGAATCACGCGCGTGGTGACATCGCAGCATGAGCTCCATTACGCAGGGACTCTTCTGCTAACGAGGATATCAGATGCAGATTCGCTTTCATGATTCACCCCCGTGTTCATAAGCCTTCTCACACCAAAAAGTGCAGGTTCAATTCTGACTTTTAAATATCTTAGTTGAGTCGTGTAGAGTTATTGAAAAATATTATTAAAAGCCAGAAATGCTAATTTTTGAGGTTATTTCGTGCCTTTCAGTGACACTATCACTCAGCCAGCTGGACAACCGTGTATGCTTTTATGTTTCCGTCATAATGAAACACAAACTGTCCCATTGGGAGGGTCAGAATTGAATGAACAGACACAAATACATTTGCTCTGGAAATAGTAGTGGACATAGAATTAAACCTACAAGCAACGCATGAATTACTCATATATTACATCAACATTTTTGTAGGCTGTAAAATTTTACACCGTGACCCTCTCCTGGATCACTGGCACAGAAGATGAATGGATGTAAAATGTTAAAATAATGAACACATCAAATATATTACTACCAGACTACTACTACTACTACTACTACTAATAATAATAATAATAAATAAAATCTTAGATAAGGCTTAATCAGTTTTAAGGTTTTGTCTAATGTGTTCAGAATATTGTCCAATTTTACTCTGGTTTGGTATAAACATTTCATGAAAAAGCCCTCCCACTCTGGGCAATATTTCAGCTGGACTTGAGTGTAACATAATCAGAATAAAATTAAATGGTAACCTTTATGTCTTTACCATCCCTAAGATTCCTCATCTGACTGTGCTGTAACCTTTCCCTTAGGTACAGTTGATTTCATGGTGTTTTTCTTGGGTGTGACTTTTATTTTGACACGTGGCATGGAGTTCAGCAGGAGATCCCCCAACATTGCCAGCATAAAGTGGCATAAATATGAAGGTTAAAAAAATGTTTTGGCCCAGTTTTTAAAAGGCTGTGGACCTCTGCCTCATCCTTCATAACACCTCCAGACTGGTGCCGTCTCACTACTGGCTTCAAACATCCAGAGCAGGAATTTGGAGGTGAAACTCAGCGGTCAGTCCCAGTTAGCACGAGGCATGCTGCCCAAAGAAACCTCTGTCCACATCTCTCTCCCTCCAGCCCTGTCCCTGCCTCGTATTTTACTCTGACAGATATAAACATGTTCTACTGCAGTACAGAGAGCATTAATATTTTTGCCATTTAGCAGTACCATATGGCATTAATATGGATGAAATCGCTGGCAACAAAAACCGATATGAAAGCTGACTTGAGCTTGCATGTGTTCAGCACTTGAATTGCATGTCTCTGCATTCATGCTTTTTTCCAGCTCAAAATTACTAACTTCGTATTTCCTGTGTGTCCCTATGATTAAAGGCTACCAGCTTTGAGTTTTCTAGTATGTTTAATTGTGCGACAAAAAAACATTTTAAAGAACTGAGTAACAAAACCTCAAGTCAAAACACGCTGGTAATCTTCAGATTACCACAGGCGTACCACCAAAATATCTACCATTTGCATACTTTTTATATATTGTTATTCCTATATCAATTTGTCTTTTGGAATTTATTTTAACCCTATAACAGAAATGGTTCTCTGTTTCTGAAATTCCCTAACCACCAGTGCTGCCTGCTGTGATTAGACCTCTGCATCACATAAAATAAAGACACATGCCTTTTGTTTATAGCTCAGTGCAGAATACAAGATGGCAGCTACCTATGCTATTTTCTGCTTGTCTACAATCCACCTCTGTAACTCTAAAGAGCCAGAAAGGCCTTCAGCTCTTTATGGCCACTTTCCATCACAGCAAACACACATACCTTGTTAATTCGGTCCTAGTTCCAAACAGCTCGAAGCCCTTAAGGCCCAGTGCAGCTACAGTGCCCCCTGCTGCTCTCTCTGACTTTCAGAGCAAACAAGACAGGATTGTTTCAGTGAGGTACTGGCAGGAAACCTGTTTTACTGCCCCTCTGCCCTTAGCAGTTTGATTTTCCGGGTTTGATTCATAAAAGTTTAATTAAACTGAGAAAGAGCAGAGAGAAACAAGTATTAAAAAAGGGAAAATGTCAGGAAAATGTCAGGAAAGCATGTGCCAGTGACTCAGGCGAGTGGAGGGTTTGCGGGGTGCGTGACGGACTGGGAAACATGAAATGCTCGGCTGGATCTTTTGCTGACGGCTGAGACGGGCCAGATTAATGAGGTTTCTGTGTGCTTCACACCACATTGGGTATGGGGTGGGAACAAAAACACGTCAAGCCAGGCCAAGGCCTGGGGCCTTCAAACACACACGCACACACATACACACACACACACACACATGCACACACACACACACACACACGCACACATGCACACATAAACACACACACGCACGCAGACAAACACACAAACACACACCCACGCACACAGAAACACACACACACACACAAACACACGTGCATACACACACGCTCGCGTGCGCACACACACACACACACACACACACACGCGTTGACGTGCCTACCTAGTACCAATCACGACATCTTTAACCCCTGCCTAGACCAAAGAAATCAAACAAAGTACAAGAGTTTTTTACTTATCTGATTGCATTCAGAATTTTTATTAAATTTAGGTTATCCAAATGGGGCAACTTCCTTTCCAGCCGTAAGGTGGGAGATGTGTCTCCAAACACAACGGAGACAGAGCAAGGAACCTGACCCCCAACTGCCTTAGGAAGAGAGAAGAACTGGAAAAGGAATTTGTTAAACATACATTGCATCTCTTTTCACATCCATCGATGATATCTAATAACAACAACCGAAACATCAACATCTAATCTCACGATTTTTTTTTTTACTGAATCATCCATTGCCACCATCCCACCATAATTAAATATCAGAGCCTCATTGTGATGCTGACAAGTACAAATGTCAGAGGAAATATGAGATGCTAAGCATAACCAGCATTCAGAGCTATTTGGTAAAGAGTGTTAACGAGGAAAATGTAAGCAGTTTTCTTAAAGTGAGAAGGAACCAAAGCCTAAGGACGTATTGCTCTTGTAAGTAACAAGGTAGTAGAGATGACTGTTGTGGACAAAAGTAAAACACCCAGAGTTTGTCATTAATACATAATGAACGCGGTGCTCAGAGGCTCCCCTTCCAAAAGCAGCGCTTGCTGTAATGACTCCTGTCATTTTCTCTTGTGCTGAAAATGCTGCCCAGAAGCCGGCAACCAGATACGTGGCGAGTTTTCTTTTTTTAAACAAAGAAACTATGTTCAAACATGACAGTCACATGTGATTTCATCTGGCTTTCCAATGGTTGCAGTTTGCTGGACTTGTGACAAGTACTCAGATTTGTAATGTATATAAATATAAAAGGCTGATTATGTATGAATTTGAAGCACAATAGGCAGATTGATTATTTATTATTCTTGTCAAATCCAGTGGTGTTGTAATGGTGTCTTTCTTCCTGGATGGAGACAGAATCGACTCCCACCAGCAGCCCTGGGTCTCAGAATCTCCTACCCAATACAGAGAAGAGGACATCGCCAGCTCAGCCGAGGAGAAGCACCACTAGGGTAAAGAGCTTGGATTTCGGACACATACACAAAGTATAAATGACATCATTGTTTTCTGTCTAAAAATTTACTCAGCTCAACAGGAGAGCAACTAGTGGTTGTTGGTTAACAAAATATGGATATGATATGACCCCGAACAGCCCGTGGAAAATGTGTGGTTCTGTGGGTTAACATACCATCCTTGCAATCAGAAGGTTGATGGCTTGAGTCCTGGGGGCTACAGGGTGATTTCACTGTTGCCCCTGAATGAGACCTTTAACCCCCTATTTTCCCAATAAATGTACATCCCTTTGCTAAATAGCTGAAAATATAAATATGTGAACATGAAAATAGAAGCTAGCTCTGCCTCACTGGCGACACACTGCGTCTGAGTCACGGCTTCCACTAATGGCCGGCACCCAGTGGGAATCTGTAAATAAACATCCAAGGCTCACTTCCTGTCGCAATGACTACGTGCAGCTCCTACCAAAAACCATAGACGCTTCCAAACTGAGCTCAAAGGGCAGTCGGCCCAAGCACAAAGACCACGTAATGGCCAAATAGAGCGATTATTATGCAGCCTGTCCGCCATGTGACCATGAACTGGTAAGGAATACAAACAAAGGCCATGTTTTAATTAACTGTCAGGTTTAAGTCACTTATGAGAAACTGTGCCCCTCTGACAAACATCACACCTCGGGTCATTGTGTGGCTGCACGAGCGCCAGCTGGCTGCTACCTGCTCCGGACGAGGTGAGAACCCGCAGGAAACCGGCACCTCAGCCTGCTTGTTATTCTGGCTGCGGTTAAATGGCCAGGCCGGTCGGCAGGCTTCCTCTAATGATACGCAGAGCCGGTGAAGTTATTATAGAGTCCGAGACCCAGCCCAGTGTCGCGACTCGCAGCTCATACATCACGCAGCTGGGGAGACGAGGGGGGGGGGGGGCCGGGGTAATTACACAGGAGTCCAAGAGAAACCAATAATTTGAGCTCTTGTTGTACCTAAATCCAGCAGCAGTTGCGATAGACGTCTAGGGACCTTTGTGTTCTGCTGGTTGAGCAGCCGGGTTCCAGTGATCTCCGCGTGGTTCTGTGCTGTGCGGAAAAGTCTGGAATGGGTACAGATGGAGAAGACTATCAGATCAAATTTAACATCTTTCACGTGGTCCTTTGTATTTTTTTATAATATAAATGTGTCAATATATTTCATATATTTGTCTATATACTTCAGTATTTCTTCAGTATACAATGAGGAAATTGATAGTTTTTATATATAATATTTAGATGGATGTCACAGCTGTTTAACTAGTTATGCTATAAGCTATCTATTCAAAAGTGTGAATGTCAAATTCCATTTATATTGTGGCGTAAAATGCAATGTATCCATGTTATAATGTACAGCAATGAAATTTAGAAATAACAGTATTGTGCTCTTCTCATTGATGCATTCAGCACAAGTGTGTTAACTGGTGTTAAGTTTCGTGAAAATGAACAAGCAAAGCAGAAGATACATGTATGCTTGTATATTTGATCTACAGTAGTGGGGATAGATAAGTGGTCCCAGCACAGAGCCTTGAGGAACTTCTTTTGAGAGGCGACTCAGTAATGAGAAGGACTACGTTCATGTTACTTAAGATTAAACGCTATAAAGCATATGGTCAACAAAGCATATCTGAGGCCAGACAGAAGAACCTGGAAGCCAATCATGTCAACAGGAGCACAGAGATGCATCAATTCTGTACAGTTGTTGCCTCTGGTGCTGATCTATAGACGCAAAGGGGGGCTGTGGCTGTCATATTACATAACAGTCAGTGAATCGCTCAGCAGCAGGCAGGCGATATGGGAGAATGATGGTGGCTTAAGGAAACAATAGACGCTACTAAACCAAGGTGTGGCAAACCTAGATGTTCACAGCGTTCTCCTGAGAAACCATCATTGTGTCTTCTGCAGTGAGAGAGTGGGAGAGTAGAATGAACTGTGCGTGCAAGGCAAATGCAAAGGGTCTAAGGGAATCACTGCTTAGATATATGATTTGCAGAAGTACGTAAGCAGTATGTGATAAGAGGGAGATCAGCTGAGGAGATCAGATTTATGGAGTGGATTGAATAACAGCCCAGATGTGTGGTGGGGGGCAGGTGACCCCCCAGGTTCTCTGACTTTCTACCTTCCCGTGAGAGGGAGGAATTGTGGGTGTGCAGAGTATAGAGACATCTCTGTCTTGCTGATTACAGCCTTGAAGCTAGTGATCTTGTTTTGCTTTACAGCTAATTACAGAAAAGGCTCAACGTCACTTGGCGGAACTTAATTGAATTTGAAGGATAAAGTAAAATATCCATGTACTGCTTGCGAGAGGCATCCCAAACGCTTTTGAAAGGCATCCTCATTTTTCATGAACATGCTCTATGTCACCGCTTCATCCAGAATGTTCTCAGAGCTGTCCCAGGCACTGTACCGCACTCAGTGCATGGACTGCATGATTACACGGTGAGTGCTATGCATTTTATTTAGCAGTGCTCTAAGGGCATACAGCCTCAATGCATTCTGGGAGTCCAGTCTCCAATTCCACCCCCCCATCACCAACATCTGCTCTGGATTTCTTCTTTCCTGCATCTGGTTGTGTTTCATTTTCATTATTTTATCCTGGGGGTGCTGTGGCCCTAACACCTAAGCTTCTCCTGCGAATCCCTCGCATTTTTGCATGACATTTGGCTGTATTGGTCTGCAGGTTGGCCTCCTCCTCCTTGTAGGATCCTCGAACCCCAAGCTTCTTGCTGCCCATCCCCATGCTTTGTTTTCCTATTTCCTGTGTACTCTGTGAATTCTATGCCCTAATATTTTAGTTGCCTGCCTCACCCTCCTTTCAGTGATGGCTTCCTTGTGTTCTCATTCTAGCCCCTCCGTTCTATGCCTGCTTCTGTCTACTCCACTATTCATCTGCGTCAGTCAAAGTCGCCACCTGGGGTCATACTGACTGTCAATAACAGTGCCCTCTACTGGTGATTTATTTCAGCTTCAACATACACAGTACATCCATTCATCTATCTTCCAACCACCAACTTGGGATCGGGGAGGGCTTGGAGCCTATTCTAGGCAGCACACGGTATGACAGTGGAGGTGAGATTCAAACCCCTGCCCTGGAGGTATGAAGTGATAGCGCCACCTACTGTCCAACCCCCACACAGTTACATTATACTACAATATATACAACTGAAATAAATACTATTTGCTTAAGTTTTTAAAATGAACCCTTTTAACCTTCGTTGAAGTGATAATGAGTAGGGTAGCGTTTAACTAACACTGTAGCACGAACGCCGTGCACACTTACGGTACGCCTTCGCTCCGCACTGGTGTAAGTGTCAGGGAGCTGAGAGTGAGTCAGATGAGGGAATCTCTAAAAAATTATTACTCAATTATTATTCATCACTCACATAGAAGTAGGGCAACCGTCTTCTACCTTCAGCTCCTGTAACCAGGATTGGTGGCAGGAACCGCAGAATCCTCAATGCCCGTTACACTTTGTCCAACATTTCTTGAACATAATAGAGAGAGAGGACTCTGTACACTTAGCGTCTGTAGTTTTCCTAGTTTCCACAGGACAGTGTCAACCCGAGGACGAGAGTTCAGGCTGAAGTCTTGGTGGATAACGCAGCACCAACACTCTGAATTGACTCTTCTGTCAGTGTTGCGCCTATTGGCGCTTTTCCACTGTCATACAGGAACTGAGCCGTACCACAAAGAGGCAGCAGCTACAGCACGGTTCTAGCTTGCATCGATTTTCCACTGCAGGAGGGTCAGCTTGGTAAAGGCGTGACCGGCTTTGGGGAGCCACAGTGACGTAAAACTGCAGAGATGCTTATTTATTTTTCACAAGGGGTACATCATAATTTACTATGTGTTAATTTCCATTAGCATGTTTGTGAGAATCCCTGTGTTATATTAGCATTAGCTTGCGGAAATTTACATCACGAATCCATTCCATTCAGCCATTCTTCAGTACTTTTTAGTACTAGGAGGTTGGAAATTTTGCAGTTCCAAGTTACTCAGAATGCATCAATACACCACGATGTGCGAGACTACTAATAATAAATAATATATAGAATCTGCCCTTTTTCCCCTTCAGATAATCCATGTATATCAAAGCAGAACACCGGTATCCCCATGCATTTTGACCAATCAGATGGTGATGACACAACCAGCTCATTTTAGTCACACTGGCCCTCCTAGTAAGCAGGATCATGTCAATACGGTTATAGCTCGCATAATTTAAAGTGGCAAACCATCTCTTTGTAGTACAACTCAGGTACAGCTCAGTTTTTCAATTCAGTATAAAAGTGCCATATTTCACAACTCTGAAGTGTGGCTCTCTACCTGCTGTGAACTGTGGTATAACATTAGAAGACAAACTCTCAGCCGAATGCTTTTAAAGCCTGTTATCCATTCCCAATGATTGATTTCAGGAGACATCTGATGAATTCTTTGGAAGATTCATTGTTGCTAACAGCTGCAGGTGGGCTGGGAAATGTAATGATTGCATTTGTATTTCCAGTGACTCATATATTATTTAATTGAGGTGATGTTACCAAAAAACAACTAATATTTGCATGTGTATCAAATTTTGTCTCCCATCTTGCTTTAAAAGGTCCAGTGGTTTATCACTGCGTATGTTAGGAGGAACATTCCCAGGCCCCCGGCGATAGCCCGTCTATGAGGAAGAGGAGCAGGATCAGAAGAGCAGCGAGGGAGGGGCACTGGCTTTGAATTACATTTGACTAATCTCACTGGTGTGGCAGGGAAACAGCTCTCAGTGGTAAGAATGTGATCAAGGCAGATAAACTCAACACGTGATGGCAGGGGGAGGGAACTGGTGGCAGAGCGGCGCGAGGGCCAGAGACAGCGGGGCCCTAATTTCCCGTTTCCAGGAACAAGGGCATGGAAATGAACAGTGTCTTTCTGTAGTTAATGAAAAACAGTGACCGTGTACAGCCTATCGAAGACTGATTAAGGCTTGAAAAATGAAACCTGTTCTAATTTGACCACACAAGAAATGAAGCATTGGTCCCACTGACATTATTAATTCAATATCATTTCGGAAAATGGAGCCCGTCTTCTCTGATTGGGCCGAACCCTCCCGCTCGTGTTCTGAGCGAGCCGTGATTACACTGACCTCAGTTTGGTCATACCTTCCAATACCCATCTGAAAGCCATTCCACTTTGATTCATACATTCTTGGCTCTCTTCAGTCTATTCCCCTACGGTCTCCTGGCTGAACTGTCACATGTGGGGAGCACAGAGCTGACCAAAAAAGATTCAAAGATTCAAAGCTTTATTGTTATGTGCATAGAGTACAATGTTCTAAGTGCAAAGAAATTCTCCCTTTTGTACCCTCCTGAACAGCAATTTCAAACTCAAAATAAAAACAATGAATATATTTAAAATACCATACAGAGAGTGAAAATGACTTCCGTCTCAAGATGTCTCCTAAGATGAAGCCTGATTGGCTGGCAGAGTTCTTGGGTTAACATTACATTTTTTCTTGGGATGCCGCTTTTGGCAAAGGTGTGATACAGATCAGTGGTAAAGACACACAGGAGGAGAGTGAAACGGAGACAGTAACACCTACAGAATGGATTTAGTTTGGCGGACCTCATTTCTCTGATAATTAAATCATTTATTATTTTTGACACAAATACCTTTATGGTGGGTGGTAACTACACCCCCCCTCCCCTACAGACCCAAAAACATCAACTGATTGGAGGAGTTTGACCGGAATTAACAAGCAAACCCCTAGGACTTGTTTTAAAAGTTTTTCTTGGTGGATGGAGCTCTCATGTACGTGCGAACGTGAGTGTGTGCGTGTGTGTGTGTGTGTGTGTGTGTGTGTGTGTGAGTGCGCGGCTATCTTGGTTTACAAAAGGATTCTGTGTCACAGTTTGATTCATTTATCGGTTTGAGCCAGAACACTGGCCGACTGGCTGAGATGTTTGTTCTGACTCCCATAAAAAGGAACCCAGGGTGTTCTAACGCACGATAGACAAGTGGCCAAATGCAGCCAGCATGCAGACAAAGGCCCTCTTACAGAGGAGCTACACACGCCAGGCCGCGATATAATATCAATAATTTAAGCAGCCAACAGGGAACCCGTGGGGTGACGCTTTGAGTCCCGCATTGCTAACTCTGTGCGGGTTTCTCTTCAAACAATACATGTGCTGGACTGAAGAAAAGACTTCACAAGGCCAT
>JABFEA020000001.1:50707327-50721019 GCA_019775915.2 Cyphomyrus plagiostoma
CCCCCCCCCCCCCCCCCCCCCCCCCCCCCCCCCCCCCCCCCCCCCCCCCCCCCCCCCCCCCCCCCCCCCACCGGGCAACCAGACGCTGAGCGGTGTGCGATGCGGGTGAAGTTCCCGGACGGGCGAGTCACTCTTTCTGCTTTTATTCGGCCCAGTGAAAAGCACTGCTGAACTTCTCTGCCGGGCTGCTCTTCTAAGCGGATTGATATGACGGTTCTCCTCGAAGGCTGTGCTGATGATCTATAGCCCATGATCTTACAGCAGGACCAAAACCAAAATAGGCAATGAAACCAATTTGGGGACAAATCCTAACACATAAATGTACCACTTTCTACTTAAAAAAATAAACTTCCTCTTTCAGGTATTTGAATATTTCTCTCCACCTGAACAGAAAGAATAAATTAAACCAAATCCAGAAGTTAACCTTTAGCCTATGAATGTCACTCAAAATGAAATTATTGCACATAATTGGTTGCTTTCAAACACATGATCTGGTGAGCCATTGATAGCATTTCTTCATTATCTATCCGTCAATATTTTATCAGTATCACAAGGGGGATGAATGTGGGAGGACATTTTGCATGGGGTGGTTGACTGTCTTTCTGTGGATTAACAAAATAATGTTTTTACAAAGTAGTTTAGTGTTATAGTAGATTATCGCAGATTATTGCAAATTAGGTAAATCTGAAATAGTCTGTTTCAACCAGAAATGCTGTTCATAATTGTAATGGTAGCATTCGGTTTGTGATTTTGTTTTCACATTATGCATTCATTTGTTTAACTTCAATAATGATGTAATAGTTAATGATCCGTAGCAAATGTTAATGAAACACGTGTTTTGTTTTACAGGCCAGTAAAAATGTGATAGCGTTCTGTATGCGTAGTACACACGCATTTCCTAGTGCCAAGTTTGCCACCTGGTGGCAACACTGGGAACTTCGCGCGGCTTCTACCTCACATCAGTGTGTAGACGTCAGCTAATATTAAAATTATGATGAAGATTAATATTGACTTTATTTATCCCTAACATCTATCCATCCTCTATTCGCACTGATGCAATGGTTAAGTAAAAAGTTCGACAAAGTTTTTATTGCGAGGTGCTTAGCAGTTAACAGAGAATTTAAAACGTTTTCCTGAAACGAAAAACATACAATTACATATACACATAATCAACTATGTAAAAAAAATCTTAAAAGAAGAACAAAACTATAGTACTGTTAATATTTTATTTAATAAACAATATAAATGTATATATAATGTGTGTGTGTGTGTAAGTGTATATAAATATTGAGGAGGACATCGTTATTTCGCTTAATTCGTTTACTGCGCTCGTATGACATTGAAGAGTAAATGACATGAGTAAAGAATGGGAAGCATTGAATGGTGTGTCAGTCATAACAGCAGGGGGTGCCAGCATCCTTTCTTAGGGTGAATTATTATTTATATTGTACATTCGTTACGAAGGCGAAAAGTTAGAATTAACAATATGAAGGTACAACGATTCACTTTTTTCTTAGTTATTATCGTGCAATTCAAAGCCATTATAACAAAAGATTTTTTTAACGATTTTCTGAACCTCACAACTGTTAAGAAAGATTTTTATTTTCTCCCCGTTAGGCAAAAAACACGTAATTCGTGACGCCACGTCCGGCCGGACCTTTCATTGAGCTTCCTTGTGAAGGTGGGGTTTTCCAGCGGCGGCTGTTCGATTCGGAGTCTAAGTCGGCGTTACCTATGTCTCTGCACACTAAAGCGCTCGTCTATACAGAGTCCACGTAGAAGACACCCCGGCGTTATTTCTCGGTAAGATTTATTGACACTTTTATGAGTTCTATAAGCAATCGGAAAAATGAAGTTGGAAAAATACAGACTTTTTTTTAAAGAATTCATAATCGACTAGAGAAGGCGACGCATGAGTGTTTTTTTTTTTAGTTGCGTCACCTGATTTACAGCTCGAAGAACCGCAGAAAAGTGAGGGGGACAGACGGGCGGCCAATAACAAACGACATTAAGTCGGGGGGGGCGGCGCTAGCGTCGGTTTGGCACATCGGCACTGTTCGGGAGCGCTATCGTTTCGAAAGGATTGTAGTTTTCATATCGATTTCACATCGTGAGTGGGTGTCAGTGGGCTTTTTATGTTGAAGAATTTTCTGACACCATGTCGTCAATAATAACGGTACTAACCATAATGGCCAGATAACTCTCATAAATGTACCCCGTTTCTTGTGAATCTCTCTACTCCCTGTTGCTAATGAGCCAAAAAGCGGGTCAGCTGGTTTCTTTGCCGTAACTAGTTAACTTCCCCTTTGTTAGCGCTTGGCTGCGTTTGTTTGTTCGTTAACGCCTACTCGAACGGTTGCCGATAATAAATGCATGTCGACATCTTACGCCACACCTCAACCGTTTAAGCGTGTAATATATGTTTAATGTATAAGACATGTCGGATAAATGTGTAGTATATGTTTGGGGCTGACGTACAGCCTGTGTAAATGTATTGTATATGTATGTTGGCTGGTAAAATAATAACGCGTGTAAGGAAACGCGTGAACTTAATCCGCGTTTATGAGTCCTGGGGCGGCGTGCCATGTCGGTCAGTCCCCGTCATGCTCCTCTTTGCTGTCCATTCTCCATCAGAAAGAGGAAAATGAAGGGCCCTGACAGTGAGTGACATGTGGGAGCGGTCGGGTACTGATAAGACTGGGTCCCACGCTCTGCGTTTCCTGTCCGAGCCGCCCATTCTCTAATGCCGGGAAGAGATGGTGCATGTAGCCCAGACTTTGGCCTTCTGGACGCTTTGTGATAAATCAGTGCTTTGAACATTATGTCCCAAGAGTATATACACTTGCTGCTGTCATTACACGTGTGCCTCTTGTGTTGTCTTCTAACATGTCATACATGAGTCTTGTGGTATCGGTGTTAAATGTATAAAAGCTTTACACTCATACGGTTTATGACCAAAGTCCTCATTTTTAAGTTTAAGATTACTGTATGGCTTATGGCTCTGGTTACAGTTCCTTGGGAGCTGTTCTTCCTCTGGTGGAGTGAACTTGGCTTGTAAATGATGCACACACAGGCTTGGCAGCAGAACGTAGCTGCACTCTGAACACTAGCCGGGGAAGTGTGCGTTAATGTTTCACTTCTGCTACGGGGGCTTATGGGCATTGGAAGTGTGTGACTGTCAAACTGCTCAATTCCTTCCTGTTTTAGGGAGTGGTCTTGATAGTGTTAATGTGACAGCAAAGTACTTGGCTTGTTACAAAGACTTGCAGGAAACAAACGGCCATAAGAAGCAGGAGTGTTAAACGTTTTGTCATTGAATGGTGCTATATACAAATGACTTGGGGGGACCTAGCTGTAGCAGAATGGAATAAGCTTTCTTCTGACACTGGCAAATGTGATCTTCCAGAGCTTGGTGGGGGCAAGTGTGGCTCTGCTTGTGCCTGTGATCAGAAGGTTGAGGATTCAAATCTCAGGCTTGCCAGAGTGATGTCACTGTTGGGCCTCTGAGCGTGGCTCTTAAGCCCCAGTTGCTCCTGGGACTGTCTGACCCTGCATTCTCAAAAAAAAAAAAGGTGCATGTGGTAAAGACACTGGCTAAATAAAGTGGAAATGATTGGTTTCAGGTTAAACGTGTAACCTGAAACCAGAATTACACTGTATGAAATGGTAGCAGACACTTCTATAGTGTGGCCATTCACGTGGGTCCAGCTCATGAGTTCCTTATGCACTGATCAGTTTTTTTGAACAGGAATCATTGTGAAATCCCCTTTCCTGGCTCCACAGAGCTCTTTCCGCATTCACCCGTTACCGTATTCCCTGGTATGGCCTTGGTGATTGCTAATCATCAACCCAATTGGCAGCTCGCCACGCTCTGGCTTAGCGCGCCTGACACAGATACTGTGGAGCTGGTGCACTCTTTTGGAGCGAAGCGCTGTTGACTCACCAATGTTGGGAGTGCCTCTCGGATCAGGAGGACTTCTACCGGCTGCGTGTCCCAACAAGCGCCACTCTGTCTCTCTGTGCCTTTAGTGGGATGCCGTCGAGCTTAGAAAATTCCAGAGAAAATGTATGGCGTGTCTCCAGGGAGTATTTGTGCTCTCTCTGTTCTGGGACCTTTTTTTTATATACAGTTGTTACTCTGGACACGGTAGAGTGATATGAAGTAAGCTTTACGTGTGAAGCATCAGTTCGGCATTTGTCTACAGATAAATACAATCTGAGGTAAATTCTTGAATTATGATTTCAGATTTCAAGTTCACGGTCACGTTGCATTGGCACTCGCAAATTACTGTTTGGGAACTGTCGTAGTCACACATGAACCCATGGTCCTGTGACTAGAGTGCCTCTGCATTCATTAGTGTCCGCACATGCGCACACACTGTAGAGTCATCTGATCAATATGGTCAGACAGCTGGCCATGCTGGGAAGGGTGCATTTAAAAATATATCTTCACTTTCTGTTCAGTTCAATAGGGCTGTGGTGTTTGTAAAGACAGTGGGTAGGTTTGGTTTTGGTTGGGCAGTGTTGGGGGTGTGTAGACAGACTCCGAGAGAGCAGTCATGGACATGGATGGGCTCTTATACAGCAGGATTTTCACTCTGAATGCTACTCCTTCCTTTCTGGAAATCCGTTTCCAGAGAAAGGGGACCCTCATCACCATAGCAACACCTTGGTTGCTGTGCGCTCTGAAAAGGGGCCGTGTTCAGGTTTGGATGGGGTAGGTTTGTTCAGGGGATTCCGGATTTAATGCACGCTTCTGGCTGCTGTTGCCAAGCGGAAACGCGATGGTGGGAGTTAAGGGCGTAAATGGAAATGTAACAGGAAGGGTGGGGGTGCATGTGAATCTGGCACTTTTTATCTGTTTAATGGATGGAGCTGCACAGGCAGGATTTGCCGCAATGGAGGGGAGTGTTTCTGCAGCACTATAGCAGTTAGGGTGTGGTCTCTCACCTGGAAGAGGCTGCTGCCGTCTGGGCCTCTCCAGTCCAGCCCTCTCCAGGCCCCTGCTGGGGTGGGGCTTATTTTATACCTGGTGACATCATATCTGCCCTCCGTCACACTGGGGTGCTGCCTGCATTTCAGGTGGCAAATTCTTTGTCTCTGTCACAGGGCCTTTTTCATGCGTGATGTATTTGAAAAGCAGTTCGATGTGAGCTATCGGCATGGCAGATGTAGAGCTGGTACCAAAAAAGGACTCTGTCAGTAGTGCGGCAGTGGTTCGGCTTTGCATACTTTATAAAGCAAAGTTATCTATAAAGTTTGGGTTCAAAGGGTTCAAAGTTTGTTTTGGCCACAGTCGACACTTTCGGAGGTAATATGACAAATCTGTTCCACCACTTTGAAAAGGAAGTATCCAGCACATTTTTAATATTTAAAATAAAGTTTAACTTGAATCCTTTAAATGACACAAATTTGAAAAGTGCCTTTAATGCAATAATGCAATGTGTTTTAGTGGTGCTAATCGACAAGTCCCTAGGCTTGTTCAAGTCTGGATGTTTTTGACAGTACGTTTAAACATTGGGAAGAATGACTGCAATTCAGATGCTACATGGATCACTATATGATTTTTTGGGAAGATTGCCAACCCCTAGGCTTTATATTCTGTATACACATGTAAGCCATGGGTATAGCAAGGAATTCTGGGGCCCTGGATATGACCTTGGGCCCCCATGGTAGATTTTGCCGACCAGTCTGGGGCCTAGAAAAACATTCCCCACCTGGCAATAGCCATGATTTAAGCACTCTGTGCTCTGCTCCACAGTCCAGCGTCAGCATCCTGATGGATATAGAGTACTTGGGTGGAAATACAGCTGCTTCTGTTTCAAAACCCGTGGTAAGAGAGGTTAGCTGATTTCCAGCTTTTTCCATGAACAGCTTTTGGTGTTGAAGCTGGTACAGAACTACAGGAGATGTAGGCATGTTCCACTCATTGCTGCATCAGGGTAAAGGGTGTCTACTCAAGAAGCCCCGCTGCTCTGTCCTTGGGTGGAAATGGTCTCATGTTCCCCTGGAAACTGCCTCCCATCAGTCCCACTAGATCTCACTTGTAGGCAGTGCTGTTGAGGATTGGGCAGAAGAGCTGGTTGCTATGGGAACACTGCTAATTCAGCCCCAACACTTACCCCCCCCCGACCTCAGATTATCTCCCACCCATGTGATTCGCAGTCAGCACGAAGAATGCTTCCGTGCCCCAGCCTTACTGTGGTTGCCAGAAGGCCCTGAAGCTTTAGGGTATCATGACCAGCATTATTTGACGCTGTCATGGATCAGGTCTCAAGTTGGTTGAGTCTTCTCCTGCTGATCTTTGCCTTTCTATGGAGAGGGTATGGAGCTGGGGTCAGGGTTGGAGCTAGGACAAGAACTTGTCTAGCTGCTCTTGAATTTGATTTTATTACTTAGTAAGGAGACACTGTCTTTAATAAAACCTGTTGATACCCAACGTCCATGTTCTGCCTGTTTCTCCTGAGCTTTGCAGGAGCTCTGTGTGAGACTCTGGGCTGATCACATGCACGTTTAAGCTCTGGGGTCAGTGGGTCACGGTGGGTGGATTGGAGCATGGCCCAGCCTGGCTGCCGTTTGTTTGGGGTTGTCGCAGTGAGATCCTGCTCAACAGGCAGATGAGTGCCATTTTCCTGTGGAAGTCAGGGCATAGTCTTGGCAGGGTGAGGGCGCAATATGCAAGCCCTGCTAGTCTTGGCTTGGGGTAAATTTGGCTATTCAGTTGTCACACTGCATACAAACAGTGTGACCAGCTGCAAGGGAGACCTTGATCGCTCCTGCCATTTCCTGCATCGGTACGACTTCGCACTTGTGGGTGTGAAATCGGACCACTCTGCCACTAAAGGGTAGGTTCACTTGCAGGCAGACACTGGTTCCAGTCCAAACTAAGAGTTTGCGCTGTGACGGTGCCACGTTTGAGTGACGGACCCCACCGCGGGTGATTGGTGAGGAATAAAATTGCCCTTGGAGCAGGTGGAGTATGGTATCCATGGAAACACAGCAGATGAAGCTGTGATGTGTGTCAGTAGGTGAATGCATTGCACAGGGGAGGGAGCCGGGCTGGGAGCGATCTCCTCTCCCTAACAGGATGGGTTAGTAACTGTCACTGGGGGTGGAGCCTGTCTGAAGGACATGTGTTTCAGACCTGCTCTTGTGTTAAAATGGAGGGCTCATACCCTGATGTACCATCACCGAGGTGGATACTTATTTTCTTTGTTTCCTTTTGCAGGACAGCACCACAGGCCCACCCAGAGGGGGCAGAGTGACTGGGCCAGCTGCCCCCCCCCCCTCCACCCAGCAATGGCAGCCAATAAGAGTAAGAGTCAGAGCTCCCTGGCCCTGCACAAGGTCATCATGGTGGGCAGTGGCGGCGTGGGCAAGTCCGCACTCACACTGCAGTTCATGTACGACGAGGTGAGCGTTTAGCAGTGAAGCCCCCGCTGCCAGAGCACCGTCTGGCACTGCAGTACCAGCCTGCCCAGTTCACGAGAGGCAGTCTTTCATTTCATTTCATTTTTTTTCTCTCCTCCCTCCCCTCTGCTCAGTTTGTGGAAGACTACGAGCCCACTAAAGCGGACAGCTACAGGAAGAAGGTGGTCCTGGATGGCGAGGAGGTCCAAATCGACATCCTGGACACGGCTGGACAGGAGGACTACGCTGCCATCCGGGACAACTACTTCCGCAGCGGGGAGGGGTTCCTGTTGGTGTTCTCCATCACAGAGCACGAGTCCTTCGCCGCCACCAGCGAGTTCAGGTCAGGCCCCTGTACCTCCACCTCCACCCACAGTGGCAGGGATGCAGGAACCCTCCTGAGTCCCGACCCCACCCAGAGCTACTAGCCAATAGCATCTTAATGACACCTGACGAAGCGTAAGGAGCTGCTGGATGGCTGAGGAATGACATTGTGCCCAGGGAGCAGATTCTGCGTGTGAAGGCTGAGGAGGACCGGATCCCACTGCTGCTGGTGGGCAACAAGTCAGACCTGGAAGAGCGGCGCCGGGTGACGGTGGACGAGGCACGCGCCAAGGCGGAGGAGTGGGCGGTACAGTACGTGGAGACCTCGGCCAAGACGCGTGCCAATGTGGACAAGGTGTGTCATATTGCTCCGGTGGTGGGGGGTGTTCACCTGCAGTGTTACTGGAAGCGTTGGGGTTGGGGGGTCTCGGCTGCGAGCGGAGCGCCTACTCATATCACACAAGTGCAAAACTTGCTCGATCGTCCTCATGCCGAATTCAGTAGTTTTGCAATATTTCCCTCCCCCCCCTTTGGTCAGGTGTTCTTTGATCTCATGCGAGATGTGCGGGCAAAAAAGATGGCGGAGAACAAGGAGAAGAATGGACGGAACAGCAGGAGGAAGCCCAGGAAACGGTGCTGCTTGCTGTGAAGTGGTTCCTGGTCCGGTCTGTTCACCGTCAAGCTTGGTCACAGCTCAGTCATGCCACTTAAACTAAACAAGAACATACAGTCCTGCCTCTGCATTGCCAGCATCCTGGACGCTGTGGGCTCCATGGGATCAACTTCTTCCTGACGTCCAACACTAACCTCTGCTCTGTCCCCCTGTCCATTCTGTCTGTTCCATGAAAAATGTGATGGTGCCAATTCCTACACACCGGCCTCCAGCCACCGGGGAGGACACTCACTAAAGCCTTAGACTGAGAGATTTATGAACCATGACACGGTCAGTGTGCTGCCAACTGGGAACCACTTTAATGCCATGTAAACCAATGGGAAAACCTCATCTCTCCCATCACCAGCAAAGAGTCACTCCATGGCCCTGCGCTCTAGGAGCTGCTCCTCGTACCTTCAGGTGGGGTCTCAGTAACAACGACCATTTTCCTGTGCAGGAGAATCTGGGGAAGCCAAACGGGAACAAAATATACTGGGCAGCTATCCTGCATCTTTTTTTTTTTTTTTTAAATCGAAGCTAATCTACCCCCAAAAAGCAGTTTTGTGATGGATCTCGTCATACTTTAAAGCTGTACTGCTGTTTATTGATTTCATACGTCTATAACCTGTTGCCAAATAAATGTTTTTCCCCCCCTTTGTAAATCAGCCAACATATTAATTACGTAGACTGTGACCCAGAGCATTTGACAGAATGAGGAAGATGTTAACCAGAGTAACTATGCAAGTCTGCAGCTGGACCACTCCCAGTTATCACCACAGAGCCATGTGTCAAGACATGCTCTCTAGGGCACAACCTGGACTCTGGCCAAATCCAGTCCAGTTCTAGTGCTTGTTCCTGGACATCTTGGTCCAGAAGAGAGAGACCTTATCTGATTGAAAGAGACAGATGGGTCTTGGGGGCAGGTGAGGAATCAGCACGTCATGTTGGATCTGTCCATCTCACACACACACACACATCCACCAATGACACAGTGAGCCAGCTCACTACACACCCTGCATCGATGGTGACACTTCCGCAGTCACTTGCATCACCCCCCATAGCAAAACAGCTCGCAAGCAAGGTTGTTTCCAGGACATTTTTACTTAAATGTGACACCAGCACTGACTTCCTGTTCTACAGCAGCCTTTCCAATTAAGTTACACAGTGAACAGGGTGTACTTAAAAAAAAAAAAATAATAATAATAATAATAATACACACTACAGAAAATTGCACTTAGTGAAATTACCCTCTAACTATATGCTCTGCTACCGCTGTGCACAGAACACAGGTAAACTGGTTAAGGGTTCAGCACAGTGGCGACGTGACTGTATCCGTCCCAGTGTCTCCGACTCACACCATCTCCTACGAAGGAATCTGTTCCTTTCAGGAATTTCAGGTAAAGTGTCACAGGGCAAATTTAAAAAGCACGGACATTAGCTCACTGGCGCTTTTGTGCTTCCCGAGCGGAGATAACACGTCTGCAGAAGACAGGCTGTCCGCATTCGCCTGACCTTTAAGATTCATACTGACTCGAAGTAAACATAAGAACAAAGAACATCCAAGGTCTCACCAGCACACGCCGATCAAAATCCTGAATGGGGGTGGCGGACCTGTGGTCAGCCTGTGTTTACACACTAGATGGAAACAGCTTTTTTTTTTTTTTATATAAAAAAAGGGAATTTCAGTTGTGCCAGAATACAGGAAAAAGCAGCAGTGCTTAATTGCCAAAATGTGGGATCCACTTGTTTGGGTACTCCTCAATAAGCCACAAGACTTTTTAAAGGATACGCTGGCAAAATCAAAATACACGATTACTTGTTACATTCTTTTTTTGCCCCGTTCAGAAAGATGGAAGTATCGTCTCAGGAAACAGCATAAAATGTGACACATTCCATGATCCGGTTCAGTCCAGAAGGTACCAAACAGTCCCATTCTCTTGCAGTCTTTACTTTGGATGGGATCATTTCACTGGAAAGGTTTAAGCGCCGTAGTCAAGGGGTTTTAAAACCATGTGTGGGTGGGCAAAAGAATCAGTCTCCAGTATATGAAGGGGAAAAAGAAAAAAAAAAAAAACCCCAAACATGAGGGGAGTCACCATCTTCCTGTCAAGGCTGGCTCACCTCATGTGGAACATTTGGGGGAAGGTGCCAGGGCAGGGCATTTGGGCACCGAAACATTCTGTGGTCACGCCGGCTTTGCGGTCCCTAGCATCCATTACCAGGCTAAAAAAAGTTAGTTTGGAATGTCGTAAAAAGGTTAAGATGCAAAGATTCCAGCAATTATGGGATCCTTTAGTATCAGAGATCAGTGGAGAGCAGACGGGGAGTCCTGGTCCTCCTCACCTCAGGAGTCACAGTGCTGGGGGGGGGAGGGGGGGGTACACTTTTCAAACATTTGTAACCCAATATCTTCCATTACCCACAAATCCTCTGGCACAGATAAAACCAGCATGATTGGCTTGGCCAGACAGTGGAAGAGAGCTGGCCAATCAGATAAACCAGAGTAAGCAGAAAAACAGGAATGTATGTGATCGTGAGGGAGATATAAAAGAGAGCACTTCTTAAAATCTGTCCAAATGGTGCAGATTGAGGAAACGCTTGACTTTTACACATTTTGCAGACTTAAGGCTTACCTTGTGTCAGTCACAGTGTGAGAGAGCTGAGCATGGCCAGAAAGGGCGCCCCCATCTGGACAGAGAGGTGGCCTCTTAGCACTGCTGCTGCCTGGAAGGCCATTAGCACAGACCCCGGTCTGCAAAAATGGAGAAAGTCACTGGATGGAAACTCACCATGGGAACATACTTAAAATGCACTCAGTTGGCTCTGAATTCAGTTCAGCCCCCACTGGGCCCAGAACTCACTGCAGCTGCTGGGACGATCCATCGAGGAACTATCGCTGGTTTGGGTGGCAGCTGGGGATTGGGGTCAAATGAGGTCACAATCAGGCACACGCATGCAGACACACTGCACACCATCAAAACAAAGCTACTCGACCCTGCAGAGCTTACAGCTGGGACCAAATCCGTCAGGTCTATCAGATTCTCGGGCAGAGCAGGGGCTGGCAACTCTGCAGGATCCACTCTTCCCTGCGTCATTGGCAAGAAGATGCATCAGTCAGACAGCGGCCCGCTCCAGAGGCGAAGACGGGCGGCTGGGTAAACAATGCTGGCTCGCAGCAGCCGGTCCTGCTACAATAAGACCACTGGGAGGCAGTATTACCTTGGCAGGGGCCACCTCACTCCTGGCATCTGGTGGCGTCCATGGAGGGGAGTGTCGGTCCCGGCCGGCCTTCCTGTCGCTGCGGGAGGGAGAGGGGGAAACAATGAAAGATAAAAACTGCCATTACTGCCAAATGCAGCCAGGTAAAGAGAGAGAGGAAGGCCTGTCCTCCTCTCCTCACAGAGTCCACAGTGACTCAGGAGCACGAGGCCAGCGAACACAGACGCTAAAGTTACACCAGAGCAGCTGCTTGCCAACACAACTACAGAGTCCAGACAGTCACATGGAGTTAAGACACAGAAAGGAAGGGAGTCCTACATTATGAAACAGCATCCCCTGGCACGTACCACACCAACTGCTGTCAAAGTGTAGCGGGCTGGACCTTCACAGCCTCCCAGTAACATCATCATCCGGGGTGTCCGACTCAAAAGCAAACCACTAGCAGAGCCTTGATTCCAATCCCCCCCCCGTGATATTTCCAGGGCACGCAAGTCGAAAAACCGTCAAAAGGAAAACCACAAGCACATAACACTTCAGGAATGTGTGCATGAAACTAAAGTGAATAGCGCCCTCTACTGGTTAAAAAACAACAAATTAAATCCATGGCTAACCATGCTAGCTGTTTAGATGAAATGTTCGTAGAAAGTAAAACGAGTATCAGTAAGCTAGTATCTTACCGTATGTCTGTATTTAAAACTAACTGCTCTATTTTAAAAAAAAAACGATACATTTTAGCAACTGCAGCTCCAATGCCACCATCAGGTGGCAGCAGAGCTCTAGAAAAGAAAAAAAAAAAAAAAAAAAATCATCAGTTCATCTAATTTCTTTAAAATGATTAACATAATACACTATGGATACAGACCTTGAAACTAATTCAATGAAGAAAAAAAAAAAAAAAAAACAGTGAAGCAGAGAGATCTATTTAGAATCTGCCTCTCAGGATGCTTTTCCTTGTGTAAAGAGGCCTCGGCCACTGACTCATTCCAAGGCTCTAGTGTCCGTGACGCTCACCTGTTCTCAGAGAGGACCCAGGTCTCCGTCTGTCTAGCTGCAGAGACTGATGAGCCTCCGTTCTTCCCTCTCTTCCTGAATGGTCGTGGGAATTACCAGGAGATTTTCCAAAGCAGTCCACAGGCTCCACCCCTAAGCCCTGAAATCATCACTACACCTGAAATGCAGTTTAAAGCCTTTATGTACCTGGCTGCAGCTTCGGGGAGGGTGCAGTTCCACTCCATGGCCACTGGGGGCTCGTCCCTTGAGATCTGCACACAGAAGCAAGAAGAATTTCACTCCCTTCCTCATTCACAGGGACCTCATCTTGTAAATACCACCTATAAACACATTAACATACCCAGACCATTGTTTCTCAATGCTAGTACACACTGAACAGAAAATACTTCTGTTTCATGTACCACTTTACATTCTGCACAAACGTATAAATCCCTGATGTGAGGCACAGATACATCACAACATTCAGGTGGACCAGAGACAGAAATGCAATCTAAAAATAAAGAGGATATCCCAACAGTGGTCCTGAAGAACGTTACCCCGTATAGCAGATAAAATACATGTAAAATCACTTAGAGCAGATGGGGCCTAGTCACAGACAGGTTACAGGTGACTCTCAGAAGTTAAAGCTGGTCACAGAAACCGCCACTGCTGAGTGTGTGACAACCCCAGTTCAGGAGCAAGGCTGCGCCAGCGAAGTCACCTGGCTGTGGCCTGGGCTCCATGACCCACAGCCTGCAGCTCGTCATCCAGTCAAACGCCTCTGCAGGGAAACCACACCCACACAGCACCTGCTCACCCCACCTGCGTGTAAAACGCCAGCAGCCAGCAGAGGGCAGAGTGCACACAGTGACGGGCCTGTGGGGGACACTGCTGGGCTCACCTGACTGCTTGTGTGGACGTTGATGTCAGACCTGAGTGGATCTGGGTGGGACTGACTCTCAGCGTGTGGTTGCTTCAGCTTGAGGACCATCTCTGGGGGGGGGGGGGATGGGGGGGAGAAAACCAAATACATTCCAAAAACACAAAAAAAGGCCCAGGAAAGGAAGAATGGGGTAATTTAAGCATGGGCACGAGAA
>JABFEA020000001.1:50728859-50741321 GCA_019775915.2 Cyphomyrus plagiostoma
CAGATCACTAACCCTAACCCCGAGCCTGCCTGCAGCCCGGTTACCAGGGAGGATCACAGATCACTAACCCTAACCCCAACCCTAACCCCGAGCCTGCCTGCAGCCCGGTTACCAGGGAGGATCACAGATCACTAACCCTAACCCCGAGCCTGCCTGCAGCCCGGTTACCAGGGAGGATCACAGATCACTAACCCATGTATGGGGCACATACTGTCATTCTATGTTGGGGGCCTCACCTTGCAGCGAGAAGGCTGCTAACTCCACCGCTGTGTCAGGAGGGCATTCCAGTCTGCGTCAGACATACAAACAGGTCAGGCTTTCCTCAGCAGAGGAATTATACTCATTTAAGGTCTTTAGTAACATTTCATGGGCTCACGACCCTAAAGACATTTTCAGATTTGACATTCTCAACCGCAAAGCTGAATTCCAAATCAACAACATATTTAAAAGCGTGAATATTACATTTTGAGATGCTTTCCCCTAAACTCCTTAAGTCACCAAGAACGCATTAAGCCTGCAAATGTAAGCGCCGCACCAGAGACTATCCAATCCCCCTAATCCCACAGCGGGCCGCCAAACCCATAACCTGCTGGTACCTTCAAAACACATAAAGGGGTACTCACTTTCCACTAAGGATGTCCTGCTTTAGCTGAAGCACAAATAAGTACCTGGGGGAAAACGGAAAGCCTCTGATAAACTTGTAACATAAAGGCTAATGGTCAGACGCCTGCTGAAGATTACTGGACCGCCCCACTCTGAACGGTGCAAAGGCGCCCGTACCTGGTCAGTTCCTCACGAAGGTTGCTGGGCTCAGAGGAGTAGAACTTCACCTTCAGGTGGAGGCAATACGGAGGGCCGACTGCAGCACACAGAGGGGCGCAGACTCAGGCCATCTGTTCACCACCATTGATTTCCCCACAACTCCAGGCAGCGTTGCCGCTAGCAAGACTGGAATCTACATTTTAAACACTGACTCCCATAACACACCAGTATAACAGCGACAGACTTACTTTGGACTTGTTTTTTGATGCTTTTTGTCACGTCCAGCCAGTGCTGCAATTACAAAGGCCCTGATTAATTAACAAAACAACAAATTGAGAAAAACATGGAACGTCATTCAGAGGGCAGTCAGTCTTACTACAGGTTTGTTTTTCAAAAACACTGAAACTCAGAAAATGCCAAGGGAGGGGCAGACGCAGGCCTGTCAGAATTTAAGAGGTTCCTGTCACCCAACTTCAGACGTTAGACGGAGGGCGTGGGGCAAACAGGAAGCCAGCGGCGACTCTGTTAGAGTTAATCCTGCTGATCCAGACACGCCGCACGGGACCTGACACCCTGCTCCTAATTCTCTAGAAAGTTCTCCGCCCTCAGTGCGGAACACTGAGCCGCTCTGTGAGGCGTGAACAATGCAGGTGGGGAGGGGGGGGGGCACAGAAGGTGCTGCTCTTAAGGAGGAGATGAATATCACAGCAGCTGCCCGTCATCTCTGCACTTGGCAGCATTCCACGCCCCCCACCCCCACTCTGCTTATGGCCTGGGGTCACAGGAGACTCCAAGGGAGAATCACCCCCAAGACGGCGTGCATTCAGGGAGCAGTAAGCACTGCCCGCTCCAAAACGAGGTGCCCCCATGACAACCAGGCAGAGGTCTGTGGATTAACTGCCAGCATTACTGGGGACAAAGATGTGGTAGTCCATGAGCTTCACCCACCCTCTAAGGTCACCAGGGCACACAGTAAGCAGCACATGGGAACAATTCTTGGGTTTCTGAAGGTGGGGGCATAAGAGGGGCCATATTGCAAACATAATTCATTAGCCAATAATGTGTTTTGAATCAGTGAGTGACGGAGAATTGAGGCATTCCAGGATCCAATCATCTTGGGGGAGTGGCCATGTGGTCGCGGCCCTGGCAGTATGACACACACACACACACATTCAGAGTCTCACAGGGGTCCAGCCTGCCTCGCCACTCATCATGTCAGGCATCGTTGAAGGAACAAAACCCTGACCACAATCACCCCCCCACCCTCACTGTGGCAAAGCAGCTCGAACAAACGATCGTCGGCGTGCAGTGCATGTTTCATCAACCGATAAAGGCTCAATACTGTTACTCCTATGGCAGAAGGTCATCTGTAATAAAATCCCACAGACACCAACACCCTCTGCCACAGCATGCTGAAGTCACACGCAAACCAACCTCCATAAACCGAGGACAGCACTGTCCCAATGACAATGGTTTATTAAACCAGAAAGAGCCAATCAGAACACAGTATAGATGGCAGCTCTCACCGCTACTTGTGCCGGGTCCATGAAGCGGAGGCCGAAGTAGTCTTTCTCCACGATGTCCAGGTGGTACATGATCTGCTCAAAGAGCTCCTCCCCTTTGGCATTTTTCTAAATAGAAGAACAACACAGAGGTTCCACCCCAGCATTCACTTCCACAAATAAATTCCCCTAAATAAACAAACAAATAAATAGGATAATGGCTTCACGCAAAACTCACACAGAGAATGAAATTCCCAAGCAGGGACTGAGACGGGTGGGGCCTCTGATAACCCTGAGTGATCCCCACACGTAGGCAATAGTCTGTCATATCAATACATACTCCTCAAAACCAGCCGAAGCCCCCCCAGCTTACCCTATTCACCCCTCCACTGGTCTCCATACATCTCAACGTCACATAAACAGTAAGAGGACTGCAACTTCAAAAACTCAGAATAAAAACCGACAGCAATATTCAGTAACCATGTATATATAGCGCAAGAAGGACCTCCCCGAGAAAACCAAATCTGCAAATCAGACAAGTGTTTTGGTCACATAAACAATGTTCTTGACAAGACTGAGAAGGCAGTTCGGAGATAACTGAACCACCTCTCTTGGAAAAACGTAAGGTTACCATTGCAAGGGTAAACAGTATGGACCGATACTTCAGCAGAGTGGAGGCAAAACCTTAACCTGATAATTACCGTAAAGTATTTCAACCAAAATTCAGATGGTAATTAAGTCTGGCAGCCCATACCCTGGGTAACCGGTTTTAAAACATCTATCTGACTTTGGACTCCGGATTTCAACGCACAAGACATCAGAAAAACAGCCTGTAGAAGACACGCCTCTCTCTCCCATGGACCAACAAAGTTCAGCAAACAAGAGTCCAACCAGCTGAACCTGTCCCCATAAACACCAGCCTGGCATCCTATTAATTCAAAGCCACCACCACAACCTACTGTAATAAGAAAAATCGTAAAGACACATTTATGACACCTTTCAGTTTATACGGCATTCTGAATGTATATTTATTTTTGGAACTACAGCAAGTCCAGTACTAACTCCTTCATCACAATGCCAACTGCTGTTAACACATGTTCCTCAGCTCAGATTTTAAGCACCAAACTTCCGTTTCATACAGAGTTATTTCAGGCTGAGGGATTTGCGATTTAGACACACACGCCCTATGATCTCAAAGGAGAGCCACTGATGCTGTACACCAACCAGCATTAAACCTTCAAGAAATCATTTGTCAATATCCTGATTTATCCAGACTTGAATGGCCAGTACTAACATCTGTTGGTCTGTCAGAGATTCGACATAAATATTGAAAGACGAAATTTATTAAATTAAATCATTAAATAGCCTGCCCAAACACACACAAAAATAAATAAATAAAAATAAGTATCACTCTCACTTGTTTGTTCTGTCAACTCCACCTTTGAAAGAATACAAGTGTTGGCAGGGATATAGAGAACTAATTTAACTAGACTTTTGGTGGGACCTAGAAATCTCGGTCACATGCCACAATGTAATATGAGACATGAACTGGTATCTTGGGATGACAAATTTCAGCAACTGAAATTATCCCACAAAGCTAAACAAAAGGCATTTTCAAAAGCACTTTCACACAAACCATAACATCTTTTAAAAAAAGGAATCAAAACCTTAAACTGTTCATTAACAGCATCACCCAAGCTGACTTGCTGAGCCTCAAGGGGATCTCACTGCAAAGTCATGGTGAGGAGCACTTGGGGATCAAGCCAAGGTCACAAACGCCTGAATGAGCAGTTACTTCCTAAGTTTTCAAAATGAAAACTCCAAAATGAGCACCTCTGGCGTATGCAGTATTACACTGCCCTCATATTAACTTCAACACTATAACACTTTATTTCTTGTTAGTGTTTACTGATGTCTCTTTTTGAAGGGTTTGCTACTATAAAACTGTTTCACAACGTAAAAGAAACTGAACAACAATTGTAACAAAAAAAAACTATCACACTGTGCCATCCATCCAATCATCTTCAATCACTCTGCATTGTTAGGGCTTTCGGTGGATCTTCCTACACCATGAACGCAGAAAATTCCAGATGCGCACAGGTGCCCACAATTAATTGCGGTCCAAGAATCGAAGAGTTTAATGGAATGATCCAAAATGTCTTACCGGCAGCTCCACGCTCACGTCGGTACCGTCCAGCAGGGAGACCCGGCAGGTGATCACCGATTTAGCGTCGCCTGCCGCCGGGATGTGCGTGCTGGATCTCTGTACCTCCTTGGATCGCTGTGCTTCCCGGAGCAGGACCTTCTCAGTGTTTTTCTGGATGGACCGCCGGCCCAGGGTCCGGCGAAGGAATCTCAGCATAGCTGGTGCAAAACACGATCCAAAGCTACGAAACAGGCACCTATAACAACAAAGAAATGTTATCTTACCTGGGAAGGGCAGCCGTCATTTATTTATCCACTTATTTGTCGGGTCGCATTTACGCAACACACAAACGCCCAGTGCATATCAACAGGTACGCTAGAAAGAAAGTTCCCAGCAGATAAGCTCACGTCTTACAAACAAAACCAACCGGGGACGAAAGGATACAGTATATGTAAGCTTTTTAGAATGCACTCAAACTACAAAATATAACATGGACACATCATACAACAGCGAGTCGGCGTACAGGACAATTTTGTTCAATTTTATCCCCAAAGCACACCGTCACAGGCGATGGATTGCACGTTTAACATTGATTTGTACGAAAATAAAACCTGATTAGGCTTTGTACATTTGTTTCTGGCAAGGCGGAACAACTTAATAAACATCTCGCAAATCCCAATAATGTTACTAAATCCAACAAAACAGTGATAGCGTATATAAACTTGGCTTCTTTAAAATGCAATAGGGTTTCTGGCCAAATAATGTCAACAGCACATGTTAAAGCAACAGGTTACCTGCGTCCCGGGGATGCTTAGAGCGGCAGACGGAGGGAGCCCCGCGGCGCGCACCCCACGCTCCCCTCACACCCCACTGAGCGCACCCCGCACAGTCCCGCTTGCGAAGACAAAGCTGCACTTTATCCGACGCTCTAGGCACTGAGACGCGGCCGTGCATCGGCCTCACTAGATCAGCAAAACGAAAGCAAAAAGCTTGGCTTCCAGTGGCTGCAGTACGATACCCCAGCCTCCCCCCCAACACCTCAGGTTAATGATCCGAACCTCTGCGTCCCCAAGCACAAAGGCCAGACGCAATTCCTGACAGGAAGTGACGTGAACGCCATTTAAAGGGACAATGGAGAAATGCGTCCGGTCACTGGCGCATTACCCGCAACGGCCTTGTATATCAAGTGATGTAAGCGAGAACTTGATGGTTACATTTCATATAATATATAAGAACTACACCTTATGAGACTGCGCTGTGTAGGTGACACTCTAAAGTCTTAAAAAACGTAGGCTACTAAATATGTTAAGCGATGGACGAAAGGTTACAGTATATGTAAGCTTTTTAGAATGCACTCAATAAACAACACAATTTTCATATAGGAAGAAATTCCCAGGATTATAATTTGCGTTTTCTAAAGTAGCCCATTAAAATTAACGTTGAATCATCCATTGTAAATATAGCTTAATGAGTCCAGATGTTGCCGTCCGGTGGGGCGGGTAACGAATTTCGAGTAAGGATACAAATACGTACGTTAGAATTGTAGTTAAGCAATCTTCAAACAAATAAACCGGTGAATTAATATGAAAGTATCTCGTACGCAGTTACACGCAATACTTAATGATACAACTCTCTTCAAAATAAACGGACCTATGCAGTTTTCTGATTAAACTCAACTTGTATTATTAATATTATTCTTTAAGTGATCAGAAGCAGACTTTTCACAGCTTTCTACTATTGCCATTTATACATCCAACAGCAGCTCAGTTTACTAATGCGCTGTACTCCCTGAGACTTAAACCACGAACCTCATACAGTTAAAAAGCACCTTCTCACCACTTTATACATTTTTTATGAGGCTCCTGCTGCAGCGAGCCCTGTTACACACTCGGTCAGGTGAAACCATGGAGCAGGATTCAGCATGCAACCTGCAGTCCACTTGTTTATGTTGGAGAAGGCATTACAGCTAAATTACGTTCAGTAAGAGCTACTGAAATAGGTATAGTTTAGTAATCGGGAAGAGCTTTCTTCTAAGAATTTCCACCAAAAATATTATGTGACTACATAATGTAAATAAAAGGAATTACCTGTTTTTGTTACCAACTACACTGGACCGAAGATTAACATGTCGCTTCCCGGCTCGAACTGAAGTACATATTCAACTTCACTGCTTAATGTTATTACAATTGACTCCATTCTGAGGGAATCTTTATCCAACAACAGCGCCTCCACTTGGCAAGCAAGCACCCATGGGTCTCCTTTTAAATTTTTGCGGCATGGTAAGTGGCTCTTTGACTTAAATCTGAGTCAAATTAATCACGACTTGGTTAGCTTTGGGAAACCAAACTGTATTAAATTAATTATTAAGTGAAACATTTATTACATATTCAGTTGAAAGTTTTAAACGGTAAAATTGCCTTAGTAATTGATTAGTGGTGCAAGGTAAAGTGCAAATACAATGTGTATTTATGGTGATATTATTTTCTCATTTATAAACAAGCTATAAACTTCAGTTTAAACCAAAGAATAAAAGAGGAGTAGTGTTAGATTCTTGGTCAAAATTGAAAATATCTCCATAACAGGCCATAAATTTTCTTCCACAGACAGTCAGGGAAACTAACTGAACTGAGTTCAAAGGTAATTTCTACATTTCTCTCTAACAACCCCACTGTCACTGATTCCCTTCGACATAGCGTTCCCCAAGGACAGATCCCCCAGAGATTCTCCAGGACAGATAAAATGCTCAGAAATACAATCATGGCTTGAGCATAACCCAGAAGGGAAATACAGAGGTGCTTTAATCCATAAATCAGGGTGTTCATACCTCAGCAGTCTTATTGTACTGTATTACCTGTATGTGCAATCAATGTCGTACAGCTAAAGAATGATACATAATACATACTGTGGCCATATTAAGATCAATAAATATTGTGTACCGTTACATGTTGGTTGGCAATATGGGCTCTTCCCGGCTCTCCTCTTGTCCAGACTTAAACACAAATTGACGTTAAGTGCTTTACATTTCCATAAGTCAAATCTCCCTTTGTGTTGTAGAGAAAAGGGACAAAAAAAAAAGTCAAAGCACTTTTTAACTCACAAGATTTTCCTTTTTATTTCAAAGTTTTCAATATAATTATATATTTATATATAACATTGTATTTACATGATCAGCTTTATTTACACAAAAACAAGTGGCACTATGCAGTTTATATTTCACCTAAAAGACGCCTTAAAAAGTTATGATAAATAAAACAAACATTTCTTCCCCTCATGATCACTTAAGTAGCACCAAAAGCCACAAAGTCCATTGCAGAGTGCTATCCATTTACAAGAAGGAAGTTTGTTATGTAAAAATAAACCCCCCATTTCCACCCCATAATATCCCACAGAGAATCAATAGCTCACACCATTGCGACCCTTAGCTTACTGAACCTTCAGTTTTAAATGTCTTACACCGAGTCGATGAGATGGTGAGTGACAGTGGAGACATGAGTGGTCTTGAGAGATTTTCAGAAAAGGCAGTGTACTTTGGAAAGGGGACAGTCCGCCAGTGGCCTGTCATACTCCATCCTCAGTGGGAGCAGGATGGGAGGAGCTGAGAGGAGGATGGAGGCAAATCAATACTATCCATCTAAAACCTGTGGTCTGCTCCAGAGACAGAAGGCTGGGCAATTTTTATAGATTTAGGGGTGGGGCAGGGATTACGAACAGGGACCCCCAGTAGCAGTGGGGCAAAGGAGCAGGGAGCCCAATCGGTGAAAGTAAAGCCATTAAGGGCGTCAATAGACAGGCACTGCAATTCTGTCCGTCTCTCACAGGAGCGCGCGCAAACGCACACACACGCGCGCGCACACACGCACGCACACACGCACACGCACGCACACACAGGCTATAGTATGCATTAAAACCCAGCGTTCCGCTCTGGCTTGGTGAACCTGCTCACCAGATCCAGCAGAGGCGGCCGTACATTTTGCCCGGATGCTTCTCTGCACATTAAAAGTTACCATCTGAGAAGCTGAACTGCCTCAGCAGCCACCTCTGTCACCCACTCCAGCATTCTCAGCAGCAGAAACATGGTGACATGACATTTTAGAGCCCCCCTAAACCCGGAACAACAAAGAAAAAAAACACTATGCAGGATAAATGTGCTCCCTCTCTTACTGTGTTGTGTTGTCATGGTGTTGAAAGAAATCAGTCAGAACATCACATTTAAACAAAATACACAGCAGCCGTCACCCAAACTCAACCGTGAAATGTTACTTGCCATCACAGCTTTCTTTAGTGAGGAGAAAGGGGTTATTGAGCTCAGATTTGTCCACATTTTACTCTTCACATTATTAAATAAAAGCAGAGTGAAATAAAATAATTTAAATTATACTTGAGTGACGTACCAGTATGTTGTCTATCAGCATCACACCTCAGACTTAATAGGAATTGGCTGTAAAATACGAAAGACTCTTTCCTTGGAAAAACAGATCACTGGGCTAGAAATTATGTTCACAATTGCAACCTGGATCCACCAGCATTTAATAAACAGAGCTACCAAAGGTGAGGAGGGGTTACCTACATCGTGACACAACGTGGCTGAGGACCTCCTGCCCAAACACACTCCACAGTCACTGCAAATGGGCTCACAGTCAAAATGGATTTTTACAGAAGAACAACCTCCAAATCATCAGACCTCAGGGTGACAAATTGATTCACAGCTGGAAACGGGCACTGGATCCGACCAATGGAATCTTTTCTTTCAATCACATGAACAGCATTTCATATTTAACTAAAACAATAAATATGTTAAAAAATAGTAGCTACAGTTACTGTGATAGATGATAGAACATTTTTTTTTGTGGACATATGTTAGGCTTGATAACACCAGCAGAGTGCTTATTTGAAGGTCTGTCCATCACTGTTATGGCACATACAGACACAGCTCAGAGAACAGGCAAGCGGCCCCTAAACGTACCCAATGCAGATTTTCTGTGACTGCTCTTCCAGAAGTTTCTGAGAACATAAAGTGCGACAGTGCTAATGTTTCTCCAATGTCTCGAGGCCCTGATTCTCCAATCCAGCTGGCACCTCCATGGTCAGCTCTAGGCAGTCTCTCCTAGCACGAAAAAAATAAACAAAAAAACAAAAAGACCCACAGCCGGCTGTGATCCTGGGTCCGGCCTGAGTGAAAGGGTGGGGCACTGACGCAGTGGGGCTGTCCTTGCGCTTCACTCCTCTGGCGTGGAGTCCGCAGACGGAGGCTGGCTCTCCCCGTAGACCTTCAGGATCGCCTCACAGACAAACCTGTACTGACTCTGATAGGGCACAGTGGTGGGACAGCGAGTCACATAACAGGTTACGCAAGAAGACAGGAAGTTATACAAGGCTAGGGGCCGTGTGTCTGCGTGTGAATGCCTACATGATATCTAATGAAGACTCCTAGAGTTGCCCCACCATCATTACCTAGCTCCTTCCAACCACAGCCACATCATCTTGGCTTCAGCTTCTGCTTCCTAAATCAGAAGGAGCACGTGGCTTCCGGAAACCCCCATGGGAGATGGAGGCAGAGGGGAGCGTACTCACCGGGGTTTGGATCATCATCGCCCGCTGGTCTCTCATCGTCCGCACGATGTCTAGCGGATACACAGGCTGGTTGCACTCGATGAGACACATCGCCGTTTCCATGGTGATGAGCACTCCAGTACGGCCGATGCCGGCACTGTGAGAGACAGGGAGAGAGGCTCAGGAATTCTGGATGATTTTGGTAGGGGAATGAGCTTCAGCGCCCCCGCCGGATGTACCAAATCTGAAAAGCTTGCTGAGGTTCTCACACTCATCTGGGCAGGGAACCCAAAAGTTACCGGGTTCACCAGACATGGGCCTGACCCAGCACAGGGCGGATTCAAGTACTTGTTTACTGGATTGAGCTGGCACAGAGTAAACAAAGAAACACTAAAACAAACAAACAAAAATGACTGGACCACAAAAGACATTAATGCTGCATGATATTTCAAACCACCATCTGTAGCATTATGGATTTTTAAAAGGATTATGATTCATCCATGGTTTATTTCCACAATTACCCTGCAGCCGCAACAGTTAGGCTGCCACACACACAGATTACACATATGCGGACTTGAACGTTGCATTTACAGGCATAATACATTGCAGAGAAACATGTAAATTGTTTTAGGGCTTGTGTTTAATGCACAAGGTCTTGTCACTCTGCAATAAGTGCTGAGGGGAGCTAGAAGGGGTGTTCAGGGGAGCCGTACCTGCAGTGTACCACCACTGGCTCATCCTTGCCTGCCCTCCTGCTTCTCACTAGCCTTACAAAGTCCAGGAAGTCTGTGGAGTCGTCGGGCACACCGTGATCTGGCCATGCCACGTACTGGATCTGGGTCAGCTGCCGGCTCTCGTCGCTCTACGGGGGTGCAAGTCGGGAGGTGTACTGTCCATGAGCCTTGCCATGGCAACAGCGAACCAACGCACATCCCCCTGCGTTTAACGTGAATGCTGCCGACAAGAACGTCTCCATGGCAACACAGTCAGGTCCCACGTTCCACGTCTGCACCATTGCCATGGCAACAGCCCATTCTTGGGCTTGGTAACAGTACCGCAAAGCCCACGCTCACATCGCTATGGTAACATGCAGCAAGGAATTTAGTAAGAGACAGGCCGAATGATGAACTCACCTCCAGGTTGGTAAGTGTTACGTCCCTCACCAAGAATGCAGAATTGCCCTCCTCAGTGTGGCACTCGATCTGAAAGGTGCCATAGCTGGTACTGCTGCCCGGGTTGGGCCAATACTGATGGCATTTCACCTGAGGCCAGGTAACACACATTTCACCTTCCAGAACCCACACTGGCAAAACATCCAAATTTCAGAAATCCAGTGGATTACTGGACACAGAGATTCACTGATTGGTTTACCTAAGTCCTGCTTGTTGCTTACTGGCTCTCACTGGGTAAAACCAGGAAGTGTTTGTATTATCTGTCCCATAGACCCACATCTGATATTACTACACTTAGATCTTGAAGTCCTTTTTGGTGGTTAATTAATTAAACCAAAAGGGTGGAGTGGACCTTTCTGGGCCACCAGGAGGGGGCAGAGAGCAGGCTGTGGCCCCAGTGCAGACGTACCCTGCCTCGCTCCACCTGCGTGGTCAGCATGACCACCATGGAGGAGCCCTGCTCCCAGGCCATCTGCCAGAAATCCAGGCACGTGTTGGGCAGGGGCCCCTGGCAGGCGATGTAACGGTTAATAAGGCTGGAGGCCGGAATCTCCATCTGAGGAGGAACGAGACGAGGCGTGAGGAGATGAGGAGCGCGTGTCTGTTCAGACGTGGGCTGCCCGTCACAGGAATGGCCGACTGCCGAGATCTCCCAGCTACCGCAGAGAGCTCTGCATCTTTAATTAAAAAGAGGAAATGGCTACGACTCACGTTGATATAGTTTGCGTTGATGTAGTCGGCTGCGCCCTTCAGAACGACCCGTGTGGCATCATCTGCAAAGGTGGAGAGACATGAGGCAGGGGGCTTCATGGACAGCAATTGCAGACTGCGTTTGGCCGTGATGGGGTGAGGTCACACACTCACAAGGCGAGATGTCCCTGTAGCGGTTTTTGGAGATGTTCTGAGGTAATTTGGCACAAGACATCGTCATTCCAGGCCTCTTCCGGTAGAGTTGCTGTGGATGAAGGTGGCATAGATGTTAATTTAAAATTCACCATCAGAAATACAACAAACTAAAAGCCGGCTGATGAACCTGACCCCACCAAAAGCTGCAGCATTTTCAGGCCGCCATTCAGGTTCAACAATATATTCAAAAACATAAAGGTACATCATTCTCCACCTCTACTGCACCTTCCCCTGGTACCTGGTGTAATGCATACAGCGACAAATTCATTGCAATTATTGTAAAACCATATTAATGAGGCACTGTGGAGTTCTCTGCTAACGTGGTACTACGCCAGCTAGCCGCTTCGTCTTCCTGGGGGGGGGGGGGGGGGGGGGGGGGGGGGGGGGGGGGGGGGGGGGGGGGGGGGGGGGGGGGGGGGGGGGG
>JABFEA020000001.1:50744002-50755144 GCA_019775915.2 Cyphomyrus plagiostoma
CCCCCCCCGCCCCCCCCCCCCCCCCCCTCCCCCGGCCGGGGGCGGGGGGGGGGGGTGTGTTGTTATACACTCTGTACAAGAAAGTGGGCGGAAGCCTAAGAGCACAGCAAACTGGGATCCAGAAACATCGCAGAGACGCAGGAAGCAAAAACGGATTAGGAATAATCTCCCTTCATTCCGGAACCAGGTGAAGGCTGCAGGCTGTAAACCAGAGCCTCAAACAGTGGGGGCTCGTACCTGTGACCATCAGCATCTGGGTGGCAGACCTGACTGTGAAGCCCATGGGCTTCAGGCTCCCCAAAGCCAAGCTTTAAAGGCTGTAACTAGGGGCCAGCGCACAGGGCCACTGTGAGAGCAGTATGGGTGCCATTGACCTTCAGCTCCATGGCAGGTTGACTTCATTACTAACAGGAAGTTGGCAGGTGGACACGGCGCCACAGGAGTCACTCAGCAGGCTCCCGTCCATGTGTGAGATGCTCGGAGTGGAAATAATGTCAGGGCGGGCGGCCCCAGCCCTTGAATTGTGATGCTTGCTCTATCAAAGTGCTCGGCCGCACTCCTGGTGCATCCCAGGACCACGTTAATAGGCTCATTTGAAGGGCTCTGACTCAAACCCCCACCCCCCGTTGAGCTCTGTGATTTGGGACGTCCGCCCCCTGCTCTGACTCACACCCGCCACCAAACACACAAAGATTTGAGGAACAATTCAAATTACATGGTTACCAACACGCTCAAACTCAAACAATGCCAGAAGAACATTTTTATAAACAACCAAACAAAACAAAAAAGATAACAGTAGATGGTCCAGGTTTTTGCAAGAGAGCAAACCCAAGATTCATTGTACACCTCCCCCCCCATGACCAAGGATCATAATGAAATCACGTGACCGCTCACAAATATTGAGCAGCCAATGATCAATGGTCATTTTAATGGGTAGACATCATGATTAAAGCTAGACAGTGTAGAACAGGAAGTGGCAGGGTTTAACACTTTGGGTGGAGTGAAGAGTACTTACGGCGAAGAATCCAGGCTGATGCTGTTGGCTTGGGTAGAGGAGGCTGACTTGTGGTTGGAGAAGACCTGACTGGGAGACGAGTGGACAGTGTGGTCCACCAGGTGCCCCACTGAAGAGGGGCGCTGCCGGGCCCCATTCTGCGTAAACATGGAGTCCCTGCTGCAGAGGGGGGTCATGGCAGTGAGAGACAAATCTGTGGTTAGAGGGGACAGTTCTCTGTATGGTAGATAGGGGGCACTAACGGGTAGCATTTATTTCCATACTGCTAGGTCTATCTGGTTTGAGTGCTTACTGGTTGGGGGTTCCAGGGGGAGAGCGGTTGGGTAGGCTCTGGGTCTCCAGTCGCTCATCCGACAGCGAGTTCCTGCTCACCGTCTCCCAGTCCATATCGCTCATCAGCTTTCTAGCCAGGGGTTTGCTGGGAGATCTGTGGGGTTGGTCACATGGGAGGTCACATGGGCAGTCACATGACCATCAGGATCTGCGAACAGCTCCAGCATCGACTGATAAGAGGCAAATGGAAGATAGCAGTGGACAATAAAGTCGATGTTAGTCACCGCTAACCTTGACGGGGGCGCTCTCAGTAGCCAGCCTCCCCACCTGTAAACAGGCCAGTGGAAAAGGCCAGAGTCTGTTACCTATTTGGCATAAATGGCCATGCTGGCAGTTACATTAACTCCTCCCACAAGACACATCGCTGTACCGCCCGTTAGTGGCAGCAGGGGGCGACCAAGCAACTCACCTGGCAAACACCCTGTCCTTCACACCCTTCTCCTTGCCATACTGCACAGACTGTGCTTCTGTTCTGCCACTGCATGGGGGGGCGGGGGTGGGGACAGAGCACATTCCTCTAATGGGTAAATAAAGAGATCAGCCCTCACCCAGAGGACACCCCCTGACTTCATTTTTCACGTTTACATGCACCGGCACCACCCCCAGGGGGCATTACTCACCAGTAGCGGAACTTGGAGCCCAGGGTGAAATAGTGGCTGAAGAAATTCTTCTGGGGCGACACAGGCCTGTCCAACCGGAAGAAGGTGTGGTACTCCACGCAGGCCTTCCACAGGTTCTTGCAAGCACGGTAGCTGACCATGTTGAAAGCCAGCAGTGTTTCTCTCATCTCATGCTAGTGGTGGGGGGGGAGGTTGGAGGTGTTGTCAGTCATGCCCAAACAATATCTAGAAAGACCCCTTTGATCCCCTCACATGTACTGTGAAATAATTGGCTATGTTCCACTCCAGTGACATCATCTCTCATACTTCATCTTAACTAACTTCTGGATTCTTTTATCCAAAGCAACTCACACCATATCATTTTATCTGATTACTGTTAAGTCTGGAACTTCCTTCCATTCAGCATCAGATCAACACCTTCTGCATCCGCTTTAAAATGCCCCCATTAAATTGGCTTCCATATTGGGTGGCACGGTAGCTCAGACTTGGCCGGGGATTTGAATCCACTATACGTGTGGAGTTTGAATGTACTGCTTGAATCACATGAGTTTCCACATACAGTCCCAAAATATGCAATTAATAACTAGCTAGGGTCTCTAAATTTCCCACAGTGCATGATGTGTATGCACCCTGCGATGGACTAGCATTCTATTCGGGGTGTGAACCCGTGGTCTGGGATAGGCTCCAAGCCCCCTGTGACCATGACCAGGGCAAGCAGTTAGCTGGATACAAGTCTCCTGATTCACTTCACGCTAACAACGTTCTTGTTCAAGGTGTCCACGAGAGGCACCAAACTCACCGATTCCTTCCGAAGCTGGATGAAAAACTGTTTACACTTAAATGAGATCTTTACGATCTTCAACCTGGGAGACGGAAGCAAAGAAACATCATGATTTGACACAGTGTCCCAGGGAGGCAACCATCATGAATACGAGTCATTATAGGTGCAGAAATGGACGGCTCTGACCCAGTTTGTTGCTCCTGTCCCTGGACGCATGACTTGGAAAAGTTCTATATATAAACCCGGTGCTTCACAAACACACTCCTGTGACTAACACTGACTGCAACAAACGCTTATCGGGTCATCTTGGTGTGGGGGAGGGTGGTGGGCGGGGCTGTGATGCGCCGTGAAGATACTGGGTCCTGAGGAAAAGCCTGTGGCTGGTGTCAAATGTCAAAGGTCAGCCCGTGACCCAGAAACATGCAAACACTCCCAAAAGTATTACCACTCTCTGGCAGCAGTTAATGAGAGCTGCAAATTTAGATACCAGGAAACATGTTGAACTGTGGGGGAAGCGCCGGATAAATAATTTGAGTGCTGCTGTTATGGTGATAAGCAATATTGGGGTTTCCGTTGGCCTGTGATCTAAATTTAGCTTCTGAGCAAGTGGAGGGGGGGCATTCAAAGCATTTTCTGGGGGAGGGGGTTCCCAAGATGACCCATAGCAGAACACTGGCAGTGTGTGAACAGCAGAGTACCAGTTTGAGTCCCTGGAGGACCTGTGTAGCGGTATGCCTGGAAAAGGTACTTAACCCGAATTACTACAGTAAAGCATCAGCTGTGCAACAAGGTTAATGAGGGGAAAATATTTTATATTATATAAAAATAAAGTATAAGGTATGGAACCCAGAAAAATAAATCAGTGGACAGTATAAAATGCCACCAGTTACCATTTCAAGCATTCAATGCTACACACTAAATAACATTTACCTAAATGTTAAAATCCACCCTAAAGTGGCACGCCTATGGTCTGAACTTAGGCACTTAGGTACCTAGGGGTCAGAGAAGGTCAGGGACACTGTTTAACAGCCCATGTGTTTACATTCCAGAACCTGGCCTCTGACTGGCCACTTCCCATCACATGACCTCTGGGGAGGGGGAGGGGTGTGAACGGAGGCCAGCGTTCTGCTGAGCCACGTGGAACGTGTCCGTGGTCGCACCGCCAGCGTCTGGCCACACTCCAGGACTTTCACGTGCACTCCCGCCAGCTGGGCTGCAGGGAACTGCTGACCTCAGCCTACTCCCCACCCGCCCCCACGGAAAGCCAGGGAAAGCTCCGCTCGCTCTCGTAACGCCACAAGAGCGACTTTCGAGGATCTGAACTCACCATGCAAAGCAGTTGATCCGTACCCTGTTCTTATAAACGACGATTCCCGAGGACATCACCCCGATTTGGATTTCTGTGTTGCTGTGATCCTGCAGTGAAAGGGAGAACAGGAGTGTGTAGGCAGGAAGGTACCATGGTAACCAACGTGGTGACTGTGAAGGGAATGGTAGGTGACACCATGCTCTTTCAATGCATTACCAGATACGGTGAGGGAAATAATTATTTGACCCTATACTGAATTCTAAAGTTGACCAATTAATAAAGAAATTTTAAACAACAAGAGATAGATTATCAACAAAACCAGCAAAAAAAAATCATAGTGTAACAGTAACAAACAAATTTATCTAGGGAAATCTGATCCCTTGGAACACATGTTTTAGTACTTGGTGGGGTAACCATTGTTTGCAAGCACAGCTGTCAGATCTTTCCTATAGTTGGTCACCAGGTTTGCATCCAGGTCAGCAGGAATTTTCACCCACCCCTCTTTGCAGACCTCCTCCAGATCTTTCAAGGTTTTTAGGCTGTCACTAGGATCCATTAATCTCGAGTTCCCTCCATAGGTTTTCATTGAGATTAAGGTCCGGAGACTGGCCAGGGCACTCCATGACCTGAATGTGCTTCTTCTCAAACCACTCCTTTGTTGTCTTGGTCATATGATCAGGGTCATTGTCTTGCTGAAGACCCACCCACAATGCATTTTCAGTACCCTAGCTAAAGGAAGGAGGTTCTCATCTAAGATTTTACGGTACATAGCCCTGTCCATCTTTCCTTCGATGCGATGCAGCCGTCCTGTACCCTTGACAGAAAAACATGCCCAAAGCATAATGCTTCCACCTCCGTGTTTGATGGTAGAGGTGGTGTTCCTGGGGATCAGCATTCTTTTCATACCAAACATGACGAGTAGAGTTGATGCCAAACAGCATGATTTGGGTCTCATCTGACGACATCACATTTTTCCAGGCCTCATTGGAATTATTCAGGTGTTCATTGGCATACTTCAGAAGGACCTGAATATCAACCCTCTTCAGCAGGGGTACTTAGCAAGCACTGCAGGAAGGCAGACTGTAACGGCACAATATGTTACCAATGGTTTTCTTGGCAACTGTGGTCCCTGCTGCTTTGAGATCATTAACAAGCTCCTCCTGTGTAGGTCTGTGGTTAGCCCTCACCACTCTTAAGATTATTGATGTTGGATGAAATGAGATCTTCCTTGGGGCCACAGACCAAGAGTGATTGACAGTTATTTTGTCCTTCTTCCATTTGAGAATAAACAGTTGTCACTCTCTCACCAAGCTGCTTGTTGAAGGTCAGGCAGCCCCATTCAACTTTTGTGAAGGTGAACAAACTTCTCTGATGTCCTTAGACAGCTCTTTGGCATTTCTCATGGTGATAAGGTTGAAAATATAGACAGGTTAGTGACCCAAGAATACTGTTTAGCAAAGTAATATCATGTAATGATCATGCTGGCTTGGTATCTGCTAATAATTAAGTACTACTTGTGTTGTGTTGTGTTAGTGCAAGAATATTTGAGCTAATTTCTTGCTGGTTTGTAGGGAATCAATTATTTCCCTAAATTGATTTGTACCTGTTACATAATGATTTTTTCTTGTTTGTTTTGTTTGAAATCTATCTTCTAATGTTGTAACAAACATACCATTGAAATTACAGACTTCTCATTTCTTTATAAATGGGTAAACCTGGGAACTCAACAGGAGGTGAAATAATTATTTCTCTCACTGTATGGCATCTGAGAAAACCATGTCAAAGAACAGGATTACATTTTATCATCCATCCAACCTTCCAGTTAAGGGTTTCATGTCCCAGCAAAAGACTATTATATTCATACATCCAGTGCACAGTGTATCTGTGTATCCCACCCTTATGATCTTTGCTGCCAGGTTTAGGGTCCAGGACCGCTGTAATCCTGACCAGTGATAAATGGTTACAGGATGGATGGATGGATGAATAATAAATAATAAATATTTGGGGAAAAAAAACATCTTGAAATCTGTGATGCACAGGATTACACATCCATCAACTTCTGACAGCTCATCCCAGTCAGGGTCATAGAGCTGGAGCCCAGGATTATACATGTCAACCACATACTGGTTTAACCCATTTCATACTCGGTGGGGTTATTTATTGCAGAAGGCACTGGCAGGTTTCCAGCATCCCCCTTCCCTGTCAATGTTCCTGAGTGTGTGGAGTGTATTATTCATAACTCCTGTTGTTTGACCCCCAGGAAACAACTCCGCTGTGGAGGCAGCTTACCTTGGCACAGTGCAGCTCCACCCCATAGAGCTCCAGCGTTCTCGCTGTGTTCAGGTAACTGAACTCTGCCTGGGCTGGGGTCAGTCCACTGTAGGAGAGAGGGGACACACACAGACACAGTGAAAACAGGGGAGAGGGGACACACACAGACACAGTGAAAACAGGGGAGAGGGGACACACACAGACACAGTGAAAACAGGGGAGAGGGGACACACAGACAGTGAAAACAGGGGAGAGGGGACACACAGACAGTGAAAACAAGGGAGAGGGGACACACAGACAGTGAAAACAGGGGAGAGGGGACACACAGACACAGTGAAAATAGGGGAGAGGGCTGCGTCACAGTGGGGGACCGTGTGTGCGTGCTGGTGATTGCGGCATCCTCACGCGTGCTGCTGGTGGTGCTTGGCTACCTCCTTCTCGAAGTCAGCGGGCGGGTTTTGAATGAAGCGGTATTCCGCCAGGTAGCCGCACAGATGCTCCACGTGGCTGTAGTCGCCCAGTTCAGCTGGAATGCAGAGCCAGTCAGCATAGTTACACTCTGTGGCATCCCACCTTGGATTTGCCCATTTACTGGCCAAAACATTCTCACCCAACACCTGGTGCTGAGAATGTACCAGGTTAGTCCCTGTGCTCCCATGAAAAGGGGGGACAGGGGGATGGGGGGGTTAGGGGCTGCCATATGCAGCTCCAGATAACGGGGCTTTGCTAGCAAATCATGGAGGGCTCAGAAACATGGTAGAATTTCTGCTGTCAGACTCAAAACAAACTGGAAACGAGCGAACGTGGGGGGAGCTGGATGCTGCAGCTGCTCTGTGTCGCAAACAGCGTGCGGGAGAAGCAAATCTAATGCGATGCTGATTAAATATCCCGTCGCGATGAAGACGGCACGCAGAACAGCTGCTAAAACTTCATGAGCTGTACTCTGCCCTACCCACCCACTCCCTAAATTAAAATCGGTCTAAAGATGAATAGCAGGGCCCACCTCCTATTTTGGTTGGCCAATCAAAATACAAACATCGTCCAGGTCACACCCACTCCTCAAACCATACAAAAGGGCTGTACTTACACTGGACGGCCAGCGAGGACAGAACAGCAGCTGTGCTGTGTGGACAAGGCAGCCTGAGGTAGACACATGGGACAGCGTCAGCCAGAAGAGAGTCCACATGTTCATGTTGTCTCATGGTAGGGCGCAAACCTGGGTGTCCCGATGGTCACTTACCTCCCGCTGAGAATGTCCAGCTTGATTTGCAGAAAGTATTGGTATCTAGAGAGGAGGTGGAGAAGCGGACACACTCAAGACGGGTCACAGCATTTTATAATCTTCACCGACACACAAAAGAAAGGTTGGACACGCTCTGGTCATGTGAGGTCATGAATGTGGCAGGGCACCCCCTGCTGGGCAAGAACATCACTGCACATCACCCAGCACTCAGAACATAAGAATAGGCAGGCAGAAGTATGTCCCTCCACTATGCAATACTTGTCATTCTAGGCGTTTCCTTGATGGAGGAAAGAGCTGCTAGGCCACATCTGGTCTACAGACTCCCTCTCCACTTTCAGGAAAAGCCTCAAAACCAGTTTGTTCCAGGAATATGTGTACTAGCCCGCCACCACTACATGCTCCCTGCATGATCTTAGGATTGCAGAGGATTTATTTGGATAGTCATCTTATTAGGTTCCTTTGTTAAAAGTTGTTCTGTAGCTTTTGCTCCAGTACTGCTTACAACTGTATTTGGGCGTTCACTGGAAGCTCAATCTAGCTGCACTTATGTAGAGTCAACTCATTGACAGCTGTAAGGTTGTCAAGTGTCATCTGCCTCACTTGTATACCATTTTGGACAGAACTGTTCGCTAAATAAAAGCAAATGAAAATTCCCCAGCTGTGAGTGGGTCCAGAGAACCTCCCGGCTCCCACCTTGTGTACTCCTCCTGGAGTTTATTTGGGTCGCTCACAAAAAACTTGACTCTGAAGTTGAAGGTGTGTGGGGAGCCTCCTGAAAAAGGAGGAGATGGCGGGTAAGCGTGGGATGGGGGACCGGTGATGGTGCCATCGGCGATCGAGGCCCACCTACTTTTTAACTGTTTCCTGATGGGCTTGCTGGGATCCAGCCACCTCTGCAGGATCATGACAGAGAGACACTTAGCAGCAGTGATGTAATGAATGACTGCAGCGCCCGTTTGAAACTTAAAAGTGAAAATACCTGGATTTAACTGAAGTACACACATCTAGTCACTTGGTCAATCCCACGACTAATTTTAAGATATTTCCTTAAAAAAATACTTTCAGTTCAACTTTATGAGGCTAAGCTTTACACTGAGTGCAATTCAGCCAGATCACAGGGTCATTATGTCCAAAAAAAGTCCAGCTTCCTGAACCAAATAAGCTTGGGGAAACGCGGGACGGCTCACCGGGTTGTCCGAGGACTCGTCCGCCAGCTGCAGCCCGAAATAGTCTCTCTCGGTGAGCTCCAGGTGCTTGAAGACTATGTCCAGCAAGATGCCTCCCTGGTCGTGCTTCTGATGAGCCAATTGGAGAGGAAGACGGGTCACAGAGCTTCATAATCACCCCTCCTCCAAAAGAAATGCAGCTTCAAACGGTGCCATGAATGTTTCCATTTGAAATCGCACAAGCAGATTTACCCAATCTGTCCGCCATTTCTCTAGCGGGCTCACAACACAGACGTCAAGCTCCTTGCTGTCTCCATGGCAACATGGTCAGGGGTTTAAAAAATGCAGCGGGTGCTGGGCAAGGACAGAGGACTCTGCACACTGCACAATTTCCACGGGTCCTGCTCTGAGCCCGAAGCTCAAACTGGCTAGGTTGGGGGAATACAGACAGCCACTGTGGCACAAAACTTCCCACAATGCACTGTACAGGTGCTTATGTACATACATCATGTTAATGAACTCATATTCTATAAGCACAGGATGGGGGTGGGAGCCGAAGACTTTTTGGCTAAATCTCTAGTTCTGCCATTAAAACATGACAAGATTAAAAATATTTAAAAATTTAAGATTTTGAAGTAATAATCTCTAATGTCCAATGCAAAGAAAGGGTGGGGGCACAGTGGATGGTTCTATTGAGCGGAGGGGCATCCCACATAAATTTCCGAACCTATATCCGAAGGAAACAAACATACTGCATTCACCCTCGTTAGATGTTTACAGTGGAAGACACAGCACCACCTATGGCATAAGTAATATAAGGGACACAGCAGAGGGGTCAAGGATGCAAGGTTTTAACACCCCTTTTTTCAATGGTGGGTGGGGGATTCCTTAAGCTCTGCCCCCCCCCGAAGGCAAATATCTCAGAGTGGGGAGAGAAGACAAGCAGAAACGTGCCAGGGGTTACAGCAAGGGGAGCAGAGAGACGCGGTGAGGAACAGCCCAGCCTGCACTAGCATGCTCCGAGTCAGCTTTGATGCATATCATTCTGTGGTGGTACCAAAGCCATAGGCTCAACTTCCTTTACAGAAGAGCACCAGTTATGCAAACAAACATAAGACAGACACACGAAAAAAGAAAATAAGTCAAAAGAACTGAAAAACAGAGATCCAGTATGTTGGTTGATGTCAGGTTGCTCACATTACCCACAATTCCACACACAGAGCTCCTAGAGCCACCACAGAGTGGTAAGAACTGACAGCAGTTTAATGGGAGGGGTCAATAGCAGCAGGCCTGAGACATCTGGCCCGTTTGACCTGTAGAATGTACCCCGGGTCAGTGCCACAGTAAAACATCATGTGGAAAGATAAAAGCGGGGAGCTGCCAAGCAACTGAATGGCAAAGATAATATTACAGCAAGGCTACAGTGACATCACAGCGGAGAAGGTATGACAAAAATGCAGGGGGACATGAGGCAGCTTGTTAGCCGGCCAGGAGGGGAGACACACGAGCCGCAGGAACCCACGACGGAGGAGCAATGCTCGCCAGGCTGCCCCGAGGGGGGAGGTTTACACAGCCACTTCTCTGTGCCACGCCTTGCCAAGCCACAACCTGGCACAGGGGCCCCACTGGCTGGGGCATGTGCCCGTTTCCCCAATCCCCAGCAGAACCCAAGGGGCCTTGTGCTGTTAGCTTGTTGCCACCAGCTACCAAAATCCCCCCAAAAATGCTCCCTTCTCAGTTTCCTGTAGCTTGCTCACCAGTACCTCAGCCTGACTCAATATTCCCACCCCAAATGGGTGTTTGTTGCTCCATCTGGGCTTGAGGAGACTAATCAGCACCATCCAATGGGCGGAAAAGGACATTCAGGGCGGATGGTGCCGCGCGTCTTCAAACGTGTTTCCGCACAGTGGGAGATGTCGGCCCCATGGGACTCTACCAAGCACAAAATATTTTTATGTTGCTTTATATCTAAATAAATCTCACAGGTGAAAAGTACCTTTATTTTGACCAACCTTAAAACTAGACACCGCATCAGTTTCAGATATGACATTTTTAAATTTAGTCCTGTGAGATAGGCGACAGACCGTTGGCCCGTGAGCTGGCAGCATGATTCACTGCCATGAGCCGATACGTCAGGAGACACCTCGGACACTGGGCCTCCTACCGGGTCCACAACGCGACTTGCTCCTCTTACAAAGTCCAAACAATTCAAAATGCCACGCCTACCATCCATGTTATAAATAAGAAAGATCAATCAAATAAAAATGAGCCCCCAATAACACAGCACTCCACATGGCGTTCTGAGTTCCCTGCTAGCATCGAGGGTGCGTGTGTGTGTGTGTGTGTGTGTGTGTGTGTGTGTGTGTGTGTGTGTGTGTGTGTGTGTGTGTGTGTGGGGGGGGGG
>JABFEA020000001.1:50762457-50775799 GCA_019775915.2 Cyphomyrus plagiostoma
CGAATTTTGCGACTTGCTAATCGCGTTGTTTGAAATCGCGATTTCGATTTGAAATCGATAAATCGTGCAGCCCTATTAAAAACCAACACCTTCCACACCCCGCCCTGACCTCACCACTGTCCAGATGTAGGACAGACATCAGCATTGCTCTCACCTGACATAACAGCCTCCGATTCATGTGAAACACCTTCTACAGCACTTAGGGTCTTCGCTGCGAGAATGCAGTGTGCCGACGGGATTAACAAGCCTATAGCGGGGAGTGAGTAACAGTCTCCTCTCACTTTTCAGGACTTCAAACACTCTGAGCTCTGCTCCGAACTGTGGGCACCCAGCGAGGGCAGCACAGATCCTGCATCGTACAGCAACATCGCCTCTGCCCCCATCACCTTTATCTCACTCCTCCCATCCTAGCTCAGGGAGGCTGCCACCGCCTATCCTCCTCAGAGTTCCCAGGTTGCTAAAAAATACACAAGTGCCGAACAAGACATGTGGGGGATGGTCACCAGACAGACATGCTAAAGTGGCCATTTCCTATTTCCTCCCAGAAATAATAAAATGCTTTATCATTAAGATTTAAACATTACACGTATTCCTGACGCACCCTCACCCCCCACAGTGGCAGGGAGTGGCTCTGACACATCCCTCCCCTGTCCAGCACCCTCATTCAAAGTGCCCGCAATTCATTCATGTTTCTCTCTCCCTACACCTACCCGCGCACCCCACCTTCCTTGCCTGAAACCCATTACATGCAGAGTCCGGTCTGCTCACCTGCCTGTGCGAGTGTGTCCCTAGTACACCCCCCCCCAGCAGGTCATCAGGCCATTCCTTCTGTCCATCTTTAATCTTCCACTCCCCCTTTTTATGTTGCTGCAGGGTTGATTCATCTTTCTCTCTCTCTTTCTGAGTTCCCCCCATGGCATACCACCCCTCCCCCCTTCCCCCCACATGCACACTGCGCGGCAGGAAAAGGAAGGTGTGAAGTCACATGGGTGTAAAAGTTCTATGAAGCCTCACCCTCAGTCCTCAGAAATATCAGGGTGATGAACACACCCACCATCTGAGCATGCAAAACCCCGGCCACGTCCGTGACATCTGCGAGACCCGCTGCTTCTCCGACATGAGGAGGAGGGCCCCCAGAATGCAGTAGATCTGACAATCCCGCCCAGCCATCTACTGGCAGTGTGCAGATCTGTTGCCAGGTACAATTTCTGAAAACCACAACGCTTCACACTCAGAACGCCAGTGACTGTTACCATGGAAACAGGGGCCTATAAACGTCACCTGTTGCCCTACCATTTCCAACACGTGGATATGTCAGCCCAAAAGAGAACCCAGCGATTCCAGCCCCCACTACCTGTAAATAATCAATCCTTCGTCAAAACTATTCCAGCTATACAATATCAGTCACCCCTTTCAGGAAGTGTGCGTCATAAAATCTGGAGTTATGTAACCCAACTCTATCCAAATGGGAAAGGTTTTTTCCGGATCTACCCAACTGTAATATTTGGGTACACAGACGAGGTTGCAGTCAATCATAGTACAGGATGGGTTAGATCACATTTACAATCAAAAACATGCCCAGAAGGGCAACTGCGAAGTTGGCAGAACAGCTCGGATGGACACCAGTGCTTCGTACTTTTGCTGACTGGTGCTGCTGCCTCATAGTTCTATAGCCGATGGTTCGAAGCCCACCTCTAGTCTGGGTGAGTGGAGGTTGCACACTCTCCAGGTCCTAAAACCATGACCATGTAGCTAAGCGTCCTGCGTCAATAAACATTGCTGTGAGTGCGATCACACCCAGAGTGGTGCCCTGTCTTGGCAGGGTTGGGCTCCACTGCCGACACTACTCATGAAAAGTGATTGGACGCGATTCTGACCCTTCACAATGCAAAGGAAAAAAAAAAAAACAGAATTTGTTCAAATGGAATAAAGACCAAAGCAGCCATAGGGGACCTGGCTGGACTGAGAATGGTGACACAGTGCCAAGGTCGTGACAAGGGCTTTCATTAACAGGGCAGTGCCTGGATTACCTATCAAGGAAAAGGGGTATGTCACCCATCTGAAATACCCTCTCGCTCAGAAAAGGTGGTAGGTATATGAAGTTCAGCTCAGCACACCTCTGACAAGGGAAGATGGGAAAAAACAAGAAATAACCAACCTCCCTTGCTGAAATGCAGACAGACATTCAAAAGTCTTCGATGTCTGTCTGGCAGCCAAAAAATGAAAGATGGTACAGAAAACCAGATTTGTGTGTGTTTATACCTTGCGTCTTCGCTATTGTTGGAAGGCCAGTACAGAAGATAATGTATAAACAAAACAGTGCTCAGGCATGCCGGTGATCTTGGCAAAGCAAATGGAGTTGACTTCTAAAGCCAAAAGCCTGAAGCCCTAAAAAACAGTCACAGATCCTAAACTGTCACGCAGGTGCACACCACTGCATTGCCACTGTGGCTGAGACAAGACGTCTCCACATGACAGTCTAATGTACCCTTACTGGGCAGCAGAAGAGGATTTTTTCGAGATTGCCGAACATATTTTTAATTCTGAATGATATGGGTGTGATTAATGGGCCCACAGACACAGCAGCAGCCCCCCCCACCACACACACACACACACACACACACACAGCAGGCTCATGGGTTTAGTAATAACCAAGAAACCCCCCAGGAAGGAAAAGAAAAAGAGAGACCCTTGGGCACCCCTATCCTGCCCTCCACCCTAATCAACTGCCCCCCCACACACACACTGCACATCCAAACACCTGCCCCCACTGCAGGGGGCTTGGCTCAGGTGTTGCCCACCCCCAGCTCCGCACCGTCTGCCAGCTGACCCCCACTGCAGCCTCACAAACACCCCCCATTTAACATCTCAGCCTCCAATAATGCATACAGGCACACTGGGTGCATGTGCATAAAATAATAGGATGGATTAGAGGCATGTTTACTGATGCTTCAGAAAGGCTTTGAAGAGATATTGGCCACTATCAAGGACGATGTCACTGTTGCCCACCCCACCCAGGGGCCAGAGTCCTGCTGGTTTGATACTGACTGAGACACTCAGCCTTCAAGGAAACACAGTAAACTTCCAAAAGAAGGTGGGACAGTGTACCCTGGCCGAACATTAATAACATGATACACACTGGCGAAATATCAACCTTCGATAAGCTGAAACACTAAAAGAAATGTGTACTGCATGGAGGCTGGATATGTGAATGAAGACCACCTTCTCAAAGAGATGCTACTCCACCCCCACCCCCCGGAAGCTGTGCCGGTGTACGCGAATAAAATTCACCCACTTCCAGGGAAAACTAGAGCCACCGATCCCTCCAAAACTGGCGTCTGTGCTTCATGTGAGGTCATGTTTGATCTCACTAAACATATGTACGCAATTCTAAGTTCTGAATTACCATACTGCCATTCCAGGAAAAGCACAATGCACTATATTTCACTCATAAATTAGGCTACTCATGGCTCTATGAGGCTGTTACAGCCCATGAATTGGCTAATTCCTTAATCTAAAAAAGACAAATTTTGTGTCCTTTCCGGGCACCACTTAACACTGTTGTAATCACACCTTCGTAAAGATAATACAACATAGACAGCACTGACGCAGTCTTACCCCGTTAAAAACAGCGACAGTAGACGCAATAAATGTCTTTATCTGGCTGACATAATTTAACGCCAGTGCAAACTAACCTGGAGAGTTTTAATGACCGCTTTTTTGAGATAACTAGGACAGTGCTTGGCTCAAAATAGGTTATGCACCACAGCGCAACTACACAGTCGTTTAAATAACTTGCAACCTACTAACTAAAAGCTTACGGAATCGTTAACTACAGTTCAGAACTAGTCGATTTTACAGCGATTTAGCCATGCAAATGCGTACGTACATCATCAATATTCCGGGCTCACACAAGAACAGGCGCACATGCAGAGAAAATGCCAACATAGGCTGGGATGCACCTCGCAATTTTCCGTGCTATACCTTACAAAATACCATATTTTAAACGCACCACATAAATACAGATTAAAGTGCGCACCGTGTCCACCAAACGCAACTTACTTGCAGTCGGCAGCCAGAGACGTAAACAGTATTTGTAACTAAAGCCAACACACCCCCCTCCCTAGGATAAAAAAAAAGAAAATTACAAATCAAAGCAAAACGGGACGCAATATACGATCGCAAATGCTTACCTACATAAACAGATCCGGGGGGGTCCAATTTATATGCGGGGGAAGGAAAAAACGAGAGGGCTTGAATATAATCCCAGTTCAATTCATCGTCCGTAGCTCCACAAAAACCCTCATCACCCGAGCTTCAGACATTCACCGCAGGGCCTCCTGGCTCCCGGGGGGCGAGAAAACACGGCTATAGCTTGCACCCAGTCATCTTAAGCCATGCGTGCAATGCTCACAATCCCATATGAGCGACGGCCCTGGAATTACATCCGATGCCCAAAATTGGGATTTAAAAAAACAGCGTTCCCTCCTCCGTCCGTACACGGACACCGCCGATCCTCTTTGCTGTCCCCCCCACCAGCAAGCTCACTTTTCTCGCCGCTGTAACAGCAAATGCAAACGGCATAGCGGCGTAACATGGCGCAGCCGGCGCGGGGGTGGGACCGTCGGGAGGCGGGGTGTTAATGTCCGGAGATGGACGGCGTCTTTATCAGCCTACACACACACACACACACACACACACACAGGTTTGTAATTATATCTTTGTGGGAACTCTCCACTCATTTCAATGGGGGAAAACTGTAATCCCAACGTGACGACCTTAGCCCCTACCCAGCCCTAACCTTAACCATAAGTAACCAAACAAAATACAGACTTTTGGCAGACATTCGTTTTTTGATTGCATTCATAGATCTTTGTAGGGACCTGGAAAATGGTCCCCACAACGTCAAAATAAGTTTGTATTACATTGTGGGGAACATTTGGTCCCCACAATGTAATATAAACATAATACACACACAAAACATAAGCATGCGCATATTAAATAGGCCTACAGTACACAGTCACAGACATACACAGTAATACCCATCTATTAATTTCACTGCCTCTCTGCGGTTTGGTTACATAACTCTCACCAAACGCAGGTAGGTTTATATCCGGTGAGTTTTTAACCTATTATTAATAATGGGTCACACTTACATTTCCATTTTGGCCGGGCTCTGCCATTATCTCTTTACGCTGATCCTACATGGGGATCGTTATAACCAGGGACCTCAAAGCACCTCTTTGCCATGGAGTGTTACAGCCAACTAAAACTGGACGATTTGGATTTCTCGATAATTGTCACAGGACAAGAATGGAAAAAGCATTTTATCTGCGTATCTAAAGTGTGTTGTGACAGCGATAGTCGCAGTTTTTCCATGTATTACAATAATCTGTCCCTGGAGGTCGTAAGACAGTTCAGTGATCGAATGTTCAGAAATGTAATGCAATGTAATTCGGCGACTTACAGGTAATAAGACACTATTACTGGGATCGCTTTCTGCTTGCTCTTTACGTACTTTGTCCACCAGGTATACTGAAACGGTCGGAATTTCCGTGCCAACCTCAGATTCTGGTGTTCTGCATTTTTGGAAGTTTAACAACGGGGCATCCCTTTATCTCTATTGTCTTTTCGGGACAGTCGTGTAAAGTTCCCGGCAAATCCTTACAGCAGAACTGTTGTTCACAGCAGACTAAGGTGGTCGTTTACAGATTAAGTGTAAGTAATAAGCACCCTCCAGAATATTTAGAGAAGCCGAGTAATTTTTATCCACTTGAAAACTGTTACATTTGGCTTGTCGCCGCTTACACTCAGGGCTATCGTGCACAGACAGCACCACCTTGTGTTTCCTGAGGAGGCCTACATTTAACCCTTGCGAAACCTCTAAACACTTAAAACTTCCTGGCTAAATAAAACAGGATAAAATGCTTCCGATGTGAATGTAAACCACCTCTTTGAGTAACACAGATGTTAATTTCTTCTTTTATAGTATTTTCTCTTGCAAGTGTTGTCAGTTACGTTAATGTAAAACGTATTTACTATTTGTCATGAAATACAGTAACAAACCAATGCAGTGTAAACAATACTATCTGCTGCATGGATTAAAATATTTATATGAGAGTGTTTATGACAAGTATCGCGGGCAACACATGTACTGTTAACACCAATGCTTTTGGGAACCTGTACCGTTGTGTACTGCTTCTCTATGTAATTTGGATTCGCGAAACCCATTGTGGAGATACACAAAATGCCATGCTTTACATAGGTTTTCCGTTTGAAAAGGATAATAATAGGCTACGCGGTGTAACTAACAGTGGCTGAGCGAAAAACAAATTGAGTCCTGAAAAACACTAAACACGACGTTGCCAGAAGCGCCCCCCGTTATGGGCATGCTGAACACATTACGTAAAAAAGACGGTGAGGAGTTATTATTTGCAAAGCTCTCCATTGATATCCCCCAGCATGTGGACACGGGGCACCACAGCGGATCTCTAGCAGTTTTTCATTTTCGAGCTCTTAACACTCAATTAAACTTACATTTTCGAGCTCTGTCATATTGTTGGCGGTTTGCGCCTGTCAGCTCGTGGTGTCCTATTCTGTGTCCTGTTCTAGCTATCCTAGGTCAACAAATCTTCAGCCGCGTGGCTAAGAAGAGACTGAACTCACTGAAATCACATTTTAGTGCGTGAACACAGGTAAAATAGGGTATCCTTACCACAGAGAGAATTGCGTTACTGCTTGCAGTATGTTTGGAGAGCTATTGCGGGGTCTCTGATATCTGAGCATGCGCAGAACAAAACTATCTAAATTCCATAGAGAAGCAGCAAAACGGTACAGTTTTCCAAAAGCATGGATGGTCATATTCCAAGATTTGTAAATCAGATCAGTAGGGTCATCCAGTGTATTATGTTTTTAATTGTATGAGGAAGCTACAAAGACTATGAAGATAATAATCGTAATGGCTAAGGAGCGGTAGGCCTATCATAAAATTCGTATAATTTTAACATGCCCTTTGAATAAACCAGTATCAACAATAATAACAACACTAATACAACAAATGAAAAATAAACACTGTACATTTCGAGCTATTAGATTATTTAAAAATTAACGTTAAGAAATTAACGCATAACAGAATTCTTTCACACTGAATTACCGCACATTCCACAAGGGGTCAGAGTTAACACTTCGGTATGTAAGACTAGAGTAACCCGACGTTGACGACGTACCTTAAAGTCAAAACCAATTTATCTGAACGGGCCACTGTTATGATCCATACTGTAATAATAAAATCCTAAACATCCTAAAGCTGTATTAGATTAGATTAGATTAGATGAACCATGACATTGCCTTTATATCAATCAACAGTTTATTTTCCTGTATTATTGATCACAAGATATGAGGACACAAAAAAAGTTTTAATAATGGCAGCACTGAAAGAAACCCACATGGCACCCTGGGGAAGCTTCACAGCGAATGCTCCTCCCCCATCTGAGACAAAAGTGAAAATGGCTTTCTAAATTGGCGCCCTCTTAGAAACTGGTGCCCCAGGCATCCACCTATGACATCTTAACTGGCACTGTATGTTGCTCTTCAACAGAGCCTGAATAGGGAAAACAGGTGCTAGTAATCCCATTGTTCAGCATCAGCAAGAAACAGTCCTGGTAGGTCTACTCTAAAAAGCCTATACTGGCCCACTTCGGGCAATGCATGTCAAGTAGGTGAATGTATAGTGCTTTCTTTAAAGGGTGAGTAAAGCAGGCAAAGACGTTTGCAGCTGGATTCTTATGAGAAGATTCAGTCTTTTTGTAATCACCATGCCCCAGCCTGGCAATGTGCAAAAGATTTCCTGAGGCCCCAGAGTACAGCAGCCAAGGGAACATTTGGAATTCCATTATTCAGCTGAGGAATCCGGTGATGACATCCTACACATATTCATATGGCATAAAGCACAGGTGTGATACACAGCCATATGCAGCATTACGAGAAACGTTAATGTTTGTAATTGTACAACAGGATTGTACAATTACTTAATAATTCAGTAAATAGTATTGTCATTCATTCAACATTTTTGCTATGTGCACAGATAGTGATCCAGTACCATTTGCTTAGAAAAATAAAACGCAGAAAGGAAAAAGATGAGGACCACTTCTGTTCCTGTCCTCTCGGCTTTCAGGTTTTGCTGGGACTTGCAGACAGAACTGGGAGGAATGTGTTCAGATATTACTTGGCCGCAGGCTGTGTAATTTGGTAAATGTAGCAAGCACGTCTAAGCCGTAAGGTACGCATCAAACCAACACATTATGTCACTCCGAAAGGTTTTATAACGGAAAAAATGCGTATCGATGAACGTGGAACAGGCCATCTCTGGTCCTTTAACAACACAGGATTTCTCCCAGTGTCGTGCTGGAAAGATGGTTATACTGTATAACGGTTTATTTAACTATGTTTGGTTTAACATTTAACATAATTCAATTCGAGCTTGTTTTTTATTTCTTATATATATAAAAATTAAAGTTCGATGTTAAGTTAAAATCTTCCTGAGCTTGGTAGCGTTTGGTTAATGTAGATCCAGTTGAAGAACGTGACATATACGATGAAGATGAGAATGATGTCAAAACAACCACTTTCTCTGATGAAACGGTGATGCATTTTAGTCGCTCTGCGTGAATGAATCATTATGACATCTAGCGCCATTGATATCGGAATTCTCAAAATTCTTATTTTCTACGCCCCTGAATTTGGCGACAAGGATTAACGATCTATCCATCCGTCATTCCATAATCTATTACTCGGTACAGGGTCAGCTACCCCACGAAGCCTAGTGCATGAGGCAGGGGGCGCTATGGATTTGGATAATTTAAACAAATGAACAGCAATACGGCTTGTAACATTGCTCATGAACGATTAATTTCTGCCATTTGGAGACGTCGTAAAGACGCCCGGACGTAATGTCCCTACGTCAAGGGAAGATGAAGATAAATTAGAAATTCACTTTCAGCCACAGTTATACATTTTAACTATGCTGATGCACAAACAGGACGAATGTACTTTTAGCACTTAACGGTGCGCTTTGTTTGATAATATTGCAAAGCTATTGCAAAGGAAATTTAATTTGGTTGAATTCCAAGTAACATTCTTAATTTTAAATGTAACCCCAACCCTAAAAAACACTATCGCACAAGTATTTCGTGTTTTATCTACTAAATAAAATGACCATCTAGTATTTATGGTATATTTAAGACCAATAGTAGGTTTGTTATATATTTGTAATACTATATAATCATGATATTTATATGTGTAATTTTCAGTGATTAAGAGGACACAATAATATGTGTCACAACTTGTACGGGGCACGGACCAGGGAAGTAAAGGCAGGACTCCAGGGGTGGGGAGAATACGGGGTTTAATCAAAGGGAAAACAAGCAGGGCAACGGAACAGGCAACAAACTCAAAATGACGTCAATGACTGGACTGGGGAAACATACTCAAACACAGACTTAAATACATCAGGCTAAGTAACAACAAGGAGAAACAGCTATTAACATGGGGATTCCACATGAGGTAGCGAGGATTGGGTGAGCAGGTCATGACAGAACCCCCTCCCAAAAGGACCAGGGACATCACAGGGCTTAGGAGAACAAGACCATCAAAGAGGCACAGGGAACAGACCAACACACAGAACAGGAGCAGAGACACCGAACAAAACAACGATAGACAAACCACGGGGAATGCAGACAGACACAGGGGCACCAAAAAGGGGAGCACGGGACCTTGGGGACTCTAGAGGAAATGACACAGCGGGGACACCAACTGGAGGAATGAAGGGACCAGGGGTGACACAGAGGAATGGGGAGCAAATGTAGGGGGTACAAAACCAGGGGGCAAGGAAGCAAAGGGCGGGGGAAAAAGGGAGCCGGAGGGATCCGTGGCAGGCAGAAGGCGGGAGCTGCAGGGTCAGCAGGTGACTGCAAGGCCAGAGCAGGAGGGACCCTCGGTGACCATGAGGCAGGAGCTGGAGGGGATGCTGAAGGGAGTGAGGAGGAAGGCTGAGGGACAGACAGAGGAGGTGAGGAGGGAGGAGAAGGGGACACTGAAGGAGACGAGGAAGGAGGAGAAGCTGTGGCAGGTGAAGGCGTAGCCACAGCCTGTGAAGGCACAGGAGACCGACGACTTGGAGCTTGGGGTCCTGCAGGCGACCGACGAATCGTTGGAGGCAGGACTGCAGCGGGCCGATGAGGTACTGCAGGTGGGACCACAGGCAACCGCCGAGTCAAAGCCAAGAGGAACAAAGGTGAGCCAGGGAACAGGGTGGGAGGGACCTGACCACTGCACAGGTGTTCCACCAGAGGGTTTCAGTCAGGCAATCAGGGAAATCCCAGAGGGATCCGACTTGAGCTCCTCCTCCACTAAGGATAGTCCGGGACCTCCTCAGGGACAAGGGACTCAGATCTTGGGAGCTGGGGGCATGGGAGCAGGGTCCAGGGATCAAGGACCACCTTGGGGATGGAAGCCAGGGGCACAGGAGCAGGAACCGGGGGGACTGGAACCAGAGGGTCAGGAACCAGGGGGACTGGAGCCAGAACCATCGGAGCAGGAATCACAGGGGGTAGAGCAGGAAGCACCAGAGTAGGAACCATGGGGGGCAGAGCAGGACATGGCTTCCACGAGGACCTCCAGTGCATCCTTCAGTGTTCAGTTTTCTTGCTTTTTCTTCCCTGCAGCTTTCAGTGTAGTCCGGAGCACTCCAGGTAGCTCTGACAGTGGACCATAGAGCATTCCGCTGTCCAGGGCTACCCACCGCATCTTCGACTCCACTACCCCTCTCCGTATCTGCCACACATTGTTGCGCACCTCTTCTGCCATGTGCAAATCTTCAGGCAGGGACATCTCCTTCAGGATGTCCCTGCTCCGGTCGGCTAGAACCCAAGCCATGGGGTCGTCCTGGACCTTGGGCTGATTTAGCCAGTAAATTACCTTGTTCACGAGACCGGGGTACTGATCCTCAGTCAGGAGAGTCATCGTTTTCTTGCAGAGTCCAGTCATTCTGTCATGATGTGTGTGGGGCATGAACCAGGGAAGTAAAGACAGGACTCCAGGGGTAGGGAGAATACAGGGTTTAATCGAAGGGAAGACAAGCAGGGCAACGGAACAGGCAACACACCAAAAATGACCTAAATACATCAGACTAAATAACAACAACAAGAAACAGCTGGTAACACGGGGATTCCACACAAGGTAGCGAGGGAGTCATTGCACACGGGATGATCAGACAAGCAGATCATGACAATATATGACTGCACCAAACCACTTTATTTCATGTGTGGTGTCTTGTTGTTCAAAAGGGCCCTGGCAAATAATAATTCTGCTCCACATAAAACCAGTCCCAAAGAGCTTTACTCTACTCCAGGTTTCCATGGTTGCAAACAGAACTGTTATGAGGGAACTTGAATCCCAATAAACACAATAAGCCAAAGACTATATCAATACTGTGCCTCTGTATCTCTGGACCAAAAGCAGATTCATTTTGTAAAGTGAATGCAGGAAAGATGTATATCTTAGGAAATTCCTGGTCCCCAGTTACAGGGGTGGTGGTGAGGTGGGTGTTTACTGACCAAGCCAGGTCCTCATTTAAGGGGTTCAGGATGGGTGAGCAGGCTTGGATGTCAGTTATGGGAGAGGGGCGTGTGATAAATCACAATTCTGCAACCGCTGTATCATCCCCTCCATGTGACAGTGACTGTGACAGTGGCGGCTACAATTGGCCTTAATCACATCTCAGGATGGACATCGTGCTCTGGGATCAATGAGTAATCAGGGAGTGCCGTGTTCAAGCATGACCTGCTCTCCGAGCCGAAGACGGGGGGGTGGGGGGTTGGTGTCACCAGTGGGAATGGACGTCAGAGAGTTAATGATGGTAAATAAGGGGCCTTAGGAGGTAGGAGCCCGGTTCCGGAGTGGTGCCTTCAACTCTCGCCTGCAGCCATTTGGGCTGACATGTTTGAACTCCAGCACAGCAGATGTCGTCACTGAACTCACGCCTTCACTTGTGATACTTGAGCCTGAAAAAATGATCTAATTTTGCATAACATTTGCATTTAATCTTCCAACATGATCAGAAATGAGAAGTCAGTATACAGACAGCATGTGTCGAGTTAATGCTATTTGACAAGTGGATATTAAGACATGACACACACAAAGGCTTTTTCTGAAATTATCTGCAAATTTTTTATATGTGCTGTTAGTATCACAGATAACTGAAAATTCACTATATATACCATCATATTTACTAAGGTTTGGCTAATGACCCTACATTGCAAACAGCTGGAAGACCTCAACATCTGGTACCAGTGAAGCCACAACATGTGAACACAGTGTTCAGTGCAGAACCCTTAATTTTATGCCTTTTTGCGTCCATACAAAAATGAAGTAAGGAATGGGAGCAAATATATAACATGCTAATGAAGTCAACATTAGTATTCCCTTGGTGGAGCTGAGGTTGATTCACAGGCTCATTGTGGTACAAATGAGACTCCCCTTCCTCTTGCATCCTCTGTTCTGATTTCCAAATGGTCCCATGTCATTCTCATGCTAACTTATTGGTCAAGCATTACTCATAATTTTACAGCATCCTGACTTTGGGGTCAATGAGGCCCCGTTCCCTTAAAGACTACAGTGAGACTACATTTGCGAAAATGAAATTGAACACAAAATATGAAGATGAAGCGGTATTGATTCTCGAGCTGAAAAACCCAACAGTCACAAGCGTGGAATAAATATAGAAAGTCGATTTCATTTATGGCGTTGCTTCATATTTTGACAGTGGGATTAATTTAGAGAAGGGATGAGAATGTTTTCCCTAAAACTATAAAACAAGGATTCAATTTTAAAGAAGAAGCGTGGAAAGTAAGATCCCTAATTCTAGAGCATCATGAAACCAAAACAGCAGACAATCTACCAGAACTAAATACAACAGCATTCTCCCTTTTGCAGTGCTGGCACCAGTCCGGGTCTCTTCTCTACGGCATGTTCCTTGTTGTGATAACTGACTCCCCCTCTGCCTCATTGCTGGTTGTCCTCTTACTCTTTTACCTTCAACTTCCCTAATCATTATGGACGGTTCTATACTGCCATATCTTCTCATAATGTGCCCAAAATAAACTGCCTTCCATTGGGTCATTTATGCTTCAAATTAATTTTCTTCCTCAGTCTCGCCCCCATCATGTTTGTTATGTAATGTAGAAATAAAAATTAAATGGTTACATATGTGTGTGCGTGACTGGTGTGTGAGTGTGCCCTGTGATGGGCTGGCCCCCCATCCAGGGTTGTTCCCTGCCTCGTGCCC
>JABFEA020000001.1:50785658-50798954 GCA_019775915.2 Cyphomyrus plagiostoma
CCCCCCCCCCCCCCCCCCCCCCCCCCCCCCCCCCCCCCCCCCCCCCCCCCCCCCCCCCCCCCAGGTCGGATCATGAGAATTTTTTTTTTGAAGAACGTCTTTCCTAACGTTGATCTACGTACCCTTCTGGCATGTATTCAGAGGGTCTGTGCACCAGAAAGGAATGTCAGGCTTGGAAAGTCAATAAAACCGCACTGTTTGACGTACCTGCCGCTTCCCTGCGGTGTAGCGAACCGTGACACGATAGCTAGCTGGGGTGGGTGGTGATGACCTTCCTGTCACTGCCGGCCGGCTTATCGTTCCGACAGGGTGTTGGTGGTGAGATGCCTCCCTTATCTGCTGGGAGACGAAAATGAAGCCGGACTCTTTTTTTTGTGCAGTTTTTAGATGTTGCAATTTGACTGATTTTTCTGACTGATTTTAATATTTATTTCCATCATGTAAGTTTTTTTTTTTTTTTTCCTTCTTCACACATCCCACTGCCTATGATCTGGGGGGGGAGTGGAAGCCGTGAGTGGGGGCCTGCCAGCCAAACCTGCTGGTGTGAAGGACTGGGGGGGGGAATAAGAGACATCGTGACTAAACAGAGCAAATGTAATATTTGTGTCAGGAAGTATTAGAAACTATGTAACAGGAAATGCTGGAGAGTAAAGGAGGTACATTTTGCGACCATTGTTGAAGACAGTACAACTAAATTTTACACTGGTGTGACTGGCCATTTGTATTTTTATTATTATTAATCATTACTGTATATCACGTGAAACACAAGGAAGGAGCAAGGATTGGTGTGTAGGGTCCAGTATTGAGAAGTGGTTCCAAAGTAGGCATTTCTAAATTTTTAGGAACCAGAAGTTCCTCATCAATTCCTACATTTTTAGTCAACTATGTAAGGGTTACTGCATGACAACTTACACAATCGTACTTGAAATTATTTTCATGTTTACAAACCAGAAACGCATTTATTAGTAGAACTGTTTAGGTTCTAGGTTTGGGTGGTATATGGCAGCATAGTATATTTAATTTTGGCAGAATTGTATCATGGGAGACTAGTGTTGCTTTATAAAATATAGTAGAAACGCCGTACACCTAAATGTAATATATGGACAGTATCAAAAATTACATATCACCTGCTACTATTAAATGTTTTGGTGATATATGGCCCCAAGCCACCGTCCATAATTCTCTGTTGCTAGAATGGGAAGCCAGTCGTTAGTTTGGAAATTGGCCTTTGGGTTTAACAGCAGGCAATCTTTATGTACAAAGTCAAATGTGTAATAACCATGGAATAAGTGGGTATTATATGTTTTCAGATGCACGGTTGCAGAGAGAAAGTATATACATTGAGCTATTGTTTGTTTCAAGCATTATGTACCTCCTGGTATTAAGCTGCATTATGGATGAAACCCGGACTTACTTGCCGTTAACTGATTATTAAAACTGGACCTGCTTACTATCCAGTTTGTAAGGTTAAACAGACCTGTAAAGTACTACTGACATCACTGGCAAACTGCCATCCAAAACTCAGTATGGTTGTTAAGCCTATTTATATCTTGAAACACCCTGTTTTTGTTTTAACAAAATTTGGAAATGACATATCTGTGTCAAGTAACCTAAATGCAGTGTTCTGTTACCAAAGCATTTTGACATTTTTTTTACTGTATAAATTGAGCCAGGAATCAATAAGAACCAGATTTGCTGAGCAGAATCAGAATCGGATTTGTAATCTGTAAAATCTAAACAATTACCAGCCCTACTGTGTGTGTGTGTGTGTGTGTGTGTGTGTGTGTGTACAAGATACACAGTGATTAGAGTGAAGAGCTAAGGATAGGCTGTCATCATCATAAACGTGGGTTGGGTAGGATTCTGCTCAGGATGTCATCTGCCTGTGTCCTGTCCATAATAAGTCTCACTCTCACTTGGCCCTTTGGTAACAATAAAATGAACTTTGTGTCTGGTGTTGATGTTTCAAAATATGCTGTTTAACTTAGTGCTTTTTTTTTCTCTTAAAGCACTACTACACTTTCTGTGACTTTTTTTGCATTAAAATAAAATATCACATTGTTATTTCTGAAAATTGTATGTTTATTACCAAAGCATTTGTCAGTAAAACAGTTAAAATGGAAAAAAAATCTGAATGTATTACATTGCATATTGAGGTAAGTCATGCACCTGCACGTGGGGGTGGTGCCCCTAACATTTTCAGTAAGGAGAACCAGTGCTACTAGTGGGAAAAGTTAGTCTGGACCCTGACATCTCAGCAGGTGTTCAGACTTGAGAAAGAAATGCCTGGTGAGTCAGAGCGATGTGATTTATAAAAAACAACACAGGGACAACACTGGCAGTGCCATGCAGCTGCAGACAGGGAGACCAACTGGGCTGTGGGTTTTACTCCAAGCCTTTCTGGCTGACGAAGCATTTAGGGACCACCCATGTTTTAGTGACAAAACGTGTCAGTTTTGAATTAGATCATTGGTGGTGATACAGTGGGTGTGTGTGTGTGTGGATTAGTTTTTTGTTACATTGTGGGGACCAAATGTTCCCCACAATATGATAACAACCTGTTATTCTGACCGTTTTTTAGGTCCCCACAAAGATCTGTGAATGCAACCAAAAAAGTAAAAGTGGCCAAGTCTCATATTTTGTTTGATTACTTATGGTTAAGATTAGGGCTGGATAGGGGTTAAGGTCATCACGTTGGGCTTTGAGTTTTCCCCATAGACATGAATGGAGAGTCCCCACAAAGATGTAATTGTAAACCTATGTGTGTCTGAGTGGGTGTGTGTCCAAAATGCTAACATTGACACTGGAGGTGCATCACCTTGCCAGAGACTGACCTTCCCTCCTTCTTACACACTAGCATCCTGCTCTGACATCACTGAGATGTGTGCCCAGATTTTATCAGCTATGGGTGACCGAAGTATGGCCGGCAGTGACAGTGGTCACCCGGGTGACGCATTAGTGTCACAAGCTATTTTTTCTCCTTGCTTTATTGGCCCCAGAGCCCTCAGAAACACCCAGTCCATCGCTTGTCGTCCTAAAAGAATTGGAGCATTATTGGATTGGTCTAGGTTGGGGGCCCAATGAAACATGCTGTCCCCTGCACAGACCTCTGTTTACATGAGTGGCTGGCAGCTATAACCGGACTAATGTGATGCTTCTGCCATATCCAGTGTAACCAGCATGTTTCCAGTTAATAGAGAAAACTAAGCTCAAACTCATCACCGCTCCGGCTAACAGTATAACCAATACACCAGTCACTAAAAGAAAAAAATGGCTTTGGAAAGTTAGAAATACGCTGAAAGAGAAGAATGTGGCTCTAGTTTGGCTGTCTTCCGAACAAGCTTTGATCATCTCATGCTAGAAATACGTCCCCCCCCGCTCCGCGTCTGCTGGTATGACTTGGGGCAGGAATGTGGTTTCTTATGCCGCGCGACGAACGTCACAGCATAGTTTACCTCTGGGTTGCCGTAGGAGACGCAGCCGGCCTGGCGTCACACGGGCAGCTCCGGCACAAGCACACGCTGGTAATGTGATTCCTCGGGCAGTGTAAATGGGCAAGACATTAAAATACACTCCTGAAACAGATGTCAGTGGGTAGTGAAAGCGTTAAGGACTATAACACTGAAGGTTATTGGTTTGAGGCCCAATGAACTATAATATCTTTGAGCAAAGTAAATCGCATCCCTAAAAGTGCTCTGTACAAGTAAATTAACAACAATAAACAAGACACTTCAAGTAAAACAGAAACGTCAAACAGACAATAAAATGTATTCTAACTGCCAAAATTAATCCTTCATTGTTATGCACTGTGTCTGGTCCGAACAAAAACAACTCGTTCATTGTGGGACGTTGTCATGCATTAAGGTAGTTTACATGCAGTTAGGCAGACAGCGTCGGTATTTCTCATTTCACATCGATGAATCACCTGGAAGTCAAGCGGCATTTTTTCTTTTCTTTTTTTCCAGAGTAAACGGCTTGTTGGAAACTTAACGCCGAGTTAAGTTAAACTTTCCATTAATGTCGGTTTATGAAACTCGTCATTGGATTAAGAAATGATAAGTAAAAAGGGAAAATATAACACAGGGAGTTCTAGTCATGCCACAGGTGACATTCACTTTACCGAATATCACCTAGCTCTGATCAGCAGACTTTTAGTTGTGTTACACATTTTTGTATCCATACATGAATAATTTATACATTATTAATGTAATATTTCCTGAGAGTGTTTCTCGGCTGGGGTACCTCCCAATGTGTCTTAAAATAGCACATTTCCTATAAAGCCTTGTAGGTCTTCATTTTAATTACCTCTGAAAATTGATCTGTGAAGAGCTTTGCTGCAATGTTTGTGTCAAAAGGATTTTATTGCATAAATAACGATCACTGGAGCGGGAAAGCACTTTGGGAAGCCATTTTAAGCACAACGTCTGCTGAGATGGTTTGACATACTTTTATATGGTGAAATTGTTCAGATACCTGCTTATAGCAATATACCGATTTCTTCATAAATCAAGTTTCTATGGTCATTTTGACTCCCCATTAAATAATAAGGGTCATTAAAATAGTACGTGGTGTAATTGCAGTGACCTCAGCTATTATTGGCAGAGTGCAGCGATGATGTAATCTCGGCTCGCCGCAACGCTATGGTGTATTTCACACCGTCTTGCTGGGTGACTGAAAGGCTACTGCACACTGGCGGTCCGTTCGGCCCTTCGCTTCATGGCCGGATTGTCATTTTGTGAAGATGTCGACACAATGTAAAAATCCACTGTGATCTGGTGAATACATAACCAGCTACATTATTTCGTTTTCTCCCATTCTCATGAGACTGACTGGGTATACTGGCGTGTTAAATACTGCCAAATTACTGTACAATCTGCAATTCTTGGTGATTCATTTGGGTACATTCATTCATTTGTTTTTGCATAATAAAAAGAGATATCCAAATGGAAACTCCCATTTCCTGCTTCAACACGTTTCAGACGCCGAGACGGGATTTTATATCTCTTAACAGATATACATTACAGTGACAGATATATTACAAAGTACATTACAAAGCATATATATATATATATATAAATTAATGCAATTTCTCTATGCATCTGTCCGAAGCACAATATCCGTAAATAAGCAAGACAGATGCGTACACAGCCACAAGTATCCCTTGCAAAATGACAGTTATCGCTCCGCTCCAGACCACACAAGCGGCACAGATACTCCTGAACAGAACTCACTGACATGTAGCAGATGTCCAGTGTTCATTGAGCGACCCCTACTGGTTTTTCTTTTAAGCAATACTTTTTAATTTGATGAATTAATGTTTTTACAGTAAAACCGCATGTAGCTCTAAGTAGGTAGGATTTATCCTTGATATAAAAATAGAATCCATAGATAAATAAAACTGCTCGTTATTTGCACCTTGTTTGGCCTTCTTGGCTGTTATCCACTTCAAATAGGATACTAATCCTATATGATTATGTTTGCTATAACATTATAACATTATATATAACATTATATTGCTGTTTTGGGAACTAAGTTTAAGATTTCTGATGTTAAGTTGGTTTTAACCAACTGATGTCTGTCTTTAGAGGTCTACCGTATTAGGTAATAAGAGAAATGTGGGTAAAACAGTAAATTGTAGAATACACAGCAAAACCACCGGTGACCAGGAGGAGGCGACACATGACCGATCATATTTTGTTACGCATTCTTCAATACATTACTGAAATCCGGTGTACTTTATTATAATGATTTTGATTATGTTATGTTGTTTGCAAATACTATTTTTTTGGGTACTTCTTCGTACATCTATTTTCCTTTGCTGAAGTGTTAAAGTCTGTTAAAACGTTAATTTCTGAGAGGTCCACATATGACACCAATGGAAAACCAGTGACAAACCACAAGAGACACGTTCAATTCAAATGAATTAATTCAGGTTTAGAACTTGGGTCAAGGATATGATGACAGAGCGGCAATTATGATTTGAACCTTTGGTGCACTTTTTCTTGAACACTATGTCACCTTGAGTCTAGGTGTGACATAAAACTAAATGAATCTTGTTTATTGAGCCAGCCAGGACTGGCCTCAGTCTGAACCAGAGCGTTTGAGGGTAACAAGCAGTACTCATTCAGGATATTAATTCCTGAATGACCCTTTTATTCTAAGTTGAGCATGGAATGGTGCCTCTATGTTTTATATAAAAAAAAGACTGATCCATGAGACAACATCGACGCTGTCCACTTTACTTCCCTCTCCACAGCATCCTTGAGGTTGTTTGTTAGAGTCATATGAATACCAAAAAGAACTGAGGTAACAAGCAGTGAGAAATGTCCTCATTCTTATTTACCCATCATGCCTCTGGGGCACAGCGTTGAGTGATGCACAGGCACGATTTCAGTACACACATAAATGTGAGCCCCGCTAGTTAACATGCATGAGAATCCAGCTAGATAAACCACTGGAGAAACTTATTACGTACACTAAATGAGAGTCTAATTAGCAAACCCGGGTGAGAAACCAGTTAGTTGACCCATATTTGAATTCTTATATAGTGTACAAACTGCACACCCCTACTTCCTTTAATCCTAAAAGGCTTTCTTAGATTTCACCCTGACCTTCTGGTACCCTGATGTGTGGTGACACATCTCCCCTTCCCATGTTGGCCACAAATTACACTACATTAAATAATAAATAGACACACCCACATATTTTGGATATGCTGAAGCAGTGTGTCCTGCTAATCAGCCAGCTAGCTGCCATCTTCCGACTTCTGACTCCTTGACTGTCTGATTCTTTTTTGAAAGAGTACAGGAGCAGGGGCCCCTGCTGCTGGTTTGAGGCAGGGCAAAATGCACTTTGATATGGGTTCCCTGGCTGGGCTGAGGGGATGAGGTGGGGAGGGCATCGGAATTTATGGCGCATGACCAGGTTAGAGTACAACCCCGTCATTAATGCTTGGTTCCACTCAACAGCCACTTATCTGCTGTTCTAATTGGCTGCTAATTGCAGGCTGCTGTGTTTTGGAGGTGCCACAGCAAGCCAGGAGCAGGATGACCCTCTCCCCACCTCTTTGTGCATAAGGATGAATCAGAATCGCTTTTAACGTTTGGACTCAAATTGTAGCCAGGGCTAATTATCAGCTTGCTTTAATGCACATCATCACAAGATGCATCTTCAACCGGGTCCATGTTGTAGCTTATGTGTGACTCAGAGGGGTCGGCTTTCCTGCCTCTAGTTGGATCCCATTGTGGGTTTGAATCCTGTGCTCGGCAAAGTAGCCATGTCCCCATTGGGCCCTCGAGCAATGTCATTGACCCCCTGAAAAATATTATAGGGGTGCTGGATGGATGGAGATTGAAATGGGATATGTGGAAAAAACCCCTTCCAATGTATTTGTATAAATGGCAAATAAAAAGTTCCATTTTGTTGCAGATGAAGGCATGGTTCATAGTGCCGTCTGGGTCTCACAGACGAAACTTTGCCCTGAATTGGCCGACCTCTTGACTGGCTCACTGAATTGGGCGACTCCTTGGCTTGCTCACTGAATTGGGTGACCCCTTGGCTGGCTCAGTGAATTGGGCGACCTCTTGGCTGGCTCACTGAATTGGACGACCTCTTGGCTGGCTCACTGAATTGGGCGACTCCTTGGCTTGCTCACTGAATTGGGCGACACCTTGGCTTGCTCACTGAATTTGGCGACCCCTTGGCTGGCTCACTGAATTTGGGTGACCCCTTGGCTGCCTCACTGAATTTGGTGACCCCTTGGCTTGCTCACTGAATTGAGTGACCTCTTGGCTGGCTCACTGAATTGTGCGACCCCTTGGCTGGCTCACTGAATTGGGTGACCCCTTGGCTGGCTCACTGAATTGGGCGACCTCTTGGCTGGCTCACTGAATTGGGCGACCTCTTGGCTGGCTCACTGAATTGGGCGACCTCTTGGCTTGCTCACTGAATTGGGCGACCCCTTGGCTGGCTCACTGAATTTGGCGACCCCTTGACTGGCTCACTGAATTGGGCGACCCCTTGGCTGGCTCACTGAATTGGGCGACTTCTTGGCTGGCTCACTGAAATGGGCGACTCCTTGGCTTGCTCACTGAATTGGGCAACCTCTTGGCTGCCTCACTGAATTTGACGATCCCTTGGCTGGCTCACTGAATTGGGCGACCGCTTGGCTGGTTCACTGAATTGGGGGACCCCTTGGCTGGCTCACTGAATTGGGCAACTCCTTGGCTGCCTCACTGAATTGGGCGACCCCTTGGCTTGCTCACTGAATTGGCTGAATTGGCTGTAATGCTTCTTTGGCTGTAATTAATCTCTTTTCAGGACTTTAGTGCCAGACATCCAAATATCAAATGACTGACTAATGAACATCTGTGACCTCTTTTATCTGGGAGGTGTGTCCCTCCACCCGCCTCTGACAGCTGTCCACATCTGTCCAGCTGCTGCACCCTGAACTGGCAGCAGTGAACAGCAGAATACAGAACTGGACACTGTTTACTGGCCCTTTGACAATATTAAACTCCCCCTATTTCAATTCTGCACACAATAATTACTGGACTACAATGACCCTCAGGAGTTTATAGATAATAAAAATTCACAAATTAAGCTTGTATTAGTCCCACATAACTGTCATATTCCACAGGATATATATAAAGTTCGCAAGTAGCTTTTCAGGATTAATATATTGTCAAAAATACAACCCTGTTTCCAAAACAGTCGGGACTCTGTGTAATATGTAAATAAAATCAGAATGCAATGTTTTGCAGATCACATCAACCCATATTCAACTGGAAACAGAGCAAAGACAACATCTCAAATGTTGAAACCGAGCAATTTAATGGTTTGATGACAAATATATGCTAAATTTGAATTTGATCCCAGCAACACATTTAAAAAAGTTGGGACAGGTGTGTTCCCCCCTGCGTAGCGTCGCCTCTTCTGTTAACATCACTCTGTAAACATTTGGGAACTGAGGAGATTTGGTAGGAAAATGTTGCCCTATTTTTGCCTGAGATAGGATTTCAACTGCTCAGCAGTTTGGGGTCTCCTTTGTCGTAGTTTTCATTTCCTGATTTATCAAACGTTTTCAGTGGGTGACAGGTATGGACCGCGGGCAGGCCAGTCTAGTTCCTGGATTTCCTACTACGGGGTCATGCTGTCGTTTATCAGAGGTCTGCCTTTGATTAATGGCATGTCATACATACACACACGTGCATCTCTCTCCATGTTTTCACGCCTCATCATGGCTTCGCCTTAGATTAATAATTTTAGGGTGAGAGATCTATTACATCCCACCACCCATAAGCCCCCCCACTCCCCCCAGCCTAGACCCTACAATTCACTACAGGTGATCTCTGGCAGGTTTTGCCATGCCACTGCGGGCTGAGAGTCATTTCCTCCATAGGAGTCTCAAGGGTAGTGAACAGATACCAGGACACACTTTCTTCATGTCCCCGCTCCCAAAGAATTCTACAAAATCTCAGATCTGCAGACCCATTATAATTTGAAATCCTCACGAGGTCACTTGTGGGAGTGGGAGGAAGTTTAATAATACTTCATCCTGGAAGCTGGTGAGTCACAGCTCCCCGTACCATAAATGATCACCCAGCTTATAGTAACTCCCCCGGCGTCTACCGGGTGTGCGGCTGCATATCAGTATGACTTCGGTCTGGCGCGCAGAAGCACACGTTTGTTTTCGCCAGGCGACACAGGGACTTAATGATGCTGAAACCCTGTGGAAAGGCGGGGTGTGACTCTGAGGGCCTTCATCCACTTATAGCTACTGTCCCCGGCTTATTATCCATTTCATTCGTATCGGACCCTCAGAGGAGATCTCCCACTTTTCGGAGAACAGCTTGATTTTTCTGCCCTCAGCACATAGGAAAATACAAAAAATACAGACACTCACACAACCTCTTTCCAGGAGCCTGCTTGTATTTGGTGAAAGTGCGTGACTGTTCCTCCAGTCTGGGAATTTATGCCACCATCTGTTTGTGAACATGCAGGCGTATGGACAGATTCGATTGATCCTGATCCTGACTTGGAAAAGCTACCATCTTGTGTGTTTGGCTTAGAGTGTTCCGCTTCTAATACAGAAGGTGACGTTTTCTTGGTGGACTTTAAACCCGGGATATTTTTTTAGCAATAATCTGTTTTGCCTGTATGTCCTTTCGATAACGTCAGTGATTAAATCATGATATCAGCCTTCCTGAGTAATTGTCAATAAGCAGTTCTGCTTCACAGAAATTCATTTCCCTGTTCTTTATACCTTAATCTATTACTCCTGATGGAACACAACCTGTAATATGTTCTATCTTTAAAAATGACCTATTTATCTCTCTGAAAAGGGAGGATATTACATTAATTTGTCCTGGAGGAATTAACCTTGCTTTCCCCGCCTCAAATCTTTAGCTGTGGTCCCCATGTGTGCTGGAAAATGCTGACGATGAAGCCATTAAACCCTATTCTGCAGGCATCTACCACTTTAAGTGTTTGGCTTTATAGCTATATGACTTCTGGCTTCTTTCTCTATGTTCATAGCCTTTCATTTATTTAGCTGATGCTTTTATCCAAGGTGAAGTACAGATGAGGAAGCAGAGTCAGACAATTCCTGGAACAATTAGGGGCAAAGGGCCTTGCTCCTGAAGTCTTAAAAAGGTCAGGAAATTATGATGATGGTGATGATGATGAAAAACCCTTTATTGCTGTTGCAATAAACCATGTCACTGGTCACAAGTACCAGTGAAAATACTGGCCATCAACCTGACCATACATATACAAACATCACATTATAGGGGGTACACAGGGAAGGAACACAGGGGATATAGGAAAACAGAGAAGACAGAATTACATGAGGAGAGAGGGGGAGAATAAAAAAACAGCCCCCAGACTGTACTCCAGTAGGGAGTATAATGTAGGAACTGAAGAAACACCCCAGCAACATAAGCACGTGGTCACTACACCTTACAACATAAAAAGCCGTGACTTGCAACAGGGGAGGGAAATGGGGATGTAGAGGTAGCCCAGCATAGACAAAACATCAGCCCGATCCTGCAGCCATTATGGTGCTGGTCACAGACCCGCCTGTTCGCGCTGAAGCGTGAACTTTTAAAATGTGTAAGCTGACCTGTCACAGTTAAACTCCACGTTAATCTGCTTAAACATCGATTCTGATGAATTATGCAGCAATAAAATTGTCCCTCCAACTTCATCATTGAGGGATTTACCCAGGCATAATTCAAATTAATAATAATAAATATCATTAAAATAATAATAATAAAACAAAGCAACACAAGATGAATATTAATTTAGCCTTAAAATTATGCTTATTTGGCATCTTCTAGAAAATGGTGTTTTGATCACGTTCTCACAAAATGTTCATGTTTCCCTGGACATGTGACACACACTTTACACCACACATCATCCTTTTCAGCTCCTGTGATTCATGCGTAAATAAAAAGGACTGCAGCGTAGCTCAAACATTCACGTAAACACTACACTGCACATGTGTGCCCCCTCTCTGTCAGACCTTAAAATGCAGAGAGACTGAGGCTCATCAAGCAATCGATGAGGAGAATGTATCTTACCAGGAAGAGCTGGCAGGCTGGTCTGTTGGTATAACTGGAGTAGCCTTTCTGCTGGTTCATGTTCTCCTATCATGTTCTCCTTCACACATGAGATCCATTTCCAATCTATTTGTTTCATGACGGATCTGGGCTCATCTCCTGTGAAGTTCCAGTAACGCGTAAGCACAACAACATTTGATGCCGTAATGAGATGCCCCCCAGCCACTGGATGCTTAACTGTGCATTGAGACCCCCCCCCCCCCAGTGAGCACTCTGGGATAGAAAAATATTTTTCTACCCTCTTTCACATAATTTAAACTCTGTGATGGACACAACCCAATGTCAACAACCTGGAGGGTCGATAAGAGGAGGAAGCTTTTAGCTTTGTGTGCCCAATTTTTTTCTGCTGTTTGTAATTTCACTGCTTAAATTGCTGTTATTGAAGATGACTGTAATTTGCTGGGAGTTGCTTATTCTTGTTAGCAATTAGCAATAATAGAGTCATTTCTGGTATATGTAACGATAATCAGCCTAGATGCTTCATGTTGTATTTTAGCACTGAGAACACAGCCTCACAGTTAAAAACAGAGATAGATGGAAGATGTTTCTGGCAAGTCTGATCACAAACAAAACTCTCATCCAACTTCCAGCTGCTTTTCCTGATGAAAGTCACAGGTGGCCTGCAGTCTGACCCATAGATCACATCATGGATCAAAAGGCTGGGGTAGACTCCGGACGGAATGCCAGTCCAGCACTGGGCACAGGACAGAGGGACACGTCGGACAGGATGCCAGTCCAGCACTGGGCACAGGACAGAGGGACACGTCGGACGGGATGCCAGTCCAGCACTGGGCACAGGACAGAGGGACACGTCGGACGGGATGCCAGTCCACACAAAACCAAAGATTAAAACATACTTTATAAAATTTCCCTGCTGCGTTGTGACACCAGAAAGCAACGGTCTGACTCAAAGATTGTGGATAATACTTTTGTGTCCTTCTGATTATGCTATGTTTGACTTTCAGCTTAAGGACTGCTGGGGGCTGAATTATCCTGCCATAAATCATGTAGTAACAGAGAGTGCGAAAAATATCTTGATCAAACTGAAAATGATTTTGAACATTTAATTTTATATAAAGTTGATTTTTCATTCATTTATATTTTCAATCCTATTTATTTCAGGGGACACATCAAATTACTACTGTCTTCTTGTGACCTTCTGGGGGCTCTGAGTACGGCTCGTGGTTTTGTGTAGCTCAGGTTGAGAACCACTTATTTAGGGTTATCGATTAAAATGGCATAAAACCCCTGGAAAATAGTGTCATGCCATTATTCCTCCTTCAGAAAACTTTGCAGTTGGTACAATGCAGTCAGGCAGGTAATGTCCTGCTGGTTTCTGCCAAACCCAGACTGCCAGACAGAGAAGCGTGATGCAAACCTGACTATATGTTATTTACATGTTTGACAACTGGTAAAATAAGCGCACACTATGCCATGCAAGGCACCATCAACTGTGTATTCCTCATTATCTACATAAATATACAGAAATTCTGATATTGAACACTTTGTAGGTAACAAACTACATGAGCTGGATTATATTGAAGTAATGCATGCAGACTATGTGTTTCTTAATCACCTTAATTTCCTTAATTTAGAGCAGTGATTCTCAAACTTTTTGGTCCAAGTACCACCTTGGGTTAAACCAAAGCAGCCACACACGTAAAAATGGCACTGG
>JABFEA020000001.1:50812197-50824099 GCA_019775915.2 Cyphomyrus plagiostoma
GGTATGAGGATACACTCCCATTGGGTGTGGGACCTAATAGGTATGAGGATACACTCCCATTGGGTGTGGGACCTAATAGGTATGAGGATACACTCCCATTGGGTGTGGGACCTAATAGGTATGAGGATACACTCCCATTGGGTGTGGGACCTAATAGGTATGAGGATACACTCCCATTGGGTGTGGGACCTAATAGGTATGAGGATACACTCCCATTGGGTGTGGGACCTAATAGGTATGAGGATACACTCCCATTGGGTGAAGGAGCTGATAGAGTCTTCTGAAGGAAATGAATTAACATCGCTTGAATGTCTTTTTGGATGTTGTGAAATTTGCACTGAATTTACATTTAAATTTCCCTGTGATTTTACAGGATGATGTCAAATTATTATAAAAATATTATATTGTTGCCAGGAGAGTAAATGAAGCATAAGGCTTTCCCAAAATATATAATCCTCCAAGGTATTTAAATTTGCATTAGCAAAACAAAGGCTATTAAACCTGAGAGTATCTGTTGTTCATTTTCCATAGCAAAATCACAGATAAAGGTTAAGCACCTTTCATGACACTTGACAGGCATCGCAGGCTCATCATGACAACAACATGCGGTCGTTAACTCCCACACAGAGACAGTAAGAGCCAATCACATATCTCGGCTAGAGAGCTTTTTGTGATGCATTCTAGGATACAGTCTGTTCCTCTCATTCTCTTGGGGGGGGTTTCACTATCTCTATGTTAATTTCCCCTGTTTTCCCCCAAGCATCTAGGTGCTTTAAATAATTAATTATCTTCTAATTATTGTGGTGCAGCCCCATAACACAGTAACACACAACAGCTTGTGGCAGCACGGCTAAAACACAAAGTAAAACACCAGTTAGTCCAATATATCAAGATGGCAGCATTTTGATTAGAGTTAGACCTAGTCTCTATCCCATACTGTCAGAGATGGCAGCCTTCCCCAATTTGTCTCCCACTGCAGGCCTGGAGTTCATGTGAGTTCAAATATAATCTGAAATTAGGCTGCCGGAATATCAGCTTCTGGTTTCCACATCAAGGCCCATCATGTGAACATCCTTGTGAGTAAGTTCCTAGTGTGACTAATTTATACTCAATCCCTCCTCCATGTGCCAGCTCTACATATGGATAATTCTACGAGATAGATGAACTGAATGAACACAATATGAGAGAAGTAGCACTTACATATTGAGACTTGTCCACGGGAGCCACCGAGATGGTCTTGAGGTCATCCATGAGTGCAGCATCCAACTCCTGGGGGCCCACATTGGTGTGGACAACCCTGTCTTTCACGAAGATGCTGACAGCCCTCAGCATGAATGAAACAAACAGGTGCATGTGGATGTAGTTCCTGGTGCAGTGCAGACGCCTGAAGGGACAGGTGGGAAACAAGTAAGGGGACAGGTGAGGGACAGGTGGGGGACAGGCAGGGGACAAGTGGGAGATAGCTGGAGGAGATAGGTGGGAGACAGACAGGGGAACAGACAGGAGAGCAGGTGGGGACAGATAGAGGACATAGGCATGGGGGACAGGTGAGCTCAGAGAGCCAGAGAAGCTGGGACATGTGATATTGATATATCCATCCAGCCCCTCCTGCTGCAGGATGGCTCTGAAGGTGAGGGTAGTGCTGAGGGTGAAGCCTGACTGCCCAAACACATTTCTCTGTTGGACAAAAGCACCTACGTAAGTGAACAGAAAATGCCAAATCTAAGATGGGTTCATAATTAAGCCCTGAGAAACACCCCCTAAGAGAGGGGAAGAAGCTGGTGTTGCTACGGCTGGCCTGGAATCAGCCATTGGGTTTTACCGCATACGGGCTCCAGCAATTCCAGCTCGTGACGACGGCTACATGCTTAACTCAAGGGGGACAAAAAAAAAACACTCAATCCATATCTGTGCTGGCAGAAAGCGTTCCAAAATGCCTCGTCACTTTCCAAGGCGTTTGCCAGGCCGATTTTGCGCCCCCTCCCATCTCTCTTTCCTTCCCGCCTGCCCGTCCACCCTCTCTCTCACTTGCGCTCTCTTTCTTCAGTGCCAATTGGCACATTTGTTCCCAGAGACACAGAAGGGAGCCAGGCTTTCGGAATCCTGGATGGTTCTTATCTGACTCTCTGTGAAAAGTGCCAGACACCAGTATGCCCCTTCTCTATGCTGTGGGACATGTTTCCATCTCTGTTTGTTTGTCTGTCAGTTTTTCTTTTTTTCATATTACAAGGAAATATGCCTCGCGCAGACCAAGAAACAGCCCAGAAAATATAACTGTAATCTCAGCAGAAAGAAGAAAGACATACAAAAAAAAAATCAAACAGAAATCCGTTAACTACAAACTAACTCCGCGTCCCTTTTTTTGCCTAACTCAATATAAACTATATTAATGTAAACTAATCCACTTTAAGAGTTCTGCCAAAATGCAGTTGTCTCTCATTGCCAGACGTTGGTGTGCACTTCCAAGCTAAAGGGATTAAAAGGTAGATTAGACATTGCCCACACTTTCAAACCGCTGAAGGGATAAAGAGCAGTAGCTTTAGAGTGACCTGGCTTTATCTGTTGCGACTCAGTAGCACTTTACTTGACAGGGCACAAATAATTATGCTATTACTTATGTATTAATTAAGAACAAACCAAGTCTTGCGCACATACTGATTTCATGTTAAAACCTGTACAACATTATTGAATCCTCAAGTAATTATTATATGCTACAATATCTAATTCAGTAAACCCTTGCGATCTACTGAAGGAACAATTAATGACACATGACATACTAACTGCATGGTTATTCATCATTAATGAATCATGATACATGTTTTATTTCAAGTTGTGTGGATGATTCGTACTTCAGTTATTAGTAAGATTTTGCGCCCCGTCAAGTAAAGTGTTACCATCACAACAAGAAATCACCAGGGCAGGGTACTGATAGGAAGATATTTAAAATAAACAATATAAACAAAAACTGGAAAATCCCTCTTTATGAAAGTGCTGGTTGAGACAGGAATTGCGGTGGAATAGTTTGGGTACTTATGTAAATGGGGCCTTTGGTTCTACGAGAGGTTAACAGGTCAGTGGAGTAATAAAGAGCTTTAAAAAGTTGCTAATTTGAAATTGATTATGTTGATGCAGGAAGGGGGAACCGTCAAAAGAGCATTCTAGAAGACACTTTAATCTTCTGATTGTGCTTTTTTGGTGCCAGGGTCACGCCAGCGCCATACGCCTTCTGGTTTCCATAGCAACGTGTCTATTGCCTCGCTTGGAACAATTAGTCACCTGGGCTAATGAAAACGAGGGGACCTCTCCACATTAAACACCTACGATGCTGGGATCGGCAGCCAAGCTCACGACAGAATTGTTAGCAGGGGCTTTGTAGAGGGGGGGCATCCTTTACCTGAAGTAGCCAATGATGAATATGGCAACCAGGAGAGAGGTGAAGGACATGGCGTATCCGACGGTGTACATGGTGTAGAGCCGCTCGAAGAAGTCCTGCTAAGAGGGGTGTGAGAAGAAAAATACTAGGGCATCTGCAGAGCCCATTTTGAACAAAAGACCCCATCAGAATAGCCCAGGAGTTCCTACCTTACTGCTCTCATGTCCAGGCTGCAGGAACCGCACGCAATCAGAATAATTCGCCCATGGCCTATTGAGGCTCTCCACAGTCACCCAGGAACCGTTGGCATCACACTTCCTGTAGGCATGGCCTACATACAGACATACACATACCACAAAGCAGCGGCTGCCACTTAAGATCACTGTGAAGACACTATGGGATCAAAGGCAAGACCAAAAGACTTTGGCATCAGCATACCTTTGTGATCAAAGTCATAGATGTATGTGGGGCAGGGTACCTTGGTAACTGCCCCAGGAGAGCCCCGCGGCCAACAGATCAGGCCGTCCCAGCCTGGAGGGCAAAGGTCACCTACACAAATAAGGTCTCAGAGGTAATGACTCCGGAAAGCACCGTCACCTTTGATTTTGTCACAGTTTCCCTCAAACAGGAGTCAGACAGCTCTAAGCAGCTCATGGTCTAAGGTTGGAACCACTTTCCTGGTGACACCAGTTAGACAAAACGAAAATCACTAAGCTCTTACTTGCTTGCCACCCTTCCTTGTCTCCATATAAACCTTTTATAATCTGCTTCTTCAGGATAGTGGGGATCGTGTGCTGGACTGAACTTCCCCATAGAAACAAGTCATACCTCACAGAGTTAACTAACGTAACTGTCTCGATTAAAGATCAATATTTCACCTGCCCTATTGAAAACGCTCTGCTGCTAGACGAAAATATCTCCGCTCGTTAGGGTTCAGGATTGACTTTTTTTTAGCAGCTTAACCTGTTCTCTGGGTTCTGAGTCATTTAGCTTCGTTAATGCCGGCAACCAGAAATGTGGCCTCTAGGAAAGGGACGTCTGGAGTGTTTATCTAATGAGATACAGTCAAATTAATGAGGGGACCCTGTAGAGGGTGGCCCTCTCAAGGCAAGAGGCACCAACTTGTGGGGTGACTCACCGGTAGGGTGATCCAAGGACACGTTCTGGTGACACTGCAGCTTGACATCATATAGGAGGTACATCTGCTCCTGGGCCGTGATGCCCCCATCGGACGCCACCTGTGGTGGACGGTGATTGGATGATGACAGTGAAAGATCCACCTCAACAGTCATGTCCTGGTCACATGCACTGGAACATCCAGGTCATTTGATTGCCTACATATATAACAATTGGCTGAATGGTTGCTTACCTCATCACCAAGAAAGCCGATGTATACTGAACTGGAGGCACGTGACCAGGGTGAGCTGAACCCCACAGCAATTTTAATGCTTTACCAACAGCAGCAGTTCTAGACCATCTGAACCGGGGGGCTGGAAAAGTTATTTATGCAATTTTTTAGTTTTTACTGATGAGTCAATGTAACTGAGCATTGCCCCCTCCCTGTTTAGCAAAGATGAAGAATGGCTTACAAATGCCAATGCAGGCTGGTGGTAAGCTGTATACAGTACCAATAACTGAATCTTTTTTTCTCACACTTAATGTTTTAAATATAGTTGTGTTAAATCTTTTGACTAGCATGTTCACAAAAAGCCTGGATAGCATAAACAATGAGCTGAAGCCATGGTACTCTGCTCACCCAACTCCCATAAAATAAACTCAACTCTACAGTTACAATGCAATATCTGAGCCATTAAAATGATTTTAAAACTTCACCTCCGCTTTCCCTATACAGATGTCAAGTTTCCCCCATTTGCTTAATGTGTCTCACAAGGTGGTTTTCTGAAATGCCTCTGTATTATGTTGGGGGGGGGGCTCTTCTCCACACCTCAGTGTTGAACCTTTCAACTAAAAGACATCATCACATCCATTTTTTTTCCTGATAAAATTTCGTCATGTCATGTCATCGGAATTCTTTCATTTTCATACCTCCCATCATGTTGCCCGTTATGCCCCCACACAAATGCAGATGAGAGTGAAGCCTGGGGTCTGAGCACAGGGTCAGCCATTTACGTATCTAGCAGCCCTGGGTTAAGGGCCTTGCTCAAGGGCCCAACAAAGACTCCCAAGCATGGGATTTGAACCAACAACCTTCTGATCACAGGCCTAATTCACTAAGACATCCTTTTTAAAACTGGCAAAATTGTACCAATAAAATAAGAACCGTCTTTGAAGTGTTTTCCCTAAGCAAGGGTTCACCTTCAGTTGCAAAAGCAGTTAATAAGATAGTGCTTGTTAATCTGTCATCGGATATCATTTCTGACTACAGAGCCCAGCCGTAGTACTTTATGTGTGGATATGAATATGTGAATATGCGCCATTTACCTGTCAGAAGAGAATTTTTTTATCCCCAGCAATGCCTGTGATCTGAACTCAAGACAAACCCATATCAGAGATTACAGCTCTACCCTTGGAGCGATGCACGCTACGATTCACAAGCCTGCAGGCTCTCAATACTCCCATCAATCACCCAGAGGGCATCTTGACCCACAGCACATACAGGGACGCAACCCTGCAGGTGTACAGGAGAGAGGGAAATTGGCTGGGGGGGTATAGATGACTGGGAGGTAGTAGAGATGGCTTAGTGGGGTGGAGATGGTAGGGGAGGGTGAGGGGTGGCCAAGAGGGAGTGGAGATGGCTGAAATGGGGAGGAGATGGCCAGGAGGGAGTGGAGATGGTGCAGGGATGGGGTCTCTGGGGACCCATGGATCCACTTCTTCAGATGCTCACTCTCAGTTTCTGCACAGCAGGATGGAGACCCAGCTCACCCCTTCCTCAGACACCCCCAGGCTGCCAAACCCCATCATTATTTTCTGGCCTTCCATTGTATTGATATTTCTCACCTGGGAGAGAATTTTCTCTGGCATAATTGGGGACAGAGGCAGCTTGGAACTTGCTGGTCGATATCTGGGCACTTTATACCTTATGGACCATTTGTTCAAACTCTCAGCTTGATCTGCATACTCTGAGTGCTTCCTAAGTCCCCAGGCTATGAAATCTCAAACTGCTATTCCGGGTGCTCAGTAAGTGAAGGACCCCAACTTCACCCCTTCCCTCTCTTAGCTGATCAATCTAAGCAGCTCCCAGCGGCTGATAATTGCATGGTCTGAGTCATTCCCCGGCATGATTTTTGGTGCTTTGAGTTTGATCTGTTAATGTGCATGTCCACGTGAAAAGAACAGTCGCCCAAGTGAGACAAGTCGAACAAACCTTTGTTTGTTTTCCGTTAGCTCCTGGACATATGGAAGTTATAACAGCAGTTTAAATTCCCATAGGCTGCTGTTTGCTGTCCTTTAGGCATGGATTTAGGAATGAATTGAGAAAAGGGCTGATTGTGAAAGAAAGCAGGGCATTGCTTAAGAACATTGGCTTGTTATCTCTTAGTGAGGGCTTGGTGCTATGCTGCATTCCATTTGACCTGGAGGTCGGGGCTGGGAATGACGTCACACCTGAGTTAACCACATTCAAATATAATAAGTCAGAAGGCCATTTAGCAATGCCTGTTCTAACCAGGTTCATTGTTAGCCACTGTTAGCAATACCAATTGATATTACCGCATTACGTGGTATTTTGTGCAATCAAACACTACAGCAACATGTCCACAGATAACAGTTGGACAGTACTGTGTGTAACTGATTTAGTGAGTCATAAATAAGTGTTAATAAACAGTATATAGCTACAGCTTTCACTTCTGTTGATGAAAGGTGCAGCCATCTTGAATTATGAGGTTGGGGTTGTAGAGGTTTTACTGACCAGTCCGACTTCTGAAGGCGTTCCAGTTGAAATTTCTGACTAAGAACTCAGAAATTCTGAGTTCAAACAGACCCTGGAGTCATATGACTTAAGAATCATTTGCCCCTTTGGAGTAATAATTAACTGCAATGTACAAAGATTCACATTGTACTGTTATAAGTGAGGTAAATTACAGCACTGGTAATGGGATAAATTACTACATGAATAACCAGAGATAATATAGATTCATAATGATTGGACAGAAATACTACATTATCATCTTTATGTCTGCTGATAAGGTTGTGAGTCATACGTGCTGCACAAAAGCCTTGTGATTTTATAAACATGCTCCTTGTTCGAGGTGGACAGATTGAAAGTGCATTTTTACACTTTAACCGTTACCACAAAAAGGCACAGTATAAACTTCGTATATTACTAAAGCCATGTTTGCATGTGTTTAGTGGTGCTAATGAGTCCAATTTGGATAATGGAGAAAAGATATCTGTAAGGAGAAGAGGTCATGAATAAGGAGTGAAGGTAAGTGTTGGAGAGGATACGTCCGCACACATATACACACACTGATTGCCCGTTTTCACGTGTCATTATGTGCAACCCACATTTCCCAGCCCTGAGTCACCACTGCAGACTCGCATGGGGTAAACAGCCATTATTATACAAAGTATCAGGCCGATAAGCGGCTCCAAGCCTGTCGATGCTTGCAAACAATGTTGAGGTGTAATATTTGTTACACAGAAAAGGTCAGAGGCTTGTTCAGTAGCACCCGAATTATCTGCATGTTCGCATTCCTCACAATTCCCATATAGGCATCAGAACCCCTTTCTGTAAGTTACGTTTGGCAAACTTTTCAAATACCAAAGGTAACGTTGCTGGTAATGTTTACCAGCGAAGTAGAACACTGACAATAGCGATAAATGAAGCACAAAAATAATAACCGGTCGCCTCTTTCTTACCTGCGCTTCTGCTAAAGTCCAACACATGATGACTTTAGTAAAGTTACACAGCAAAGTCCTTTTCATAATTGTCGCTTCTGAATTCCCCCGCCCGCCGAAAGGTATTTATTATTAGAAACTACGTAGGGATGATCAGAAACTACTCGTTATCGCGGCTGAATAATTTTTCACGGAGGCATTTCGCAATTTCCAAAGCCCCATTTCCTTCCGTGTTGCTGACAACAGTTCCCAGTGAGATAATTTGAAATAATAATCCAAGAAAATGAAGCTTTTCTTCTTCAGGTGTTTCGGGGACGCACAAGAACGGGTTCAGTAGAATCGCAGTAACAAAGTTATCGATGCGACAGAAAGACACACCCAAAAAGAAAGACTACATGTAAAAAAATGTCACTCAGATTTGTGCAAACAGATTGCTGAAATGAAGTTTAAAAGCGAGCGATATGTCAGAAGTGTCGACGCACGCTGGGATCGCACAGCGGATACTTTGAATTGAATCGCTCGGAAGACGCGGCTGCGCTATGGCAGGACTGAGCTGTTCACCTTTCCATTTTCTCCCAAATAAAGAAGCTTTAAGAGCAGTATCATGTGCAGCAAACATTTGCGCAATGACCGCAAAGAATTACAGTATCATTTTGCGTATATAAAGGCTTGAAAATATTAGTGAAGAAGACACAAGTTGCACACAGTTATTCGGTTATAAACTGCTGACAGTTTTCTTTACTCCTGAGCACTGTATTTGAGATGCAGCAAACAAAGGTGCGTTTTACAAGTTGTTTCTCCTGAACTATCCAAGGTGCTGAAATAGTCTCTAGCCGAAGAGCGTATGAAATGCGTCTAGCCCCTGACTCCGCCAGCTGGACCATTACAGCTTCTTAAAAAGGAGCTTAGCTGGAAAGGAGAACTTGAAGCATACCTTATAGTTACTGCCACTTTTGCGCATTTCAGAAAGACTTTGAATAGTCTTCTGCAGAGATTCAAACCGTGAAGCTGTGTTAATTGCTCTGAATGAATGGGTTTAACGGAAATTAAAGCTTACTGATTTACCGCTCCATTTACCGCTCCATTTGTAGTCCAATTCAACTACAAATTATGCTGCATGAACCAATTGCAGTTATAATGCGTACCACATGCTTTCAAAAGGCATAATTTAAGTGCAGCCACTGGATTTTGTAAGCCTTAGTACCTATACTGTTTCTGAAACAAAGAGGACAAACAATAGCTTTCATATGCCCACCAGTTTATCTGGCACTCTTAGAAAAAGGGGTAAAAACCTGTACATTTGCTTGTCACTGGGGCTGTACCATCAAGGGTCTGCCAGTAATACCCTTAGCTATAGGTAATTGTACCTACATTTCTGTACCACTGATGGTACATTAGCACTGTTTGTACATTTGAGTTAATTTCTGTACTTTAAAAAGTACAATTACAAGGGTACATCCCTAGCGACACGCAAAGGTACTAATTTTTTAACCTTGATTGGCAGCTGTGTTTGTGATGACCGCGTGCGGGCGAGCGGGGAAGCAAGCGAGAGAGCCCTGAATACGATGAAAATGGGGTTTTATTTAGGTCTGACCGGTAGACCGGTGAGCACACAGCAAAACCACGTCAATGACAGACCTGGGGAAAACGGACTCAGACGCGTACTAAATACACAGGACAAGTCGAACATAACAGGCAACAAGTGATCACAATGAGGAAGTAACATGAGGTAACGAGGGGGGCGTGGCACACAGGAGGATCGGACGAGCAGGTCATGACAGTGTTTTTGTGTGGGAACCCAATAATAAAAATGTAAAATCATACAGCAATTCTAAGTATTTCAAAAACTATTCGCAAATTCCCATTGGGCCAAACACAGTAACCATACTACAATAACCATTCCTAACATGCAGCCAGATTCCCCATTATAAAGATTCACTATATGGACACAAGTATCGGGACACACCTCTTAATCTTTGAATTTAGATACAGTGATACCTCGGTTCTCGAACTTAATCCGTTCCGGACTCCGGATCGAATCCTAAAAAAATTCGAGTTCGGATCGAATTTTTCCCATAAGAAATAATGGAAAACCAATTAATTGGTTCCCGGCCCCCCAAAATTACACCAAAATATGCTTTTTTTAGCATTTGAACACAAAATGAAAAGGATAAAACAAGAAGAGCCTTTTTTCTTAATGGCTTCCAAAACAATAAAGATCTTACCCCAACATTACCCCTGTCCTGCCCTGATCGTCCGCTTCTTCCGTGTGCCACGCCCCTTCGTTAACCTCGTGTGGGACCCCCATGTGATCAGCTGTTTCTGGTTGTTGACATTAGTCCTCTGTATTAAGTCCACGTTTCAGTTTGTTTCCCCAGTCTGGTCATTGGGTGCGTTCCACTTTGCTTAAAGCGCTAGCTTAAAGCAACGCATTCTGATCCTGACGAAATGCATTACAGTTAGATGCATTGCGACCTCTCACCCGGCTGCACAAACCGGAACCGCCTCCGTGACGACACACCTTTGCCCCTGTTGGCTGAAGAGTTTAGTTACACGCATGACGTTTGTATCCCAGGCAGTTCCGATGAGTAATCAGCTATTTCCTCCGAATATCACGTAAAGCAGTGAGAACTAGTTTTCAGTTCATTTACCTGGTAAAATAATTTTTTAAAAAAATGACATAAATGCTCTAATAGTACACGTAAGTTAGTTGTTTATTTAATATTAATTACTGTAATGTTGCGCTGCTTTATTTGGTTAATCGTCCAGTCTGTGAAGAAGGCATTCAAGTAAGAATTGCATTGATTGTAGTATGACTCATTTCCTGGCTCATACAATTTATATTAGGTCAGCGTTCACGGTTCGACTTATGATATTCAGATCGAGTACTAGGTCAAACTGGTTTGTTCGAGTTTCAAGAAATTCTTGTTCTAGTGAGTTCGAGAACCGAGGTACGACTGTATTTCATTTAGACCCAGTGTCACAGTTGTATAAAATCAAGCACCTAGCCATATAGTCAGGTTTACAAATATTGCTTTAGGGACAACAGAGACTCAGCCATGAAGTGGCAGACCATGTAAAGTATCACAGTGTGGTCGCCAAGTGCTGAGGCACATAGTCTGGAAAAAAAGTCACTGTTGTCTCAATAACTGCAGAGTTCCAAACTTCCTCTGGCATTAACCCCAGCACAAAAACTGTGAGCCAGGAGCATCATGGAATGGGCTTGCATGGCCAAACAGCTGCATGCAAGCCTCACATCACCAAGTGCAATGTCAAGCGTTGGATGGAGTAGTGTAAAGCACGCCGACACTGGATTCTGGAGCACTGGAAATGTTTTCTGTGGAGTGATGAATCACGCTTCTCAGTCTGATGGACAAGTCTGGGTTTGGCAGATGCCAGGAGAACATTACCTGCCTGACTGCATTGTGCCAACTGTGATGTTTGGTGGAGGAGGGATAATGGTATGGGGTTGTTTTTCAGGGGTCGGGCTGGGCCCCTTTGTTATAGTGAAGGGAACTCTTAATGCTTCAGCATACCAAGACATTTTGGACAATTCTGTGCTTTTAACGTTCCAGCATGACCCACCAAGTATCTTTGTAACTAACATCCTAGTGCTTGCAGACTCAGATTTGCCGTCCTCTGCTCTCTGTCTCTGTTGCGTTGGCGGTGGTGCGTGCAGGGCGGACAAAGGGAATCCAGCCGAGAGTACAGGAAACGTGGTTTAATGCA
>JABFEA020000001.1:50840867-50857137 GCA_019775915.2 Cyphomyrus plagiostoma
GGTTTATTTAATATTAGTTACTGTAATGTTGCGCTGCTTTATTTGGTTAATCGTCCAGTCTGTGAAGAAGGCATTCACGTAAGAATTGCATTGCAGTATGACTCATGTCCTGGCCCGTATAATTTATATTAGGTCAGCGTTCACGGTTCGACTTATGATATTTAGATCGAGTACTAGGTCAAACTGGTTTGTTCGACTTTCAAGACATTCGAGTTCTAGTGAGTTCGAGAACCGAGGTACCACTGTATTTGTTTATCCAGTACAGTGTTTGAAACTGGACAATTTAAACAAAATCTTTTATTTATTCATAAAAAAATCTCTTCCTTAAACAATTTAATAGTTTTACAAATGAGCTTAAACCTAAAGCAAGACTTTCATATTCAAATACTGCCTTTATCTGATTTCAAATCACACAAATAATGCGAAGATAAAACACCATAACAACATATTTCTTGTTAAATGTCTTTCAAGGGGTGATTTGTTACCCTAATTGTGTCCCACTATATAGAATACAAGTCCAGACTACAAACTCGGCAGCAGCTTTACCAAAAAAGCTTGAACACAAACAGACAATAACGAGTTACGACTTACAAACATACACGCACACACACACACACACACACACTTTTTAAAATAACATCAACTATAGTGAATGATCTGTTTCGGGCATCTCCGTTTGGTGTGAAAATTCTTATGTATACTGAGATTTTGAACTGCAGAATGGGGTGAAAGATAGACGCTTGAGGGCTATTGTTAGGGTGTTGTTGCCAGTGTCTGTCAGTAGGTGGCAGCCAAGGCCGATTAGTGTTTTGTGTTGCGGACGTTATGTCAGTGTTTTGCTTTCTGCCAGTGCACTTTTGTTTTCAAGATCAACAGCTTGATAACCGAATATATCATGAAAAGCATTCAAATTATAAAACTAATAAGTACTGAACAACAGCAGTAATAATCACCAATATAGGCGCAAGAGAACTAAGCTCTGAAAGCATTTCGACACCGAATGGATCTTCACATCCTTTTGATGTGCTTCATCTTTTGTTTCGACTTCTATGTGTAAACAGTTTCAATGTATTTTGATATTATTCGGCGTAACTCATATTTATGTTGATTTTTAAACTACTTTACCTTGCGTTCCGTACTACAGCTCGATAACTTGACAACTCCCTTGACTCCCCTCCCCTGCGCTCCTCGCTTTTCGACAAGGGCGGGCATTGCGAGACGCGCCCTAAGTGCGTGCGCGCGCGCCCCCTGTGTGCTGCGACGCTCCGGAGCGCCGAGCTCATTCAGCCAGTCACTCGCGAGCCGCAGCCTCAAGGCAGCGCGTATTCTGCTTCTTTCGCTGTCTTCTGACTGGGTGGCGCTCAGGAGAATAACGAAGGAGACACGTTAACGGTAAGGGCTCCCCTGATCGCTGGGGGCCTATCTTATTTCTCTCATTTTCTTCTCATTTCGTAAAACGGGGTAAGACGGAATGCCGTGAGTCCCTTGCCCGTGTTCGCCGGCGGCCGTGCGAACGACAGCTGGGGTAGGGAAGTGCGCCGATTCCAACCGAGTCTCTTCGGAGGCTGACACATGTCCGGCTTTCCTGTTTTTATTCGTGGTGTTGCGTGGGGTCACGCGTACTGCGGGTCCCGTTAGCAAGTGCGCGGCAAGGTTCATTAAAAGGACAGACTTATTGCTGTTACACTAGCCGAGGGAGATCCGGCTGACAGGGGAACCAGTTAGCTGCCTAGCGTGTGATTCCCGACGGGACTTGTCGTCCTGGACGGCTGCGGGGGCACAAACAGGCACAAGCATCTAATAAACACCAGTAAACATTAATAAATAAATCGTGAGCCCCGGAGCTATAACAAAGACTGTAAGTTTCTAAATTGTAATTAGAATGAACGTCATGAATAAAGGTGCCTCCACCGCTGGTCCGGGGGCGGTGGTACTTAGGTAAGCGGAGTTAATTGCCGTTGATTGTGTTGTGGTTCGTGTGGCTGACTCCTGACTGCCGCCGGTCCGTGTTTACTGCACATTAACGCGTTACCGTCATGGCTGACTGCCCTTCGCTCCCCAGCTGTCTAGCGGGAGCCTTGAATTCACTTCAGTTTACGGGACACTTCATTAATTGCAGCCCGGCCGTGTGATCTGTCACGTTAAAATTCACCCGAGATGTGAATTTTCAAAATTAATAAAGAAGTGTAATATTAGTAAATGTTAAGTTATTTTTGGACATTCTGTTCTGTTGAATATTGACAGTGTTGTTGAGTATAATTCAAAATAGTTAATTTTAATCGAGCCTGCATTTGGTTGATGGTAGGTGCTTCTTAATCAGACTTTTGAACGTGCTTGGTCTTGTCTTTCTCAGAGACATTATCATTCGTGTAACAGGTTGCGGGTATGGCTAGGTGACGTTAGACTCTGAAAACTTGTTTTGCTGGTATTTTTTTTTTAAAATCAACAGTCAATACGAAAATTATTAGGAAACCCACTGTGGTGGTGGACGTGGGCTTGGGATCTCGTTCTAGTTGTACTCCATCCTGCTTCAGCTGCTTTCTGTGGTCCGATTCACCGTATGCTCTGTTTGCGGCTGCCAGCCTCTACGCAGAACAGCTTAATTAAGTACAGGAGATCAACACGCCCTACAGTGCCATTTTTTCTTTGTCCGTTCATCTCTTTTTGGTAATCTAAATGGAATCAATTATAGATCTACCGTATGTTTCTCATTGCTGGGGGGAGAGATCATTGTTGTTTACATAAATTTCTGTAGTTTTGTATGGTGTGTATATAATATATAATTTTAAAGTTTTTTTTTCCATTTTTTGGATGTCTTAAATTGGCCTCACACCTTATTACAGGTTATTAAATTTAGTTACAGCAGTCGCAGGTGGAGTATTTGAGATCTGCTGTTCATGACTTTAAGTGGGTAAAGGACTCCGTGTTGGTGTCTTTGTATAGTGCTTTCCAGTTGCTGGGAGTGCAAGTACATTCCGCATGAATGTAGGCAGAAGAGCTAGTCTTTATCATGTGTTTTTGTATCTTCCAGTGTATTTATTTTTTTGTTCAACCTTCTTATATGCCGTAAGTAATTTGTCATTAATCGAGACAACTGCTTACATTATCATTTGAAAGAAAATAATTTAGGCTGTTTACTTTTAAAAGATATTTATATATATTTTTGTTTTTGAGGTGACCACTTGAGGAAAGTTGGCACTGATGGGTATTATGACATAGTAGACTGTAGGCAGTCACAGGTGCTGCTGTTTGCCAATCTTTTTTTTGTGTAGAATCAGAATGAAATGTACAGTATAAACAGGTTTCTTTGAAATGTGGTTCAGTCCTTCTTTTGGTTGTCTCTGCACAACAATAGACAAATGATGTGGTCATCATGCAAATTTCTGCAATGATGTAAGAGATCAATGGCAGGGATATAGAGACTGAGAGTAAATTTAGGATGACTAAAATATGCTTGTTGCAGTTAAGTCTTTCAGAATGAGGAAAAAGGCTGGTGTTCATGGATTACTGTACTAGTATTGGACCTTTTAAAAACATGAGTGTGTTCAGGTCTTGCTGAAGGCTACGCAGTCCTCCTATTTAGAGAGAGAATAAGTGCAATATTCATTTTAATGTCTTAGATACTTTATTGAAAGTGTTTTTGAGAAAGGAATTACAGCTCATTAATCTGGCCTGCCATCTCTGGCAGTTGTAAAATATGTTTGTTGTAAAAAATGTATTATTCCACAAAGCAGAATTTTACCGTTAGCTGAATAACTTAAGTCAAATGTGAAAACTGTCCAATAGAAAGAGAGAGAATTGACTTTCCAGTTGGACAATTCTTACAGTTGGCTTAAGTTATCTGAAAAATTAAGAAATTCTGCTTTGTGGGCACCACACTGGTTATCACTATGATCAGTCCAGTGATTTAAGTAGAGATGGGCCGATCCACAATTTTTCAGTTCCGATCCGATTCCGATACAAAACTGCCGAGACTACATACATATTCTTATACAAGAGCTCTTTTTACTTTATTATAATAAATGTATACTTTATATATTATTAGTGTTTTTTAGAACTAGTAAATACAAATGGGAAAAAATGTATGCCAAAAAATCTTTAGGTTACTAGTAACATACATAATGCAGTGTTCCTCCTTTTTTGTTTTAAGCATTTATGAGGCATGTTGCAGTTCAATATGGATATCTTCCAAGCACGTATACGCAAGTGGCAAATTCTTAAAATGGCATATAATTTTTCTCCCATTGGTAACAGCATCACTTGCACTTCATTGTGATAGCAGCCTTTCATGTATCTCAAGCTGCAGTGAGTGCACAAAACAGCCCAAGCTAGCAACCCCCAAATCATCCATTGCTTTTTTTTCCCCTATTACTCATGTTGTCTCACACAATTGCATGTGCATTGTTTAGTGGGATTTTCCTTCTCTCATAACTTTTTTACAAAGATTGCAAATTGTTCTGCTAGTAGCTGCTAAAAGCATAAAATGCTTCCAGATTGTCACCATCTTATCTGATGTTCTTGGGATCCTCGTTCTATGAAGGGTATGCACGTGATGTCACGGCAGGGGGACGTCACTGCGCACACACCCACTGAGTGGCAGAAAAACCAAGAGGCAGCATTAGCGTTCAACTTGACTGCCGCAAAGGACATTTCAAAAATGGGAAAGAGCTGCCCTGTGACTGATTGTACAAATTTATTTAACGAGAAATAGTAACTATCTTTTTATAGACTGCTGAAAACTAAATAAGTATCGGATGTGGATCGGTCACATATGGCTAATACCCGATCCGTTTAATAGGTCTGGATTGGTGCCGATACTGATTTGAATATCTGATTGGTGCATCTCTAGTTTTAAGCTGGACTGTTTATGTTAAAGAGCTAAATTAGCCTGCTAAGCATAATCGAGCAAGTGTTCCGGTTATTTAGGCTGTACTGACTGGGTTGCCGTTTGGACTGAATGGCTCCCCAGTCAAGCAAGGCCCCGTAGACCCCAGTTCTGGAGGTGCATAGATGGTCTTTCTTCTCGAATGAAGAGCTTGTTTCTGGCCCAGGTGCCTGAGCTGCCATCCTGGGGGGATTAGGAATGTAGTGCAAAGTGTGTGCTTTTCCTCAGCCTGGACGATGGTGGAGTTCATGAGCGAGCCTGTCAGGAGACAACGGAGGGCTTGTGGTGGGCTTGTATGGCACATGGTTTCCGACTTGCGTTGCAGCTGGCGTTTCTCAACATTTTGAAACAGGGCTTCAGCAGACATGCCCTGGGCAGAGCTTTGTGAGATAGCGAGTCTTGTACCATACTCTGGTTTGCTTCCACCCACTTCTATTAATGTGCTGTTTTACCTTGAAAATTACATTGACCTTACCTTTGGTACGTGACTCACAGATAAGCTACCATCACATAAGCAACGTGGTCACGTCAGGTGTCAGCAGTGAGTGAGATGTGATTGAAATTTAATTACCTCATACATTTTCTGAATCCTGCTGTCATTTTCTTGCTTCTTCCTTCCTTCCTCATCCATGGAAATGTTGGAAATGTCATTTTTGCAATGTTCGTAGCAACAGCTGAATTAGACTTGTCCAAGGTCAGGAAGCGGTTCAGGTTGGTAGTGGCTAAGCGCTTTCTGCCCTGGGCTAAGGATGTATGTTAACTTATACAGTTGCTGTTGCAGAACTTTTTAGAAGGTCAAGCAAATATTGTTTTTTAATGTCATCAAGGGAGTTTGCCCTTGATGCTGGGGGGAGAGATACATCCAAAAAAAACTGTCCAGCACAGTGACATCTTAGCTTGGATCAAAAGTTGCCGCAAGCCTTTTAGTACGGATCAATATGCAGTTCTGTGTTACAATGTACTTGGAATTTTAAATCTTCAAGACACAGAAAAGAATTACATGTTTTTTTTTTTCCTTTATTCAAATAAATTGTGTACTATGATTTGTATGGCTTCTATGCAAGGAAATGTGGGGCGCTCTGTTAAGTCTTGGGATTTTCACTTAAAGTGTTCACTCTGATGCATGTTTGATACCTTGCCACTTCTGTTGCTGTGCCTGGGGGTCTCCTCAAGAACGAGATGTGTGACTGGACTGCAGCCAGTGTGTACTGCAGTTGTGGGCGATACTGCAGTCTCAGGAATTACTGAGAGAGGTTTTTATGGTTCCCAAATGGATCCTGTGAAATAATCAGCTGTGTAAATGACGATTAATTCTTTTTTGAATTATAAACAAACAATAATAATCATCTAGACAGTGAAATGCTTTATGTATCATACTAATAATATCCAATTTAGCTTCTCTTTTAATCCTAAATCACTTTATATAATTTTAATAATTCAACCACTCCATTGTGTTAGGCATGAGGCATAAGTAGGGCTGGGTGATGTGATATATCAATATTAAATTGCTCATGCGCAATAACCACCAGGGCTTCAGATGACAGGAGATGCATTTGGCCGGATGCCACCTTTTCTGTGTTATATGGATGTTTATTTATGCCAATAATTTGGTACGGAGATTAGTAGTATATCTTAAATATTAATGAGATGCGTTTTGTGATACCCAAAAGTTAGTAATCTGTATAAACTTTATGTTTATTCAATTCGATCCGCAGAGCACACCATATGATACTGTTTTGGTATACCATGGTTTGGTTGTGGTGAAGAAAAGCAGCTGCGACAACCCTTAAAAGAGGAGATCTTGTGAATAAACAAGGTAAAACGACGTCGGCGGTGTGATGGTACTTTTTGAGGTTTGAAGTCTAACACGACTGTTAAACATAAGGATATGCTGTATTTATACTGATACTGACTTTTGGGCGTCATACAATGCCTCATTAATATTTTAGGTGTGCTACTAATCTGCTTAACAAATTGTGAGTGTAAATAAATGTCCGTATAGCACCGAAAAGCTGGCGCCTGGCCAAATGTTTTGCCTGTTATCTGAAGCTCTGGAGATATATTGCATCGCGCATGTGCAATATATATGGTCCAGAAGTATTAATTCTTGAATGGTTAATGGTCATAACATCAGAATGAAATGTTAATGGTAAATAGAAGCTACCAGAAATAACAAACATCGAGTCATGTTTCTTAAATTGTCTAAATATCCGATTCAGCTGTTCCTTTGGGCATTCATTTCCAATACTTAATTTTGATGGCACACCCTCTCCTGCCTGAGATCAGCTGTGTGCTTTGTCTGTGTGTTCACATTTCCCTGATGTGATGTACACAGTCTATGGGAAATGAAGATGGACACAAAGGACACAGCAGAAAGCTGAGCAGAAAAGGCAGGACTCTGACCCCCAGATAGTTTCCTGTGAAAACCTGCTCAGCTTTTATGATGTTTAAGCAGTGTTTTTGGTTCTTGGAAGAGGCAGGCCAGATTATCCCAAGATAATTTAAGATAACTTGGCTAGTGTCAATAATGCTTTCAGCTTCGGTTAAATAGTAATCTGCAGGGACTGCAGTAAAACCTTTCAGAATATTGTACACATCCAAGCAGTGATATGAAAATGTTCTTGGAAGGTATCCCAATATCCTCAGGATGGGGACTCATTACAGGTTCTTCTGTTAGATTGAGTCGGACTTTGGCTTTATATGCAGAATTACTTTATGGCATTTATACACCTAGAGTAGTAAAGTCTGTAGTGTGGTTTGAATCTTACAGTTTAAACAGTTATAAAGCTTGCTTCTTCCCAGCAAGTAGCAGGACTGGCTCATGTGATAGGCAGGTAGTGGGCAAATCTGACAAGCCCATGCTGATTCTGATCAGGTGACATTTTGGGAAAGGTGTCCATTGTGGGCTGTGACTCAAGTAACCCAGCTAGTCAGGTCTTCAGAGGGCCTGTTTGTTAGAAGCTTTGGGAGGATGCATAGAGCTTTAATGGCGGTATGTTCTTTATGATAAATGGACTGACATAGAGATTAAAGACTCTTAATATGAAGGTCGCCAGTTTAAGTCCCAGGATTTGCTCTGCTTTGGTACCCCTTAGCACAGTATGAATTTCTCTGGTAAAATATCCAGCTATTTTAGTAAGTTAAAAAACATCTAATTTGCTAGCTAAATCTGTAAATGCAGATGTGGGGATATGCATTGTTGCCTTTTCATTTTGCTGGATGTTGAGACCTTTTGTATTTCATCGTTTTTGAAGGCTGAATTCAAAACTCTTGTTCCATTCTACTTATGGCACTTAACCCCTGTTATTCAAACAGGCTGCTGATGTGTGGGCTGGCTATATGAGTATGGCCTGGTCTGGGTCAGTCCAAGTTTCCTAAACTTGTGTTTCAGCCACTTGTGGAGGTTGGGATCGTGAGATGCAAAATAAAGGCGACACCTCTTATATATGGAATTAAGAACTTAGGCTTTTTTTGGATAACGCAGACAAATCTAGTATTTATGTGAAATAATGATACTTTTCCATGAAGAATCTATGTTTGTCACCTAGCATTAGGGACAGGGTTAGGTCCATGTGGCGTTACAGGAAGGCCCACATGACCTCTCTGGTTGCAGCCATCTAGCTTCCCCAGAGCTTGTCTAACCGGAAATTCATGCACATATTGAGAATTGATAAATGTGAAACCTGGAGTTGGTGTCTTTCTGCAGCTTTTTTTTTTTCTTTTTCGCATTTACTTTTAATGGGCTACAGACATCCATATGAACAAATATTTTAGCTTCACACTTCAGGTTCGATATTTTGTTCAAGACTCCCGCATTTGGAACTTGAACCAGCGATTTTATAGTCCAGAATTCATGACACTTTACTTCCCGCTACAGAAAGCAGGCAGCAGGTTTGTCTGGTGGGCCTGTAGCAATGGACAGCAATGTGGGCATGCATGCATTCATTCATTCATTCATTCATTCATTTTTGGAAGTTGGAGCACCTTTTTACTGGCTGTCCACTCAGTCACTCAGTCAGTATTTCTTGTTAACTTATCCTGGTTTCGATTATCTCTCTCCGAGTCGCAACTTGGATAAAAAAGTCATGAAAAATGCCACTTCCTGTTGGAAACACGCCCCCTTTCTGACGTTGATGTCGGACAGAACGTTGTTGTCCGAGATTCCCCTGTGACATCATTTCAACTTGGCGGCTTACACAGTCAACAGTAATTCTATTTTATAAATATTTGCATTTATTTTGTTAAATGTATTAATAATTATAAATGTAATTGCACATGTTGGATTTCGAGAATACTATTTCGTGACTGTAAATGGTATCCTAGCATGCAGTATTAGATTATTGTTAGTGTCTTTTGTTTGTTTGCCTCTTGATAAAAGAATATCGTTATGGATCTACTAAAATATTATAAAGCTTTTAATGTGGTTTGTCTAGTTTGTTTTTCTTGTTAGTCTCTTGGAAAAAACAATCTCACTTCAAATCTGCTAAAATATAAAGCAACAACAGCATGTTCATGGAGACAGCCATGTTTGTTCCGAGATGTGTAGCTCGAACGAGAGATTGGTCGGATGTGATGTCACGCACCTCAGAATTTACGACTTCGGAGAGATAATCGAATGCACCATTAGGACAGACCTTTTTGAATGTGCCCAGCAAGAGGTTATAATAATCCAATAACACGTTTGTTATAATATCAAGCTAAATGTGTTATTTTTTTTTAATAGTGGCTAATAAAAACACATTTTATTGATGCAAACACTAGCCATCACAGTAAGGGTGAACAGGGAAAAAAACTGATATATACCATGAAACGGCCACAATTTTAATTACCATGATAAAAAATTTTGGTTATACCGCCCAGCATTAGGACAGACCTTTTTGAATGGGCACAGCAAGAGGTCGACCCCTTTCTCTCGAAGGGAATGGCTGCTAAAATACAACACACTGAGAATGAGGCTCGTTTGGCAGATTGACCCAAGACAAAGACAGAAAAGCTTATGTCAGACTGTGTGTCAGGCCTACATCCTTGACTTTTAATCTTATGACTCCAGCTGCCCTCTGGCCTCTGTTTGGCTTTCCTAGGCTCCCAGGGCCTTATCAGCTCTGTAAATACCGGAAGCTCAAAAGTTGTAGTTTTCTGGGCACCACTCCGCACCTGCCAGATGAATCGTGCTCTGTGCTCCTCTGCATGTAAATTCTCTAAAGCTGTTCTGCATGCGTTTGGTAGATAAATGACGTTGAGGTGTAATATGTCTTTGTCCTGGGTCATAGTGCACTTTGGTTAACTTGTTTTCGAAACCTGACTCCATCCAGAACATGGAGGCTTTGTGTGTTTGGAATATTGATAAAGAAAACTTTTATTTTTACCTTCTCCCCCCTCTAGATGATTGAAATGTGAGGACATAGTTCTGCTGTGCTTGTTCTTCTCTTAGCCTATTCGATTCTGAACCTGTCCAGTCTTGCAGAGTGGGCCTCCCCCATTCCTGACTTGTCTAACATGATACTAGAACTTTCATTCCCCTTGTTTCACTGCCTTTTCTCAGGTAAAGTACCTCAAATTGTCTGGCCAAAAATATTCCTGCAATCACGCATTCCAGTCCACTAGAGTATAGGACTGAGTAATATGGTGTATATTAATATTTTAAAAATTTGCCCTGATTCGCTAGTGGATTGTTCTTTTTTGTTATCCTGAGCCTCACAGTCAGTGGATTTCTGAGTTTCTGCTGGTGTCTTTCCTGTCCTACATCAAGGGCTTTGGTTGAACCTGTAGCCCCTGGTCATACACTGAAAAACAGAAAGGCACTGAAAGATGCAGTCGGTGTGGGCTGATAATTAAATGTTGAGACCCATGCTTATCTCACATAAACCTCATAAAAATTCCAGTCCTTGCTTGCGTTGGTGGTGGCTGGTGTTGAGGGGTTCAGACCGGATTCAATGTTGTGAAGCTTTGATCTGCATGTACTGAAATGGCTGGGATGTTGCACTGTAAGCAGACTGTATACAGGTGGAAAAAGACGGAAAACCGCATTTGATCTGCAGGTTGATTGCAGACAGAACTTGTAACATTCTTGCAGGTTGTTATGAAACTGAGAAACGTACTAACGAGTGAACAGATACATAAATGTACTTCTAGCAAGCATCTGCCTTTTTTCTTGGGGTGTGAATGTTTGGTTAAATTTTTATATGAAACGCCTACAAGCAGTTTTTATAGCATTACATTATGCATTACAACTGCCTGGACCAGGGTTCACCTATTTAAATATTAGAAAGGTGTCAGTCAGTTGGTTGGTCTGATTAGTTAATATTTGTTCTAAATTATTTTATTTTAGCTATAGGAGTCCCCCTTCAGTATATGGACAGCCTAAGGGTAGAAGCTTGTGTTCAATCTCTTGGTTTTAGAATCCAGGCTGCAGTAGCGCCTGTCTGACTGCAGCAGTGAAAAGAGGCTATTGTTGGAGTGTGTCAGATCATTTTTTACATGTTGTCCTTGCACTGCTTCCTGTGGGTGGCTTGCAGGTAAGGGAGAGCACTACACCCGCTTCAACATCCAAGTTAACGCACCACCCTGCACAGGGCTGTACTGTCCTGCTTGGTGCGGTTCCCAAACCAGGGGGCGATGCTCCCAATCAGGATGCTTGCGGTGGTGAATATATATAATATTAGAGGAAAAGCTTTAATATGCACAACTTGAAGCTTTAAAATCCATCAACCTCTGTCAGTAAAGGTTTGCTGGGGAAATGAGTTTGGGGGCCATCATCAAATCCGCATCAGCGGGCTGGGCGTGTGATTTCTAAAAACCACCAGTGTCTGGCCATTCCATAAGTCATTGAGGTTCAGGTGTCCATAAGCTTTAGATGTTGGCTACCACTTCCCTCCCTCAATGTGTAGTAACCTCCCTGACTGAGCCATATAGGAGCTAAAACTCAGAAAATGCAGGTCGCAGATTTATGCACAGCAATGAATTGTGGGTTTGTACTGCCATGCTCCTTTTGTTATGGGTCCAAAACTTCGGCCATGAACATGCCAGAGGGTGACTTTATTAAGGTGACCTGGTTACCACATTTGGTCATCTCACTGTGACATTCATTGCTTGGTTTCAACACCTAGAGGCTCAGTGTTATGGTTATACCTTTACTGTTGTCGTCCTTTTTTTTGCAGTTAAATGTTGGCAGCTGTGTTTGAGTCTCCATGATGGATATCAGCGTTCTGTGATCTTGCTGTAGAGAAGGGGCACTAAATTGAAAGAAAGATTTAAATTGAAAAAAGACAATTTAAATTTGCAACCTATCATGGCTAGCTTTGTGCTGGAGGAAGAACAGGTCCTATAAAAGGCAGCTCTGACCTATTTATGAAGGTGATGGTGTCACAGTAAGTGGAGGGCTATATGCCCCATTCCCCCTGCATGTTCGTTATTTTTCTGGAATAGTGCTGGTTAGCCTAGTTAGGTCCAGTAACCCATGCATAAGCCATAAGAAGCTCTGCTATTTTTAATCGTGGACATAGCAGTGCTAATTTTTTTTCTGGAACCTTCTTTTTCAGCCTGCTGGGATTCTCTTACCTGACGACCTAATTTTTCTAATTCTATATTCATCCAAATCATGACTCAGGTGTATCAGCTGTTTTATCCAGCATCTGTCGATGTTCTTGACCAGTTTCTCTTTGCTGTCTGTTATGCACTGCTGTCTGTCAGCAGTCTGCAGTGCCAGGGAAGTGGGTGCGCGTTTCAGCTGGTTGGACACCGAGCCTGATTCCCTCGACATTGTGTGCAGGCGCATGTGTGTCTGTGCGTGTGTGTGTGCAGGCATTTTTGTTAATAATACATTGTGGGGACCAAATTTCCTTAAAATGTGATTTAAAAACCTGTAACTTATTAACTTGTAGGGACATTTTTTGGTACCCATGCGGAAACATCAGTCGCCTATACTGCGAAGCAGAGTTACTGGCCTATTGGAGTAACTTGTCAGATTTAAGGTGGTTTGGTCGAAATGTGAACGAATATGAAGTCCATTTAAACTGTGGTACCTAAAATCCGACAAGTTACCCTGATAAGCCAGTAACCCCGCTTCGTAGTACAGGGCACAGTTTTATAAAAATCTGTAACTGTAATCAAAAACTAAATGCCAAAAGTCCTGTATTTTGTTTGGTTACTTATGATTAAGGTTAGAGCTGGGTACAGGTTAAAGTGATTAGCTTACGCCCACAGAAATAAATGGAGTGTCTCCATAAAGATATGAATATGTGTATGTGTTTCCATGCACGACACTTGCCTCCTAACAAACCTCTGTAACAGGTCCCGTTTTAGGCCACACTGTTTCTAAGTCTTTCTAACTCTAGGTTGTTCGTCCCCTGCATTCTCAGGAGGGCTCTTTGGAAGTTTCACACTGGCTATATTTGTCATTCTTTAAATCAACACAGCACTGCTAAAGTTTTTCTTTCTTTCTTTCTTCTGTTTTTCTAAGATATAAACAGGCAGGTATTTCTGAATTTTTTTCATGCCCTGGCAGGCCTTATAAGATGTTTATCGGGGTGGAACAGAGTTGCTGTTGGGTAAGGATGTCGTTATGGTTCTTCTAGAGAAGTCCTGCGGTCGCCGTGTTCCTCCTGCCAGCTGCCTGTTTATGGTTCCATTACACACAGCCAGTCACCCGGGAGCTCCTCTGCCTGTCACAGTATAGCCACTGTAGCCAGCAGCACCCACATGGTTTCTATCTACCTCATTTCATAATTTCTCTTTCTGCATCAATGGTGTTTTTATTTTTGCAGATTTTCTGTGCCTCCGCTCACCCCCCTCCCCACTTTCTTGGTGCATTCGACCTTCGTCATCACATGACAGTGCAGTCCTATCAGTGGGGCTCTTTGAGGAAGCCACATCTTTTTGCGAAAGCCACAAACGAGACAGGAGGGTCACACATTTTAGTTCCCTACTGCCAGCAGAAGACTGGGTGATGGTTCAGGTCTATGGTGTATAGAAGAACTTTTATATTGCTGGGTAGGTTGGGTACCTGACCCTGTCTGAACAATCTAGACTGAATTTGCATTGTTTATTTAGCAGACACTTTTTTATCCAAAGCAACGTACCATTGAAAAAGTAGGGTCAGCTAGTCTCTGGGGTAACTGAGGTTTAAGGGTCTTGCCCAATGGTGAAATCATTTGCTGACTCTGGGATTTGAACCTTGCAATCATAGGCCCAGTGTACTAACCCACTGAGCCACACGCTGACTTTTAATCAAGGCCTTTGTGCAGCTGTATGTAGGTTTTTTTTTTTTTTCTCCCTGGGGAAAACTAGGCAGAGGGTTTGTAGTTAATTGCAGTTGGTGTTGCAGGACTTGATTGTCTTGCTAGGGCCGCGACTTCCTCTTAGGTGATACACTGATTGGCCTGGCCCACTTCTACTGTGCTAACATGCATTAGTAGTGTAACTTTAAAGCAGTCATTCTTCACTTTATGTTACGCAGATTGTGTCTCCCTGCCACCCCCATTGAAGTCAGGCTTCTGAATAATGGTGTCCATTAAACAGGGCTCTATGCTAACTTTTTCGTTTTCAAGGAGCACTTGTGCTCCTGAGTTAAAAAAAAAACTTAGGAGCACAGACAAAAATTTGGGTGCACAGTCTATTCTGTTTTTTAAGAACTCAAACCAGTGCACCTAAACTTTCTTACATGTTCGCACATCAACTTTTTACTCGCATATATGCACTGTAGAGCCCTACTAATTGTATACATATGTATACTAATAATATTGTGTCATTCTTAAAGTTCATCAGTCCACAGGGAATAATTTTATTAACAGTATCAGTGTTTCCCATAGGTTTACAGCTTTTGGGGGGGGGGGGGGATTCATGATTTTTATGTGTTTCTTTTAAAGACAGCAGTCTGTCCGCTGGTGAGAGTGAGCTCACCTGTGTGTGTGTGCGCATTGGGGCAGAACTCCAGCATGTGTGATACAGAGAGCAGAGGAGAATTGTAAACATGTGACCGTGTAGAGACAAAAACGACAAGCTGTTGTGTAAATAAGATAAATAACACAAAGCTATTTAGTTTGTTTAATAAAAGGACAATGTATAGACCTGTTCTATAGGAAAGGTGACCTTAAATGACTTCTGTTGAGATCTGGCTCTATATAGAAAATAAAATAAAATTAAATTGATTGACCTTCAAGGGGGGGTGGGAGGTGCCCCCCTAATGTAATGGTAGGGGAATCACTGAGTATACAAACATGCACCCAGGTCATAAAACAAGTACACATACGTACGTGGTATTTCTGAGATAATTTTAAATGTAAGCCGTGTTAAGTGATAGCCAGTACCACCATTGTGTGCTGTGGACGCACTAGACAGGAAAATGGATTTTTATTTTTTGTCATTGTGGATAGAGAGCAAAGGGAGTAGCAGTCCTAAGTGCCAATGGGTGGAGGATCTAGACAAACAAGGAAGTAGGTCAGTAGCATGTTAGTCTGTAGTAGATAGTTACCTTTGAGTCCATTAAGTGGGTTAAAACATTAAGCCTGTAAGTCACTTTGGGGGGATATTCACATCACAGTCTGCTTAAACAAACAGATGCAATCTTTCAGCACAGTACGTTTCTGTGTATTTAACATGTAATAGCCGTTGGGCGGCTCTGTCCATGCAGCTTCCTGTCTGTCGCTTCCTCAGGAGCTCTATGGAAATACTCTTGAACCTTCCCCCACTTGCTGATAAGTGTGGAAAAGGAGGCTAGTTTGGGTGTTGAGTTGTACAGGCAGGCTTATCTGCCCCTCCCGCCTCTACAGCTGCCGCATCCCTGTAACCTTGCCCCTGTGACCTCGACCCTGTCAAGGCAGCACAAATGCCTCAGACTTGTGGAAAGGGGAGCCGTGGCCTTACCTCCTGCTACCAGAGGTCGTTCAGACTTTGTAGGCCTCTAGTCAGGTGACAATGTGACTGTTACACAGAGATTGGGGGGAGGGAGGGTGATTAGCAGTCCCCACCCCATCTCTCTCCTGTAGGTACACTACAGCCCAGAAGTTTGGGCCCAACCTTGGATTTAAAAAAAAAAAAATAAATGATACACTGCAATGTCAAACATTTGCTACAAGGAAATATTAGAAATACTTAGAAATAGTAAAAGTTTGAAAAAGCACTGTATTGTTCATTTAAAAAAAAAAAAAAATATATATATATATATATATATATGTATGTATGTATGTATGTATGTATGTATGTGTTGCACCCGCCGATACAATCACGGACTCAGATATGCGAGAACGGGGGGTTTTATTGAGAGGAGAGCAAAGGAAAGCAAGCCAGCTCCCGGTGGGAGAGGAGCGGGTCCGGCTCTCTCTCTCTCCTGGGCAGGCGGGTGCGTTGAGCCGGTTAGCAGGGAGGGGAGCAGGCGAGGTGTCCGGAGGG
>JABFEA020000001.1:50864162-50888826 GCA_019775915.2 Cyphomyrus plagiostoma
ACACACACACACACACACACACACACACACACACACACACACATACACACACACACACACACACACACACACACACAGCTACGCCTGGGTAGAATCTGTGTGTGACCTTTTTATGACTTTGCACCAAAACGCCCCAGCATTGATTCAGGACTGCGGATGGAACTCCATCCGTTCTCTGGATGTTGAGTTGGCTGTGTGTCCCAGATGCCTCTGAGCCATGAGGGTCGTTGTCGGGGTTGTAACCCTCTGCGGATGGCGGTGTCACCCTGGCATGCGTCTCTGGTGAGCTTTTCCAAATTACCCCAGTCTGCCCCTGGGGGGCTTTCCTTGGGCTGTCACACGGGGGAAGCATCAACCCAACCTCTTTGCTGGCAAGCTTTTTATGATCGGAACACAACCTCACCCCCCAACTGTGAGCTCGCGGTGTGAAAATGTGCCCAGCCCCTGTTTCCTGACAGGCTGGCTTCCGCTCGTCTTGTTGTGGCAGACAGATTCACACCTGCACCTCGCAGGTTCTTATTACGATGATGTGAACCGTCCAGAGTAATGTAGTGGTGCGCAAACCTAGACATGGGTATGCACGGCTCCATCCAGGCGGAATGTTCCCGTAATTTGTGGTGTCAGTTGTTGGGCGAGACTCTGTTTACTTCTCACCAGAAGGTCGAACTAAGCTTCTTGACCATGATTTGACCATTTGATCAGGAAGCTAACATGATCCTCATCTGTTATCCCCCTGTATATGTATCTCTCAGACCTAAAGAAGACCCTGGCCGTGCTTCTGGACAACATCCTGTTGAGGCTGGGGAAGCTGGAGTCCAAGGTTGATGTGGTCATCTTCAACGCAACGGGCAACCTCACCAATGGGACGGCCGCCGTGGCCACAGCCTCCAGCACAGGCAATGCTGACAAGGTCAACGTGGCAGGTGGGTGGCACTGGGGAGGCACTCGGGAGCCCGTGGGACGCCGCCCCATGGACTGTTTTGGTGGAACCTCAGGGCACGTCCTAGAAACGGTCACCTAGAAACGAGCGACAGTCTCACGGGATTGGAGCGCCTCGGCTGCTTGGTCTCATAACACTTCAAGCTGAACGATTCCAGCAGATAATGGGCCAAATAACCCACATCTCCACTGTCTTCAATCCCATACCAGCCCCCTCACTCCCCGCCCTCTGCTTTTGTGCAGCAGAAGGCAGCTGCACGTCCTCTCCCTGCAATTGCAAATAAATATCCCAGAAATCAATGCTGCCAAAAACCAGGCTAGCGAGGCCTGCTAGCGCTTCCCTGCTGGCCAGCAGAAACTCTGCCTTGGTAAGATATGAAGCCACTTGCGGTGCCCTGGCAGCAGCGTGGCCCTTACCGGCTACGGCGGCACTTCCTCCTCCAGATTAACAGGCACCTAATGTGCGGCGGCAGCATTCTGCCTGGAGATGAGCGAGTGCGGTGTGAAGAATGATCAGTGGCGGCACCCTGAGGACAGGGCAGGGGGTGACAGGAAGTGGTCCCGGCAGGGGGAGGCCTGTGGTTTTGGTTCTGATCGGCATAGTCTCCGAGGTCTGCTATTTCATGTGTTTTTCTTTGTTTTTTTTATTCTGGGTCTCAGGGTAGAGCCTATCTGACGCTGGGGATGGGATTTAAGGTGTTCATTGGCGTGATATAGGGCATGATATAGACCTCCCTTATCCACAATCAGCCAGGATTCAGCACAAGGCTCTTTACTGATATTTTTCTCTGCCTCCTATTGCAAATTGCGAGGACCTGCTCACCCCCCCACGACCCACAGCCCCCCCACTCCTTACAGGGTGCCCACACCATGACCCGCAGTCTTGCTCTTCATTACTTTCTATTTTTTTTTTTCCAGCTGTGTTATTTTTTTCCTGCTAATTCCCCCTCCCTCTCCAAGATGATAAAATGAGAATTAGGATATCAAGTTCAAATGAACTTCCGTTGCGGGCGTCACGCCTGGTGATATCTTGTTGGTCCTTGGTGTAGAAATGCAATTACTTTGGAAAGAAGCCACAGTTCACTCGCATATCTGGGAGGCTGTGTGAGCTTTCTGGAGCTTTCTGGAGATTTCTGGAGATTTCTGGAGATTTCTGGAGATTTCTGGAGATTTCTGGAGCTTTGTGATCAACACATGTCTGGATGATCTGTTCGCCGGTTTCCTGGAGTTGGTCTGTTCTGTTCCTTGTGTTTGAAACCTTGGGTAGGGGCTGTGACCTGAATCTTAATGGACATGATTTATGACTGGTGGGCCCATTACTTTTTTGCGGGGGCATGTCCTCTTTCCCTGTGACACACCTGCCGGACTGTGACTGGAACCGTGAAGTTCCAGCTCAGAGGTGTGGTGTTGACCCCTCCCAAGGTGTAAAGGGTGGAACCAGCCAGCTGTTTCAGACTGTGTTGAACTACTTTAAGGCTTTCCCAGGAGTATAAATTCACACCCACGAGTTGTGTGGGTCATGTTTTCGAATGCAGGGAGGCACACATTCCCTCGCTGACCCTCCTAGCAACCGGCCAGCCAGATAGAAGGTGTTTGCTTCTGTTACCTTCATTTACCAGATACTTTTCTCCAAAGCAACACACTATTGAAAAGGCAGGGTCAGCTAGTCCTGGGGACTACTGGAAATTTTAGGGCCTTGCTCGGGCACCCAATGGTGACATCACACTGCTGACCCTGGGATTTGAACAGGTGAGCACCTGATCACAGGTGTCCGGAACCACACAACGCAGGTTTCTGGAATGAGTTTGTGGAATCTGAGTTGCTGGTGCCTTTCCGCAGCCCTAACTTGTAGTTTTATCAGGGTCAGCTTGACACGTTGATGGGCGAATTTCACCTTGAAGGGGCCAAAAGCAGTGACTGTACCATTTGAGTCAAGGCTAGCGTTGGCAATTCGGAATAGATCATGTGAGAATATTGATTTAGTGTTCCTGAAGGGCAGTTTGAAAATGCAGCTCAACATTAATGATGGTTTTTAAAAAGGTTGTCACTGCAGAACAGCAGGGCCGCAAATCATCTTGCCATGTCACCTGCAAAATCTTTGCCTTAAGAGATTTTGCAGTTTTCCAATTCCTAGTGCTTCAATGCTTTGTTTGCACACTGTTATAACCTGTACCGACTTTGCCTTTATCCTGTAATATCAGTGCTTTGTGAGTAAGGGAAGTAGGAACAGACTGCAGAATGCTTATTTTCAGGGGGTTGTTCTTTCAGTTTTCCAGACACCAGAGCGTATCTTCGTTTAAATGCTTGAACAAACAGTGTGTTGTTCCCACAATCCCCTGGCACTTTTAAATGGCCACAGACAAAATTTTCAGTGAGTATATGTTTGTTTCAGTAACTGATTTAGAGCAGCTGTGTTTCTTAATATCTGAGGATTGTGGAGAATTTCTGATCCACACCATATTATGCTGGATGTTTTGAAGCAGTGTAGTAGTGTAAACAGTTTTCCTATCAGCAATTGTACTATCAACTGGATAGGGGCACAGTGCTGATAACCCCATTAGGAAAGGCTGGTTATCATGGGCTGCCCCCACAGGCAGCTGGTGTCAGAGTGTGGGTCTGCGAGAGGCTCCTTATGCAGCCACTTGATCTGAATTTCTTTAGCTACCCTGACGTTCCCTGCCTTGATGTTGCGTGTTTTTCTGAGACTGGTGAACCGGAAATCCTGCTTTCCTTGTGTGATTCGTAGCTGCTCAGAATAGCAGGTTGTCCTCAGCATAAATCCCAGTCACCCTGTTCCCATTGTGTTTTGGCTGGCATACATTAGGTGGCGCAGTGGTTAAAGAACTCATCATACCCAAATGTCATGACCTCAATTAAACAAGACTTATGGTTTTATAAATTAAATACAGGAGGATGTTTTTTTCTACAACTGTGCTGCTTCATTTTTTATTTTTAAAACATTTTCAATGGTTTAATTTGTTTTTGGTCTCCAGTAATGAAATTAAATGACTAATGAAAGCTGTCCTTTCACAATGGCCTGTGTGATTTGGGGTGGGGGTCGGTTGGCTGGGCAGGCTTCTCCTATACCAATGGTTCCCAAACTGGGGGCCGCCCCCCTATGGTATCGTTCTGACAGAGGTATTGTAGGGGGGGGGCGCACCAATGGAATAGCCTCAGGGGCCAGATAATCTCTTCAGACTGGATGGTTGCACAAAATAAAACGCAACATTACAGTAACTAACAATATATAAACCACTAGCTTACGTGTACTATTAGAGCATTTATGTGATTTTATTTAAACTTTATTTTACCAGGTAAATTAACTGAAAACCAGTTCTCACTGCTTTACGTGATATTCTGGAGAAATAGCAGATACTGCACTGGAACTTCCTGGGATACAAACGTCATACAAAAGTCACGTTCTTCAGCCAATAAGAGCAAATAACGTTCCTATCTAGAAAAGGGGGGCCCTGCAAAACAAGTTTGGGAACCACTGTCCTACACCAACAGTCAGCGATGTGACTCTTCAATTCCAGTTTCGATCAGATGGGTCGTGACACCATGATTGATGACAGTGACAGTCAGCGTCCTATGAGACTGTATGCCTTAAGGTCTGTCTGCTGATACTCGAGTGGTTTCGTCTGCGTGCACTGAAACTGTCACCTCGGTGTTTGTCTGCGCTGTCCTACGGCAGGGTGTGGACTTATCCCCGTCTGCACACGTGCTGCGCAGTTCACCTCCCTGTTTGCATAGCTTCTGTATCTCGCTGGAACGCTGGTGTGCGATCGGAACACACTGCCTGCACCCTCACAGTGGTATGGGCTGCTCAGGGTACAGGGGAGTGTCATGGGTGGTGAGTCACTGCGCTGATCGTGTGTTCTGCTGGCTGAAACAGGAACTGAGCCAGTGCCTTCCGGCCAGGCGGCCCGTGAACACAGCATCCTGTGGCTTGCCATTACATCTCTTTCTGGTCTGAACCAGTTTGCGCGTCACGGGACGAAAACGGTCCTGTTAGTGGTCCGCCCGAGCCAGCCCTCTTCCTGATGAATGCGGCGCCGTTCCAGTGTGGCGAGGTGCCGACGCCGGGTTCGCGCTCCCTGGTGGCCTGTTCCTCATTAGCAGTGAGTTTTCTGCCGATTCAGGGGGCCAGAAACCAGGCACTGATGTGTTCTCCCATGGATATCATAGCTGCAAAGTGGGGGCGTGGTGAATGGCAGTTCTGCCAGACTAGTGTGGTCCGGTGTCCCTGCTCGGTGTAAACAGAGCTTAAATGAGATTGATTAGCACGTTAATTAAACTGTATAAGTGCCCATGTGGCCTCACACCTCCCTCACAACCTCCCTTATGTATTGCAAGTGGCCTGCTGTTTCCTCACGTCGTCCTTCCCCTCCGCCCCCCCCGAACATCTGGGTAACCTCAGTAACTGGAGTCTGGTGGGCTATTCCTTGCCTCTGTGGCGTTCGCCTCAGTGCCAGAGAAGGAATCATGTATTGAGGCACCATGTTCATTAGCCTCAGCTGTACACCAGCCCTTAGGTCGAAATTTTTTTTTTTGTACGCACCCATTATCACAGGAATTGCAGCTTCTGCAGGCCGCCTCAAGCAGGAAAAACTGTCTGTCAAGTCTAGAACAGTAAATTTTAGGTATTCTTTGAACACCCCATTTTTCTGGTTTGGCTGGTGTATTGCGGGCTGTGTTCAGACAGGTCTGCATGGCACTGGGCGATCCAGAGTGATCGGGCAAGGACAGGTCAGAACAAGGGCCCCAAAAAGAAACCCGCCTGAACCGTGATGCTGACGCCAAAGCGAATGTTCATTTGCTTTGTGAGGTTGTTGACGCTCGTTGGGGCTGTGCACATGTGCTCACTGCCATGCAGCAGCCCACACTCGCTCTGCTGGTTGAGACAGATCCAGGAAGGTGTCGCAACACATGCATACCTGCGAGAGCTTCTCGCTCAGACCATCGTCATCCTCCTACTACGCATACTTCTTGCCAGTGACAAATAGCTCCATTCTGATTAATTCAGTTAAATGGCGGGAAGTCAATCATGCCTGAGAAAATGGCACCTTTCCAGACCTCTCCCAGATATGTGAGTGCCCCCCAGTAACTGTACCTTCGTTGGGAAGTGTCGCTGCAGCTCCCTGCATTGACGGTCCATCAAGCTAGGCCGGCAGCATTTGGCAAGTTCTTCCTGGTCCTGTGGTTTTGGTAAAGTGCCTCTGTGGACACTCAGCCAAGAACTGGTTGGGATGGCTTGATGTGAGAGGAACCAGCCAACTGAGGCAAGGTGATGGCTCTGAGTCCTGTATGTGTTATTGGAGAGGCGTGACATCACCTCTCTCAGGCCACGTTCAGGAAAGGGTGATCTGTTGCATTTGGCCCTGTGAGCAAGGGTGTGTCTGACGGAGATAAGACAATGAAAGTGGCCCCACCTTCAGCCCTGCGTCATTTTGGGATGGGTATTTGCAGATTTAGATGAGGATTGCAGTGTTTTGCCATTCCTGAGCCATTGAGTTGTCTTTAGAGCAGTACCTGGGCTTCAGGCCCGTGAGAATTGAGGGCACGCCCATAGGCTTGCAAATCACGGCGTTGTGTTCGCTTGGCCAGCGGGGTGTCACTGCGGCTCTGCCTGGGCCCGGCAGCATCAGGAGGAAGCTTGCCTTTGATTGCAACCTCTCCATCACCTTGAGGCTGGTAGCTGATTCCAGCTGATTCACCTTGCATTTTGTTCTGCTTTGCGCTGAGTAGTGGATCGTCGCGAAGCATACGCGACTTGCTTTTTCACCCACTTTCACCCGTCCCTTGCTGCAGTGGCATGTTGCGGCGGTGAGACTCCTATCCGTCAGCCAGTACGCCCTGAGGCTTGATTGAATTTGTGAGTCGATTCCTTCTCGTCTAAGTCAGGATCCCCCTGGAGAGAGGGGCAAAGCCGTTAAAGCTTTTTCAGATGGATTAGTTTGTCAGGGAAGCTTATCTCAAGGTTGACTTTAACTTCTGCAAGCTGGAATTACAGCTAATTTTCCACAGACAAGCCACCCTGCAATTATTATTATTATTGTTGATTTTGTTCGTAATCTTTAATTTTTACGATTTTAAAGCTAAAGGGTTTAACAGCCCTGATGATAAACTGTAAACAAAGACAACAGAAGTCATAGACCGAAAATGAGTAAATGAAAACAATCCTGTAACCATAGCTACAGCGGAAACCCAGCGGGATGCCATATATCAGGGAGGTGGCACTAGCAGGCGTGTTTACTGGTGAGGAACCCTGCTGTGAGAATGGCTGAACAGCTCAACTCTGTTGAAAGCCACAAGTCTAAATTGCTAAGGTGCAGGAAGATGACTCTCAAAGTTAACCAAACCATTGTAGAGATGCTGAAGTACCAAAATCCCCATAAAGCTCAGTCCTATCCTTCATGAACGAGAAGCTCTGAAGCTGTCTGAGGCCTGCGCCTGGTTCCTAAATCATCTGCGTGGGTGTTTATTGTGATGGTCCAGCGGACTGGATCAGCTTGGGAAAAGTGAAATCTTGGCACTAAGTTGCGACAGCTGACCAGCTGTTCATGTGAGAACTTGCAGTCTATCGCTTCAGCTGTCACTATTATCAGTGTATTACCTTATCATGGTGTCTGTTATAGGTGAAAGGGCGCTCCCTCTGTCCCAGGGGCACGTATTTGCTCACGCTGCAGCCCAAAGAGTATTTCACCTTGTCCTTCTCCTCAGAGGATTGCAAGCAGGTGCTATGGGTGGGACGACATCAGCACCTTGGCTGGGGTGAAATGTCACACCGATCGCTGAAGGCTGTCCATGTGTGTTTCCCTACTGCTGTTGTACACTCCCCCTGCCATACACCTAGTGTACACGGCCCTGAACATTCTCCCTTCTCCCCCCATAGACCTTTTGAATGGGGCCCAGGAGAAGTGTGAACTGCCTTCCCTGGATGGCTTCCCCCACTGCGAGGGCAAGCTGAAGGTAAGTGCCGGGTCCCAATTCTGAGCCTCTGTCCAACCCCGGGGGGGCACCCTTCACAGGCATATGGGGTCCCATCGCCTGGCCCTTGGCTCCTAGAAAAATAAGCTCTTTGACGTGATTGTGACCCTGTACAACTCAGTGCCCAGCGAGTGCTTAGCTGGTCATTGTTTACACATTTCTGCTTTCCAAGATTCTGGCCCAATCAAACAGGGACGCTTTCAAATCAAATCTGCTTAGAGGAAAAGATCACAGTGTAAGTCTTGGCCTAACATCCGGCTGGCTCGTAATTAGTGTTCCAGTAATTAGTCTGTCAGTCTAAAAAAAATGTATATTAACATGAAAAAAAGTGTTATTGCAGATCCTCTTCTTTGTATCAGCATGCTGCAATCTTTAAATTATGGATTTTTATTGTTTTTATAAAAAAAGAATGGTTACAATCTTCAAGGGAATGGCTGTTCCTAAAACTCATTAGAAGTTTGAGAAAGCAGATGGAAAGCATGAATATGTGGAAAGTTTCATAGTAGTTCTGCAGCAGTATCTTTATATTTGATGTTTTTATTCCTTCCACGTGTGTTCCTTCAGAGAGGATTGAAATCAGAATGCTCTGTCCTGCTTCTGCTGCATAACGTGAATTTCAGTAAATGAAGCTTTTGCGGTTGCCCAGAATGTCTATAATAATAGCAGCTCAGCGATGAACGGCTGATTACAGCTCAGATAAAAGGGCACCATGCAGTCACTTACAGTACAACTTTATAAACAGACTCTGCACATGTCAGAGCCAAGCTGAGTCTTGGTCTATTTAAAGCGTGTCTGTCTGTGATTGTTGCCATGTAAGCCCAATCCCCCTCTTCCTCAGTGGATGAAGGACATGTGGCGCTCTGACCCTTGCTACAGCAACTATGGTGTGGATGGCTCAACGTGTTCCTTCTTCATCTATCTCAGCGAGGTGAGTCTGCGACGGGGGCGTTTGGGTGCTACCATGAACTGCTTTCTGAGAAGGCCAGCTGTACGTGAACAGAACAGACGGCTGCGGTCACAAGTTGCTACTATCAAAGCAGTGAGGCTTATTCGTCACTTCCCTTTTTGTAAGCATGCTTTAAAATGATGGCTTAACACAACCGTGACAGCGTAAGGAGGCTATAAAATAAGACGAATTAGAAGATGGACCTCACCTATCTAAATAGCTGGTGCTTATATGTCTCATATTTGTGCGTTTTCTGTTAAAGCCCATTATATTCTCTGCTTCCTCCCAAACATCACACTCAAGATCTCATAAAAACTCATGAATTGTCTTAGGTGAAGGGAAATTACTGCTAAACATATTTCAGTCGGATAATATTAATATAAAGTTTTGTTTTATTGTTGCAGGTAATAAAACATTTGCAAATGAAACAATCCTTGTTTCTGTGGTAAAAACAAATTGCGATGGCAAAATTTACGGTTGCGACAGTTGAACCTGAGGCAATAATTCAAAGAAGCCTTTTAGAGAGAGACTGCGGGGAGCTCATGTGATTTGGTAGAAGCTAAACTAGACCTTATGCCATGTAGTATGAAGGAGACCTCCTCAGACCTGGCCATGTTGTGTGGCCCGTGTGGTTTCCATGGTGATACGCCTACTTTTTCAGCCCGTAGTCGGTGCTCCTCCCCTCCAGCCTGTCTCATGACCCAGGGGAGAATTTGAATTCACTGAACGTGCCCTTAACCATGGGGACCAAATGTACAGCTCAGAAACCCAAAGGCAAGCCTGTCGCCGCATTGAACTCTGTGGCCTTTGAGGTTTTCAAATCTACCTGCCTGTTGGTCTTAGGTAGTGAGAGGAAGGCTGACCTGAATCACAGCCAGACTGGCAGGTGTAGACAGTAGTTCCAGCTCTTTCAGCTTCAGGTGTTTCAGAGTTAACCCACTTTTTAGTCGGTGATGATCTACTTCCTATCTGTGGCCCCCAGGTGGAAAACTGGTGTCCACGATTGTCCTGGAGGTTGAAGCGTTTCAATGAGGAAGATAGCAAAAGCTTTGTGAGTACACCCCCCCCCCCCCAAACCACTTACACCCTGACAATTAAGCACATGCTGAGCCCCTTCCAAAATGCCCTCTTTTTAAGGTGTCCCTACTTAACATGGCCCCGTTTTGAATCTGCCAGGCACCTTTTGTTTTTTCAGGGCTGGCTCATGGGTCTTGGGGTGTCTCATTGACCCGGTTCACTGTCCCGGTTCTGTTGTACCTTTGAGGGAATGGTGGTGCTGTAGGCGAGCGACGCCTGCGCTAGCGCCAAGAGTCTCCCAGTCACCCCATTTGGACGCACATGGCTCTGCCATTCCCTTTGTGGCTGTGATTACCACAAAGGAAATTGCAGGTTTGGCAAAAAGATGCCGCCATTGAGCCCTTGAGCAAGGCTCTTAACCCCCAGTTGCTCCAGGGACACTCTCACCCTGCTTTTTCAAAGGTACACTGCTTTTAATGGAAAGGTATCTGATAAATAAATAAATGTATATTTTACGGAAAGCCAAAGTCATGTCATACATTCTTTTCAGACATCTGTGTTTATAGAGGCATGATGTTCCGTTTCTCACTCCTGATCCATGTATGGATGCATTTCTCAGTGAATTCCATCACCATACTAAAGAAGAGGGTTTCCATCTGACACTATGGCTGTGTGTACTACTCCTCCACCCTGCCCCCCCACCGAGCTCAGCTCCTTATGTGTGTAATGTGGCATATTTAGGTCCATCGTGCAGTTCAGTGCCGTGATGTGATTGCAGGCTGCACTCCTGTTTCTCGTCAGCTGTTTATTTACGCTTAATCATTTTAACAGTCGTTTCCCGTGAATGTGTTGAAGTGGAAATAAAATGACAGCAAGTGGTAGGGAGCAAAAGGAGGCTGAGGGTCCGCACTCTGGTCCTCTGCACACAGACCGAGATCCGGACCAGCTTCGACGATCTGTACCGGATGATGTCGCACCGGGAGGAGTTCCGCTGGATGATGCTGCGGATCGGTCGCATGGCTGAGGCTTGGGTCGACGCCATCAGGTCGCTGGCTGAGAAGCAGGACCTGACTAAACGCCGGCGCAAGAAGGTATGCATGTGTCCTACTGGCTATGCTTTGGCCGTACAGAGAACATCCTCGTAGTCCAGTTTGCAGTGATAGTATTTATTTTGGATGCTTCACTGCAATGGGTACTTGCTTGTCAGTGGATGACCTAGGTTTATTCCTCAAGGATCATCCATATGTCTGATAATTGATCCGGGTTTGATGAGTGAAATAATTCCTCCTTCCAAATGATCTCTAGGTAGGTCTAGACTTCTGCAAGACCATTGTGGGTTTTTATTAAGCTATAACCCCTCAAATTTAACGTGGTTGTACTTGGGTATCCGTGTTGTTAACAGAAGGTCCCTCCTTCCACATACAGATCCTGGTTCACCTGGGTCTACTCACCAAGGAGTCGGGCTTCAAGATCGCAGAGAACGCCTTTAGCGGTGGCCCCCTGGGGGAGCTGGTGCAGTGGAGTGATGTCATCACCACCCTCTATCTGCTGGGCCACGACCTTCGCATTTCTGCATCTCTGGCCGAGCTCAAAGAGTGAGTGACCACTGACAGCCCGTCACGCCTTGCTCAGGTGCCATTTGACTGTTGACGTGAAGAGTGATGTTCTGGAATGGAAAGTGGCTGCAGTCTGTTTCGCATTCACGTGCAGCCCATGTTTAAGTTCCTTATTACTGCTATTTCATGGTGAAATTTATCCGTTAAGAAATAAGTCTGTAGCCACACTGTAGCTTTCAAAACTCTTGATAAAGATTTCAGTTTAGAGAAGGCAGTGTCCTAACACAGAAATAGTCTTTTCAGCGAGGGAGGAAAGAAACAATCGGCTCGGATAGTTATCGTTTTTTTTCATGTTTAAGGTTAACTGGATGATTTTGTTGATAGATGCTACTCCTGACAGGTAGATGCTCACCACCTGGTTCTGCTGTATCTTTCTGTGCAGATGCATAGCCATGGTGGAGTTTATATTGGGCCTGGTTTTATGAAACATTTATTATGATGCACCAGATACTGATTTTCCTTCTTTCATCCCACCCTGCTCTATGACATGTTGACGTTCTGCTAGCTTTTTTGGTGTCTGCCTCATGAAGCTGTCAGCCTTTTCGTACCTACATCTTTCAATGAGCAGGAGTCTCTCAGCTAACACAGCAGCACCCAGGGAACATTCTGATCAGCTCTTCTGGTGCATGTTTCCATCTTGCTAAGAATCAAAGTTTCAGCGAGGAGATAGTAATCCGTTTTGCTGCCTTAAGATCCTTTTTTCACAATTTCTCACGTTTGGCATACTTCATGAGTGCTTCCCTCCTGGCAGGATCATGAAGAAGGTGATGGGGAACAAGTCCAGCTGCCCTACACAAGGAGACAAAGTGGTGGAGCTCATCTACATCGATATTGTGGGCCTCACCCAGTTCAAGAAGACTCTGGGACCATCCTGGGTACACTACCAGTGAGTCCCACCAGCCTCTAATTCTGGTCTAAATTGCCTCCTTACAGTCAGCATCCAGGCACAGGTGAAGATGTATTTGTGAGGTCCATCACTACTTTGGCTGTAGTGGTTTTCCCAGTGGAGACTAATGAGCCTTTCAGGGAAATTCTGTGGGGGAAAAAAAGTGCTGGGCAGCAGGATGTATACTTCTGTTTTATAGTTACCTAACCCATGATTTTTGTGTGTGTTGCAGTTTCCTTGTAGCGTTTAGTTACACCCATCACGGAGGCCTCCATGCTCAGTGGTGTATGTGCCTGTAGAATGGTGTCTGCTGGAGGCACATGATAGTTTGCATTGCAGATGACGTTCTGGTCCGTGTTTTTCTATTTACATCTGTCTCTAGGTTTCAGTCCTCGGATTCCAAGGTCATGCTTGGAAAAGAAACCCATGGTTTTCAGTCAGGATCTCCAGAGCATAAACCACGTGTTAGTTTTTTTGACATCGTCCAGTTGCGGTTGTCAGAGCCCTCGGATTAGCATACCCTTTCAAGCTGGCATTGCCATGCTGGGGAATTTGTGGAAAATCAACTGCCGAGCTGCTTTGCTAGTCAAACATTGGTGGTAAATGTCGATCTTTGTTGACATGGCTGTCACCAGGGTTGCACAAACTGCAGTTGTGTGTCTGCCTCTGCTTTATGTCTTCTGTGAGATGTGATTTTTGGTCATGACACCCTGCCCAAGCTGCTCCGGGACCTGGTCAAAATGCCACCCTTTGGATTGTGGTGATGATTATGCGTGGGAGCTGCCTTTGGAAGGACCAGCGGTCAGCACTTAATCAAAAAGGCAACTCCTGTGTTTTACTTATCCCTGACAAAGTCACGTATTACATTTCTGCTGCTGGCACCCAGAAAATACCAGCCTCCCTTTTGTGAGACTGTCCTTTTCCTACCCAAACTTAATTTGCTGGTGAGGAAATGTCTTACTCTGACAATGCAGGCTTTCGTCTTGGTTATCTACTCTGTCTGATTTGTGGCACCTCAGTGCTAATTCAGGCAGACTCTACAGTGGAATATTCTCCCTCGGTGTAGAAGGGACAAGGTCGGCCCCTTTCATGCTGATTAATGTATCTGCCATTTTCCCGACCTTCTCTGTGTTGCCTCAGTTTTATGCTCTGCTCTGGGAGTCTGAGGAGAAACTAATTTGAGACTACATGGCTATTATCATGATGGCAAATCCCATATAAATAAGGCACTGCAGGATCTGATATCCAAAGCAGTTTGCCAGGCACACGTGCACCCTAAAGAAGGTCTTTTCCCAGGATGCTGCCAATAATTGTGATGGGCACAGCCGTTTCATATTCATCGCCCCGGTCACATGCTGGTTAGCCCACCCCTAGGTAATGACATATGGGTATATCGATGCTAAAGCAGCGGCCAAAATCGAGTGCAATCGTAATGATGCCTGAGAACTACCGTTGTTCAGAAGCTTGAAAGCTGAAGCTTGCATCTGTCTCCTGTGAGTTTAACCTTGAAATGTGCTATTGACTTTCATATCTGTTCTTACCGAAGATAGTTCTGTGGAGGTTTTCCTTATCAATTATTCCGCCTTCCGGTTCCTATTGTGCTTGTGCTTCGAACACCCCCCGCCAACACCATGAATTAATTTCTGACGTTTGTTTGGCCACCGTTTTATCAAAGGTAATCTGCAGGACTTAGGCCAGGGTTCTTCAAATCTGGACCTCGATTCCAAATCCAGGCCTTGTTTTCAGTTCTCCCAGGTAGTTAGTTTAATAATTACTGATTCTGATTGGTCAGAGGCTTTGCACCTGACTGACAGGTAAAGGAAGGCTGGAAAACCAGCAGTGCTCGGATCTTGAGGACCGTGAATTGAATAACTCTGACTTAGGCCATGATTAGAGCCCCCTCTCACATGGAATCCACCTGGATTCCCTGTAATCATCTCACTGATCAGACTAATGTCTAATGTTGTCTTTCATCCAGCATTAGATGTACCAACGTTCACAAGACGTCTAAAAAGTATATATACATGGTAGTGGTGGTTCCTCTCCCTCAGGCCTTTTAAGCTGGCTACTCTTGAAGATGCATGGTGCCTCTGAAAGTCTGCTGGACTTCTCCTGGGGTGCCGTGGAATCATTCTCTCCTTTATTTCCTATCCCTCCTCTTTCAGGTGCATGCTGCGAGTGCTGGATTCCTTCGGCACCGAACCCGAGTTCAACCACGCCCACTATGCACAATCAAAGGGCCACAAGACCCCATGGGGCAAATGGAACCTTAACCCCCAGCAGTTCAATACCATGTTCCGTAAGTCAATCGGTCCATGCATCATTGCGTAAATGGTGAAGGGGGCAAAGTCTGTGCTCTCCATCTGTGACGACTTCTGCTCACGCTTTATCTGTCTGCCATGGTGGTCTCAGTATTCTGCCCCAGGACAAATAAAATGAATGAAAGAATTAATGCGCTGATCTACCTGAATATTTTTGCTTTTTCTGGTTATTTAGCCTACAGAATGTTCCTAACCCTAACCTTTATCTAGCTGCTGGTTGTCATTTGCTGAAAAGCCACACCTTTTGAGGGTGGTTCTTTCACCTATATCATCATTAGCATTCTCTTGTCAGCCCACCCATATGCATGGATTTGTTGTGCCTGTCAGTATGAGCTCTGGCTGGGACAGCCCCAGATGAGGGGACTGGGGAGGTCGCTTCTCCACCTCTCTACTGATGGCTGCTTAAAACACCAACCCCCACCCCCCCCCATGCCCCCCACGCAAGCAGCTGATCAAGGGTCACACATCTGAGTGAGGGTTGGTGTTCCCCTGTGGTCGTGGAATGGTTTGAAATGGCTATTCCAGGAAATGTGCAGGCAGTCCAGCGCAACGATGGCGGCTGGCTGTTCCCGGAGACGTGGGGTCGCCACAGCCCTGTGGCGGTCATTCTGTCTCTCTCATAAGCATCCTGAGTAGCCAAATTGACATTGGAAATGTAGATGTTTTCCACATCTCCTGCGTGCTGTCTGGGGCTCTTGGAGCGGGATCCTGTTTCACCAACCCGCCGTGACATCAGTGAGAAACCATGGTCTCCTCCGTCTCAATGGAAAAGCATTGATTGGTGGGGTAAAGCGAGAAAGCAGCACAGCCGTCATGCTTATTGGGGATTGCGTGCTCGCATTTGGCTTCATACTGTCTGTTTATATCTGGATTAAACCAAGCTGAGACCGGCAGAGGGGCCGCCCACGACTGTGTGTAAAACTTATTTTTCCCTACTTTTTGACCCCTTGGTGTGTTAGTTTAGCTACAGCTGGCATGCGTCCTTCAGCACCAGCGTGTGAGCGAGAAGCACATGGAGTTTAATAACAGGTGCCAGATGATCCCTCCTCAGTCTGTGTGGGGGTGGGGGTGCATCTGGGCTTTCTCATTCCCATGGCCCATCCCAGTGGACTGCAGAAATATTATCATTACTCAGTAGGCTGAGTGATTTTATCTACTGAAGGATGGTACCCCCCCCCCCATGTCTTCTGGTTGCTTAATGAAGCTTAATGCATCGTTCACTCCTCTGTTGGGAGCCAAATTCCTTCTAAAACAATGTTTATGGAGCCATAATTGAAACCAAACTGGTTTGTATGTGTGGCTTTTAGCTGATTCAGTCTCATTTGATGGCTTAATTAAAAATAAACGGCTGAATGAGTAAGAGCTCTTTCAGGAAAGAAGAGCAGGCCGCAGCGTCCACAGAGCCGCTCGCAAAATTCAACCACAGTCATGCAAAAAACTAAAACGGGAAGAGGAATTTAAAGAGGATTTCTAAGGATGCTGGCAGATGGATGTACTTTATTGTATCATCATCTTTGTGTTAGTTTCCCCACATAGACTGAAAACCTGCTTAAAGGTGGGGAGAGGCTGGCAGTGAGAGTCTTGTTGGAAATGGGCTTCCGCTACCTGTAGCCGTGTCAATTAAATGGCATAATGGTGTCGACATCGACTCCAGTTGGTGGATTGTAATGCAAACGTGCTTTTTCATAAAACATGGCTGTAGGACATAAGTCTCTACCCAGAAGTGGCTTTGTCAGGTCATTCTGTGCATCACACTGCTGAGATTTCAGCTACTTGTTAGAAAGAAAATGTCTGCTTTGTACTTGTGGTACACAGTGGAATTTTTCTGTTACTGGCTAAGAGCTCAGGTAGAACGTTTCAGCCGCCCCACCTGTATCATGTCACGCTTTTAGGTGGGTCCCGGCTCATGGGTGCACATGAAAGGCGGCATTGTGAACAGCTGGGAGGAGCGGGAATGCCGTGCGGAATGGGAACCCCATAAGGTGCACGGTGCACGGAACTTCAGGGCAAACATCTGACACTAGTGACCTCTGCTACTTCTCTCGTAACAATAGGCGCCGATAAACGTTACTGACTCGCGAGTGACTTCTTGTGACATGTTGTGTTCTACCTGTCCTGTGACAATGACAGGCGTTACATGAATGATGGCCTGGGAAGCCACATGGTGTAGGTGAGTTTTCACGTTCAGGCTCATCTGTGTCCGAGAAAATCCATGTAGAGGGAATCAGCACCATGAGGGTAGGAGGGCTGAGCCTGTCTTTTGGAGTGGGGATCAAGGCTGCCTCTGATAACAGCACAGCTGCCTCTGTTTGGACCTCACAGTAACACACACTTGCATGAGTCATGCTCATACATCTTCCCATTGAAAGATGCACACCTTCAGTGTTCATGTCTGCTCTGAGCTATAAGGCCCCGGAGATCGCTGCCCTGCCTTCAATCATCATGTCTTTACATGGTTACTACACAACACTGCAGTATATGCGCAGACCTTATTTATTGAAAATATTTCTCAGGAAAATTCTCACAGATATACAATACCAGTCAAGTCTCGACACACCGGCTTTTAATGCATTTTTGTCTCTGTTTTATGTTATTCAACTTATACTAAAAGGCCTCTAGGCAATGACCAAGTGAAGTGTACAACATCTCAAAATGTTCTCAGATTATAGACTTTTCAAAATGGCCCCCTTTGTTTTGAAGGCAGAATTGCAGAATCTTGGCATTCTTTTGACCAACCTCCATATGTAGCCACCTGGAATGCTTCTCCAACAGTCCTGAAGGAGTTTCCACAAGTTTTGGCTACCTTTCTCTTACGCTTCAATCCATCTCATCCCAAAGCAGCTCTACAGGGTTTAGGTCGGGGGAGTGTGGGGGCCAGGTCATCTGCACTCCATCTCTTACTAAATAACCTCAAGCTGTGCTTAGGGTCGCTATGTTTTTAAAAGACAATGTTCAGTAGGTGTGTCTAGACTTCTGAATGGTACTGTGTATTACTATGACCTGTGTTTGTGTTGTATTGCTTATGTATGTTATGTCCTTGCAAAGGCAGCTACTAAAATTTGCTGTGTTAGTGTAATCCACTTGCACAATGACAAATAAAAATGAAATCCTTGACCCTAACTGAGTTTTCACACTGCTTTCTCAATAACACGCAGCTATATTGACAAGGGCCAATGAAGGAGGTGTGTCCAGAAAGACCCGGAAGAGTCCAGTTGTTTTCCATTTGAAGTGGCCACAGCATCTCTGCCTGCTGATTCTCCGCTCTTTGCCGAGGCTGTAGCATGTGAATTCAGCCTTTTATCTAAAGCTGGGGTTGCATGAACTCGGATGGAATAGATATGCACCTTTTATTTTCACTTTTGCTATCATTTTATGAATGTAGGCAACAGCCCACAGTAGTATTAGCAGTACCTGTTAATCCTTCATACTGACGCATATTGACTACTCTGGCAGTTCAGCACTTTGATTTAGGCTTGGTCTCTAATGGATTTGTGTAAGATTGTACATGATTCTCACTAGGAGACAATGATTTTGTCATGTTGTTATGGCTGAAAGTTACACCCGAGGCCAAGATATTCAGCAGGTTCCATTTGAACAAGGCAGTGCTCTTTTTGGTTTGGCTGTGTCAGCTTTGTTGCCTTTCCTTGTAGTTTGTCCCACTTCCTGGTTTTGTTCCCTCTTGCCGACCTGTGCTCCACTCACTGAGTTCAGGAAGTCTGCTGGCTTCAGTTCTGAACCAGGCACCCCCCCCCCCCCCAATTACCTAAGCTGCTGTTTTTCTCTTAACAATCCGAGTTACTCATGACAGCAAGGATGAAATGTCTTTCTTGGAATCGAGCTGCAGGCTTTTACCAGCCGGGGTCTTTTGTCTTTGGCTGATCCCTGTTTATATTACACCCCCCTCCAGCTCACACCCCTGACAACACCTTCCTGGGCTTTGTGGTGGAGCAGCATCTGAACGCCAGCGATATACGACATATCGACGACATCAAGAGGCAGAACCAGTCCCTGGTCTATGGGAAAGTGGACAACTTTTGGAAGGTATGCTGGGGGGGGGCAAGGGCAAACTGTATCACAGTTTTAGGCAGCTTGCTCTGAATACTCAGATCCTCAGATCAGATTTCTGTAACAAGCAGAGACTGAAAGGCTGGAACTACACGGTTCACGCACAGTTGACCTGGCAAGGAACCCAATCATTCTGTGTGTCTCTGCTTGGGATTCGCTGTCTCTTCCCAAGAGAATGACGACCTTGTAAACAGACTGAGAAACCATCTCATGGTGAGCGAGTTGCGCTGGTCTGTGTGGCACCGGCGCCCTCTGCAGGCTTTTCCGAGGCACTGTGCTGAGCGCATGCACAGGAAAGGCAGCTGGACTGGGGGTTGAGTGTGGATGTTGTTAGAAATATTGCAACACACTAACACATGTGTGAATGTGCTGTCCTTGTCAGAGGTGATTTTTTCACACGTGGGGGTAAGGAGATGGACTCTTGGGTTGTAAATTTTTCATGGACAGGGTTTCTGAACATCTGCGTGGGCTTCTGCCCCTTTTCCCAGGCCCAAGTCATGAGACTTGAGACCCGGTAACTACATTCCAAGGTCAGCAGACCCCTCCCCACCTCTATTAGCAGTGAGTTATGTCATCATTGGACACCATGTCAGGTTTCTGTGTCTGTTCGGTGACCTTTTATAGCCTGTGGGGTCTTCCCAGTGCTCACATAGAAACGCAATGCTGGCAGATCCACGTTGGCTTGCCATGTGGTGATATCCTCGCTCGTTGAAATCTGGCATGGCAGTGAGCTCAGGGAGCTGTGCCCGAGGCTCTGTTTTGAACTTGACCCGGTTTAATTTAATCCTCCCGGTAGTGGTGGGGGGGGGCATAGGGTTTATCACTCATCATCCTATATGGCAGGTTTTGGCTCCATTAACTGGCACGCTACAGTGAAGACGATTAATCAGGTCCCCTCCAGTGCTTTCAAAAGCCGTTCTTTTTCACGCCTTTTAATTAAAAGCAGTGTGGGGAGAGCTTGCACTGCTGGGAAGAGTGAAGCCTCGGAGAATCCAGGGCTGCGTTATGAACTGGGCTTGTGGATCAGCGGGGTGTGGTGATGTGCCCATGATCAGAAGGTTGTGGTATTACTGCGTGGTATAAGCGATATACGATATAAATTTGGCCAACGGGAGAGATTTTGATTATACCGTCCTACCGCAGAAATATCCACTCCTCACTCGCAAAAATGATGTAATGAAGTTGCGTCAAATTATTTATTTGTATGATTTATATGAAAATTGTTTATATGATTATTGCAACCCCCGGCAGCAGAGTCCTGCACAGGTCAGATTTTCACAAACTGCACCTGCCCGTACCCGTCATACTTAAACCCGTATAGAACCTTTATCCTACAGAAATAAAATAAAATTCTGCACCTGATCCCCTATAAATGAATACAGACACCTGACTCGCCCCCGAAAATCAGTGAGATTAAAAATTAAAGACAAAAGTGTATTGGCACAACAAACGACCAGTGACATGTGCAACATCAGTTGAAAAGGCATAACCAAATGTAAATGTTGCTTAACAGCCTAATAATAAGCAAAACAAATGGTAGTAGCCTACCTCCAAACTCAAATAATGTTTGATATTGCCATGCCCACACATAGCCTTACCAGCTTACAATTAAATGTGTTAATAAAACTAATATTATATAAAATGTACATTAGGCTATCCTACACAGTATTCGGTTTTATAGGCTATACCTACGTGCACTGTCGATTTTCCTTTGAGTACCCGATTGGAATTCCTACGCGAAGGCGAAGAATAATGTTTGGTGCGGTGCTTTATATTACTGTTATATTACTGATTCGTCCACAGTTGATGGCCTCAGCTGACTATTTCAGCATCCATTTCGAACAACTGAAGGAGATCGCATTCTGTACGTTTTTTTGAAAATGAAAGTGGGAGAGATTTCTGGGAATGCGCGTGCAGATATTAAATGATACGGATTTCACATTTTATCACCTCGAATGCAGGGATTTTGTCACTAAAATATAGCCCTAGCGTATTTTTTGTTGGCACATGATTTTTGAAAACCGCAAGTTAGCTCTCCTGCGTCCGACCCGACACAGTAGATCATTTTTCACCTGTTTCAACAAAATTTGTGGGTCACCCGTCGGGTACCCGAACCCCTGGAGAACTCTGCCTGGACGGACCTTTATGGGAGAGATGGTCATACTAATATAGGTGGAGTTATGACACAAGTCTAGTTCTCTGTCTTGTTTTCTGCTTACCTATACAGTTTACCAAACCAACGTGTTTTTAACATACGATAAAATGAGCTGACCGGCTTAGCTTTTGCAAAATATGTATGATAAAAGCAGGTGCCAAATAAATAAAAATGTAACCTCAGACACCAAAGTCAGCCATTAGGTGTAACTTTCAAGCTGAAACGCGCGGGAGCCTTAAATGTGTCTGTCAGTGCGTGTTAACTGAGGCGAGTGAGTCTGCCCACGCGCCTTTTAATCTTTCAGAATTATTCACCAGTGCTATAGACATGCCTGTGACGAGCCGCTGTCTGCCGTCTGATTTACACTGGAGCGTACAGTAATTGGTCCCCCCCAAACACTGCAAAGGGAGCAGGGGCTTTATGGTCAGCATTATGTGTGATGATGAAGCGTGCATGCTGTCAGGGAGCCATCTGCCTGCTGTCTGCCGTGCCCACTTAGTCACCAGCACAGGCCTGCAGTCGTCTGTGTCGCTAATGAGGAGCGCAGTGCCTCGTCTACTATGCAGGCTCTGATTGGGCCACCTGCCGCCAGGCCAGTGAAGCACCTGTCCGTAGACAGACTGTCCTCGGTACCTGGTTACGAGGCTTTGTCTATCAATCCGGTAAGATGTTATTTATGACACTTGTCACATGGGACGTGGTAAGGAAGCGGCAAGGCAGATACGTTGGGAGGAAGCTGCATCCCTTGGCACCCGCCTCCCGTCGAGCTCCGCGCCAAGCTGGCGCTTCCAGGTCGCCTTTCAAGGCAGGGTCGCCATGACGACGACCGCTGCGACCCAGCACGAGCAAAGGAGTCCGGGCGAGACACTGAGGGCATTTCAGAGGGTTCCGTGCTGTGGGTTTACATCAGACGATTGCGCGCTGCGTGTCTGAAATGATAATGGTGTCTGGCAGCCATTTTTTCTTGTCAGAATCGATCGTCTCTGCTATGGTATTGACTGGCCCCCTCATTAACCATTCTTATTAAGGTATTGTCATTTCTGTTATGACACTGTGAGTGATCATATCATGGTGTCGATCCTTCTCTTTGAGACAGTGACCAATTGCCTCGTCATGCTGGTAACTTTTATAAAGTTCTTCTTAATTCCTAGTCACGCTTAAAGAGACTCACAGGCCCCCGCCTGCTGTGTCATCTTTCTGAATTCCACACAGCCGTCTTGTGATCTCTCTGCTGCTTTCGGACTCTCATCGTTCTGCTGGGCCCGATCCGACTCCCCGCCCATAGGGAGACTCACTCGGCCTCTTCCCCACGGTTTCTCGCTGCCAGCATGGCCTTGGCGCTCTTGTGCTTAAAATGCGCTGATAGGCAAAGCTGTAAAACCAATCGCATTATTTTACGCAGGGTGTAGCCCCCCTTTTATCCCGCTCGTACGCCGGCAGGCTTGAAAGTGCCTGAAGTGGGCGGTGATGGTAGGCGAGTGGTGGCCTGGTGACGCACCTTGGCCTGCCCAGAGTCAGGTGGTTCCGCAGGAGCCAGAAACACCCTGGGGTCCAGGAGCTCAGATTGGCCGCTGCTGATGTGATGTCTGTGTGCCTGTTTGTACTCTGGATTCCATGCAGTTTGCCTGATGTCTGGTAAGATGAATAAGAAAAACTCCTTTAGATGTTTCCTAGAGGCGTGGCTCCTGTGTGCATTTGTCAAACTGCAGTAGTAGGCCTTCCTAAGTCTGTGGCCTCTCCTCCTCCCCTTGGCAGCTCTGATGTGCTATACTGTCCCTGCATCATCTGCTCCCATGGCCTCACTATCCCTGCATCAGCTCAGCTCTGAGCATCTGATAACATCCTAGTCCAGGGCAGCAATTTGCCACGGCGTGTAATACAAGCTCTGTCTGCACACACCGCCCTTCATCGAAAAGACACTCAGTCAGGGAGCTCTGCATGCCCCCCCCCCCCTATCAATCCCAGCATGATGGACAGAGGACAGGATACTCATTTGGGGTGGGAGCCCTATCTGTAATCCTAAGCACTGTTGATCAAAGGCTGTGATTCCGGTTTACACAAAACCGGATGTGATGTGGCTTATCTGGCGTTGGCACTGGACTTTATCTCACCTGATTCAAGTTAGTGTACAAGAAAGCTGACACGGAAACACCTGTAAGATGGCGATGCAGATAAGATGAGGAGGATTACTGAATCCTGGATCTGTCCGTGCCTCTGTTCTGTTGCATCCTGGTATAGAGACCGGATGGGCGTAGGTGACTTATCGCCTCACATGCTACGGGTAAGAGTCAGCAGGGGGGTCTCTGGGAGATGACAGATTGCCTCTGGTCTTCAAATCTGCACGGCGACCTTCAAGCACGGCTGTAACCCCTGAGTCCTCTGGTCTGCATGCACTCTACATTTGCTTATTTTGAAAGAAATGTGTTTACATTACAGAAATTGTGTTTAGGGATTTAGTGTTTGCAAATGAAATGTACAGATAAGGAACAAGGAAAGGTGAAAATGGCAGCCGGAGCCTGGCTCGTCACAGTACGGCGGGTTCTGGCTCGGTGCCATGTCACCTGACCTGGCTCGAGTTTCCCGCGGTGGCGGCATGATGCACTCAAGGTTATCGGGAAGCCGTGTGAGAGTCGAGCCCCAAGGGGAATCGCTGGGAAAAGGGGATCTCTCCATGGGGGGGTGAAGAATCCGACTAATGGATAGTCACCTGAGAAGGTCGGATCCCAGGAGGGAGACTTGGGGCGGGGGGGGGGGTACAGGGGGTTAAGTGCTCAATGGCACCAGAAGTAGGGAGCTGCCAGTGAAGCCAGTCTGCCTGAGCGTTTCAATTGGCCAGAGAGCTTCACTGAAGGGGCATCAACCTCAAGCGAAAATCACACCTTAGCAGTGAACAGGGTCCTCTAAGTGAATAATGTGTTTATTCAAACAGTGATTTGTTATTATCCTGTTTATCGATTGTGCTTCATTAAAACACAGGATGTTATTACTGTAAACGCATGGTAATGGTTCTTTATAACGGACAAGAGGCTCCGGTTTCCTAATCACAGAGTATTAAGGACAGGGTAGCATGTGCCAATGACGTAAAATACTGTCTGTTATAAGACTTTCATAGTTGTACACACAAAATGTATAAAATGTCACATTTTTACACTGCGTATCAAGCTAAAGTCCTAGAGGCTGTTTGTTGATAGTAATCCATAATCGCAGTGGGTCAACGTCAGTTCTGCCCAGTAAGGTGTTGAGTGTTTTTTTTTTTTTTTGTCATTTTGTGTTCCGCAGCCTCATTCAGCGTAAAGACCTTAATGACATAATGTGGGCCGTTAATAAAGTAGCGCTGAGCACTGAGAGCCATATCCCCTGGGGGTGCTTTCACTAAATGGTACTGCTGTGTTTTTGATGCGCATTCTTGGAGGTACAGTGACATTCTTGGAGGTACCGGGGAGTGATACAGATGAGCTCATACTGCCCATCCTCTAAGCTTCGCCTCCGCTTGTTTTTCTTGAAACGTTGAAATTTGGTGTTTAATTATAGGCCGGCTGCTGCAGAAAATGTCTTCTCCTCGGGACCGTGATTTGACAGGGACAGGATCAGAATCGATTGGATGCCCTTCAGGCGGCAGGTACAAACTGGGGGGGCGGCCCCCCCCCCCCCCCCCGCCCCCCCCCCCGAGGCCGCCGGACCACCCACCCACTGGGGGGGTGGGGGGGGGGGGGGGGGGGGGGGGGTGGG